>WAAD01040266.1:97479-155036 GCA_013389945.1 Fregata magnificens | reverse complement strand
CCGGGGGTCCCGACACCCACAGCACCCCGCGGGCTCGCTGCCTCCCCCCAGGAGCACGGGGGCTGCGAGCCCGTGGGGGTGAGCCCACGGCAGCCCCGGCCCTGCGTAGCGGGATGGTTACAGGCACGTTCAGAAGCCAGATTTGGGATTTAGCGCAGCCCAGCCCCGCAGGGATGCCCTGGCCCGAGGGGATTAAGGGATTGTAGGGCTCGGGGACCCGTGGGAGGGGAGCCGTGGTTCCTGGAAAGGCAGCAAAGCCCTGGACCCTACAAGGGCACCGAGCAGAGCCGGACGAGCATTGGCTGAGCCGGGCAGGAGGGGGCAGCTGGCAAAAAGGCAGGGAAAAGGTGACATCCTTGCTTGCCCGGCCAAAGGGGTGGCAGGGAGGGAGGGGGCTGCAGAGGCACCCCCTGCCCGCCCCGTCCCACCACGGCCCCGGCTCGCTCTGCCCTTGGAGCTTGGGGACGGAGCGAGCCCCGTGTCCTATGTCCCCAACTCCAAGCCACATCCCCGGCAAGTGGGGAAAAGACCCTGGGAAGCCTTTCCCCAGCCGGTGCCCGGGGGAGCGAGAAGGGATGGGGCACCCCAGGGACACTGCCAGCCCCTCCATGCCCCGCAGCGATGGCCCTGCACCCCTGCTCCCACACCCTGGTGCTCGCTCAGCCCTAGCCCAGCGGGAAGCTTCACGCAGGGACGGTGAGGCTGAGCTCCGGGGGATTTGGTTCTCTCCGTACCCCCCTGCTCACAGCCCCGCTGCTCCCCCCGGCCGGGCAGGCCAGAGGGAGCCCGCAGACACCTTTGCACCACACTTGCTCGCCACGACAGGGGACACAATGGAGCAACCCAACTCACCCGAGATGGGCTGTTTCCCAACACAGAGATCCACTTGCGCTGCGATAATTCGGTGCTTGGGTTCGGCTCAGCTCCTGTGCGGGCCACGGTGGGTCTGGTCCCCAGCTAAAACCTCACATCCCCCTTGGAGCTTAAACCTCAGGACCCTCCCCACAGCTCCCCTCCCTGCAGCAGTGCGGTGAGGGCACCCACAGCATCCCGACAGTTTTACATACACAACCCCCGGCATCTTCCCTGCAACCGCAGCAGGAGCTGGGAGAGCATCTGCTTGGGCGCACGGGAGGTCACTTGGGATGGGATGGGTCCATCTACGCTTCTGGCAGGGGACATGAGTGAACCACCCCGTTCTGGCTCCCCAGGCCCCCGCTGCTACCCCGTGCTCCGACAGCAGCGTGGATCGCTCATCGCCTCCAGCCCCAATCCCAAACAGGAGGCAGCACGCCCGTCTCATCTTCAAAATAAAATTTTATTCATTCGGTAACAAGAACATTGAATCTGCACGTCAGTGCACAAAGTTCACATTTAAAAACAGCTGAGCACATCGGTCATAAAGTCTTTAGGGGAAAAGGGGACGATCCCAGCCACCAAGGAAGATCCAGGAGGGGCAGACAGAAGCGCTCCCCTCCCTGGTTCGCAACTCCACCGCCAGCCGTCCCCAAGGGCTCATGCTCCAGCGCACGGTGCGGCCGGACTGCCTGGCCCGGGGGCGATCCCTACAAACCAGCACACAGACATTACATCTCCACACAGGAAAATAAAAGGCACTGGCACCTGCTTTTGTGCCAACAGAGATGTCTGCAGCGCAGGCTGGCTGTTAGCACCTCTGGCGGCACTGCCGGAGGGTGACCAAGAGCCCTCTGCCCAGCCCGGACCCCTCCTGTGCCAGGCCAGCGCCTGCCTCTGCCCCACGCCAGCAAGGGCTCCGGGGGTCTCTCCCTTCGGGAAAAGCGTGGGGGTTTGCGTGGAGCTAGGACCAGATTAAGGCGCGACACACCGCGATGGGAGCAGGGGACCTGCGGCAGGTATGGCTTCCTCCTGCTGCCGGGCTCTCTGAGCCCCCGGGCAGGTGCAGTGCCCCGGTGCCCATGCCGATCCCCAGCGCCTCACTCCTCACAGGGGTTTCCCAGAGCAGCCGGAGCGGGGGTGGGATACCTTCCACCGGGCCTTTGCTGGCAGAGGGACACAGAGCTAATCCCTGCCCCGTTTAACATCCAAGTGAGCCAGAAGCAGCATCACCTCCTGACCCTCCTGCCACCCGCTGGGACCATGCCCCTAGGAAAGGGCCAAAAGGGGAGAGATTTGTACATGTCACATCTTCTCAAGCAGACCGGACACACGCACACACACACACACACACCACCAAGTGCAACAGAACGCAGTGTAAAAACCAGTTTCACGCACACGCTATCCATTTGTGCAAGGCTCACACATTACAGTACAGCCGGAGATGGGGCGGGCAAGGGGGGAGGCGATGGCTGAGATATTGTACAGGAGTCAATGTAAACAATAAAGCGCCCTCTGAGAGGGCTTTGCAAGAGACCAAAAGAACAGTTGCTTTGTACAAAAATGCCCTTAAAACAACACATTTCTCCTAAAACCCCTCTATCGGTGAGGCGTGTCAGCTGCCGAGCGCTCCGGAGGTGCTGCTCCCCGCAGTGCTCAGCGGGTCACAAGAAGCTCTCATGGAGTGGCCACAGGGACCAGGAGTGAGCCACCATCCACCCATGAGCCACCAGCATGGAGAAGGGACAACCGTCCCCAGGCAGAGACCTCTGATGCCAGGGGCTCGGCGGCTTCATCGCCCAGACACTGGCCAAGGAGGACCCAGGGCCCCCAGCGAGCTGCATGCGACATGCCCCTTCAGCCCGTTCCCCTTTCTGCCGTCCAGGTCAGAGCCTCCAGACCTCCCAGGCCTTCATAACTCTGCCAGAGAACCACCTTCCCCGACTCCCTCCGCCTGTCCACAGGCTTCCCAGAGAAAAACCACAGTTGTGGTGGGCCAGAGCAGAGAAGGGGACAGCAAAGCACCTCCCTGCAAGGGCCTCTGCCCCCTCGCTGCTCTCCCCAGCTGAAGCACCCGGACAGCAGCAGAGTATTGGAAGGAAGCAGCGTTTCTGGCCTGCATGGAAGAGCCTTCCTCTAGGGCGTTTCTCCTGAGATGAAGCTGGGCAAAGAAACCCAATCCCCTTCCTCCTCCTCCCTTCTCAAGGGAGCACAAATTATACTCAGGGCTTTCCCCTCCCAAGCAGATCCTTGTCACCAGGACATGTTGCCAGCCAAGCATGCTCCCTCCAGCGCAGGGCAGGCTTGGTGGCACCCCATCCCTTCCGCCCGTGGAGGGGCAGGCAGACATGTTCTTGGGGTCAGGAACGGTGGGGGAGGCAAGGACTGAAATCGTCCTTCACAAGATGACATGAGCCACTTGGCCTTTCCACACTGCCTGCCCAGCTCCGGAGCCAGCTGGAGTTGGCTAGGAGAAGCCAAATGCCTTTCAGCATCCCAAAGAAGTATCTGGCCTCCTGGGCCAGGGACCTGGGTGACTTCTAGTGACTGAAATGGCCTGGGATGACATGCTATTTGACCCAAGACAGGGCCCTGCCAGGCTACTTTGGGCTGCGCTCCAGCCTGCAGCTAGCATGGGCGACAACCCCCCCAGCAGAGCTCAAGCTCCTCAGAAGGGGAGGGACACGCACGTCGCTGCTGGAGCAGGACAGACACGCTCACGGCCCCATGCCCGGGCTGCAGCGGGCATGCAGGCTCTGCAAGGCAGCGCGGCAGGATCCCTGGGAGCTGCAGGAGGGCAGCGAGGTGGGATTACCTTGCAAACTGCTAGGCTGTCTTCTGCTGCTGGCTGCAGGCAAACGGGGGGGTGGTGGTGCGTTTATGGACACCCCTCCCTCAGGGCAGACACACGCTGCTTCCCAATACTCCACAGCGCTCCGGTGCCATGTGCTCCCCTCCGGCTCAAGATGAGCTTGTCCCATTGGAGCCTGCAAGGCTCTGCAACACCAGCGCTGCTTTCTAGGCATGGCCTTGCCTGCTGCTCCTCCCACACCGCATCCTCTCCATGCTGGGCTTTCAGCAGCTGGAGCCATTCTGCATCTTCTCTCCGCTTCGCTCCTCCCCGGAGGGCAGGTCTGGGCCAGAGCCAAGCTCCAGCTCAGACACGCTCTTCTGCCACAGACCTGCCACGGGACTGCAGACAGGACCCAGAGCTCTCCTGCAACTGCCAAGTGCCTTTCTCTCTGCTCCTACAGCACACATACAATTTGCTGATATGCACGGCTGGAAATGAGGAGCTTTGATTTAGCCAAACTGCTCAGGAACCATAGAATTAATTTCCTGAAATTAGGAGCAGACCCTTCAAACACAGGTTCTCCGGAGAAGCAAGAACCTGCAGAATGGCTCGACAGCTTTCCACGTCCGACTGGCACTTCTGAAACCCAGCTTCAAGCGCGAGAGAGACAGGCAGATATGCGGTCCCCCTCCCGCAGTGGGGTAACGGGGGTTCACACAGGACTGGAGGAGAAGGGATACATTTGGCAAAGGCTGGCATCGAGGCTCACTTTTGGAAAGGGAAGACAGCTTACAATGTCAGATCCACTCCCATTTCTGTGCAGATTACAATGAACAGCACTGCGTTTGAGTAAGGTGGTTTTGTTTTCCAGTTTACAGAATGCAGTCTTGCCCTTTAAAAAAAAAAAAAACAAACATAGAAACGACAAAAAAAATTTCTATATAAATACCGTATATACAATTTAGGCAAAAAAAAGAAAACAAGAAAAAACTTCCAGAAAAGATCTTCCCTCCGGGTCGAGTGTTAGGAGCGACAGCAGAGAGGACAAAGCTTTGCATTCAGTAAGGGCAGTATGTCATGTAACAATTATAACAGCCTGTAGGTTTGGGAGCGACCAGAAGTGCCTGCGAGCGTGGCAGAGGGGAGAGGAAAACTCAGGCAGCACAAGACAAGAACAGCTTTTGGGCGGAGGGGAGGCAGCAGGAGGGCAGAGGACAGATGATATGGCTGTGAACTTGGAAGGCCCACAGCAGTATTCAAGTAATGGGAGGGTTAAAACCCTAATGAGGCGTTTGTTTTAAAAGAACACTCTGGCTTTGGGGGCTCTCCTCCTCCCACCCGCTGGTCTGGGGCAGCCGAGGAGAGGTGAGCTTGGCAGCTCGCAGAGGAGCTCTGCTCCACCTCACCACAAAATGGGGGGCTCTGCATGACCCACGCCAGAAGGTGAGCGCTGACCTTGGTGCCAGGCTGCCCGGGGTTTTCAGAGCCCATCCGTCGGAAGGATTTACCCCTGTGCGCTCCTTTTGGGGATGCGCCAGCCGAACCGAGCCCAGGGGGTTTGTCCTGAAGCAGCTTTGTGAGCGATCTGCCAGCATCATGGAGTTCCAGTTTGCAGAAATAAAAGAAAGGCCAAACAAAGGGACCTTGGCACAGCCTTCACATTTACGGGGGCTCTCACCCCAACAACCGCCCAGCACCATTTTGAGGCATGGGAAAAATTCAAGTTAGGAACTAGGACCCGGTTCTAAGCGAAACTCCACCTTGCCAAAGCAAGCCAACATAAATTTTCGCATGATAAAGGTGTTCTTTTAAAACAAACTAATAAAAAAAAAAAAAAAGAACATTTGAGGTTATCAGAGTTAAAAAACTTAAAAAAACCCCAAACAGTCCTGCAGTCAGAGTCACACACAGAAGAACCAACCCACACCTACATGCGCCAGGAACAGTAAAATGACAATATATATAAAATTAACCAATAAAGTGCATGTTCCTTATATTACACCTGCCCCTTGCGTGAACGCAACACCACGGGTTCTCAGTAAGAAATCACAGCCGAGGGCTCAGGATCACATAGTATTGTAGAGGGGATTGGTTGTCCGCTTTTTATCATTGGTCTTTTTGAGCCTCCTCAGAGGGTGAGTTCTCCCGTGCTGCTGCCGGGGTGCGACAGCCAGACCTCGAGCCGGAGACAAGGAGTCCAGGACCTGCACCTGGAGCAGCGGAGGACCCTCCTCGGAGCTAGTCCACGTCGGATCCGTGCTGGAAAACAAACTCTGCTGGCTGGAGCCGCACTCTTTGGCGTACTGAGCTAGCGGCCTCTCCACCGGCTTGCTCTGGGCAATGCACTCGGCTGTTCTGAGCTGTTCCACAAAATGCTTAGCGGGCTCTGGGGAGGAAAGGCGATGCTTTCCGCACATGCTTTCCGAGCCCCTCTCCAACCTCCTCCCGCGAAAACCTCGACCGAGGGCAATGCAGGTGAGAAGCACCGGGTTGGCATTGGAAGAGGCCGACTCCCTCTCGGATAAGTCGTCCTTGGAGAGGTCCAGGCAGTCCAGTTTGGCCAAGGATGCCGAGCGCTTCATGTGGGAGGGTGTGGTGAGCCCCGCGTGCCGGATCCGAGCCTCTATTTCCTTCGCTCGCTGCTTGACCAGCCCAGGGCTGTTGCTGCACTCCTCCACGCTGTGGCTGCTGGAGCTATGGCCGTAGCACAGGAAAGAGATGTCCAGAAGGTCCATGTTTTCAGCACGTTGGCTGGTGAAGTCCTCGCCGCTCAGCTGCCTTGAGGTGCTGGCACCGCCCCTACAGAGAGACTTGGGGCTGTCCCTGAACGGGAGAGTCATGTCTCCCTCAACGCCACATGGCGTGACCGGCTCATCGTCTGTACCCGTGCTCTGCTCAGTGACGCCTTCCAGGTGAATTACGTAGGGGTAAGGAGAGCAATCCAGGCTGGCCGAAGGCGTAGAGGTCAGCTGGGCAGAGGGGCAAGCAGCACTAAGGTGAACAGATAACCCACCACCTTCCTTGCTGGGGCTGCCCACAGTGAAGGTGGCCTGCTTGTGTACCGCGTGCTCTGGCAGTGAGAGATTTACCAGCGTCAGAGCTCTGAGACAGGTCGGTGCCTTCTCCAAGCACAACGAAGGGTTCAAGTTTTCATCTAAAGACGGGAAGGCTGCGGCTAGCCCGCCTTGCTCACAGCTTGCATCAGGGCGCTCTGCAGACTCGACTGTGGGAGTGTATTCGATGATTTCAATTCTCTTTGGGAGGAGGGAAGGCAGGGATGGCTCCTCCGTCTCGTGAAATGAGACCATTGTCCTGCACTCTTGCGCTGTTCCCTCCTGCCCCAAGCTGGGCTCTGCAGGCAGGGACTCCTGTGCAGAAGAGGCAAGGGGTGCAGGCAGGTGTCTGCCTGCAGGCAGCTCTGCCCTGGGAGGCAACAGCAGCTCCTCAGTGCCCAGACCCCATGCCTTGTCGCCCTCTGGAGCCAGCTCCAGGGGCAGCTCCTCGCTCTTCCCCCGCGGCAGGAGCTCGGCAGCAGGAGAGTCGTTCCTGGAGTTCTTGCGGGTCGGTAAGACGCAGACAGGGGACGCGTGCTGATGCTCTTGCTCCTGCCTCAAGCGCTCCTCGAACTCCAGGGTGGCTCGCCGGACAGAGCCTGGGCACCACTTGGGCTCAGGGTTGATGGAGCCGCGAGGCTCTGGCTGCTCCCCCCCAGGGCTGCTTTCCTCCAGGTCTGATTTACCAGAAGACGGCTGCAGGGAGGGGGCAGCTTCTTGCTCAGCTAGCAGAGGGTCCTTCTCCTTTTCCTGGTGTCCAGCACAGGTTCCTTCGCTCTGTTCCACCCTTTCCAATGCCCAAATTGCCTCCACTGGCAGGTCGTGCACCGTGTTCCTCTTTGGTGTCTGGGTGAGGTTGGCTGAACCCTCCTTCTGCTGGGCAGGTCCTGCTCCCTGGTTGATTGACTCAATCTCTGTAATAATTTCCTTCACAGAAATGGCATTTTCCGAGTGGGATCTCGTGAGATGGCCCGCGCTAGGCAGCTCCGGGACCTCCTGCAACACAGAAACAGGAGAATTACAAAGTGGATCAGCTGTGCTGACACAGAGCAAACGACAGCGGCTTAACGGAAACGGAGGTGCACGCCCCCAAAGGAACAAAAAGCACACGTGCTAGTGTGTGGGGACAGATTACAAGTGCCGTGATCACTAACGTAGAAGCGTTATTGTCTCTGGGACTGCATTTAACATATTCCAGGCTGGGTTTTCACCTAGACTGAGATTTAAGAACTTTTATTTAATTCCCATGAATTCCAAGGGAAATATAGCCTTTTTTTTTTTTTTTTTAAAGTAAAGAAAAGTCCAGTTAACAAAAAAAATCCTAATGCTGCTAGAAGTGCAGTTTTGAACTGAAAACATGAAAGATTCTGCTCACGTACAGGAACGAACAGAAGTACAGCATAAAGAATGACCGAGCGCTGAAATGCTCTGGTTTCCCAGAGGAAAATGGCCACAGAGGCCCCTCCATCCGCACAGACACTCTTTCTGCCAAATCACTGGAGAGAGTGTTGGCCTATTATATTTGGAAAAGCCTTATTGCCTCACATGGAGATGGAAAAGATTCAAGCAATGCAGCGTGGAATTTAAATAAGAGAGGCTCCCAGAAAATGATGGCCCCGGACATCATCAGTCCCTGTGAGAGCCCTGGAGGGTGAAAAGCAATTGTAAGAGAAAGGTACCTCAATTCAGAGGTTACTAAATTTTGTCAGGAACATCTCTCTACCCAGGAGAGAACTGAGCCATGACGTGCCTGATCCCATCGCCCCAGGCCTGGACAGGCTCATTCTCTTCCTCCACCAGTGGAAGCCCTACATTTGCCTTGATTTACTATCCCAATGCTGGTGCTTCCCAACCAGGGAAAGGCGCCAGTTTTGTCCCATTCTTTGGTGGATTTCTCAAGTCAGATAAATATCCGCGCAGGTTCGGGATGCCGGCTGGCCTTGGCCGTTCAGGCTTCAGCTGCGTTAGTGGGTCAAGTCCCACCTATCTGCTCTCCTGATGCAAAACTCAAAAATAAGTTTCTCATGAGAACTGCACAGCAGGTCAAGTCAAGGTCGACTCAGCCAGCGCCCTGCCACTGCCAGCAAACAGATGTTTAAGGAAAAAGTGCAGAAAAGGGCAAGCATCTAAAAGTGAAGAAAAGGGGAAGCATCTAGCAATCCCTCCCCAAACAGCCACCCTGTTCAGTGAAAGCCAGGGCTAGAAAATCCCCTGTCCGCAGCAACCTCACAGCAAGAGAGCTGCCCGCAGATAGGTTCGAGCAGCAGTTCCTAAAGAAAAAAGCAAGTTATTTTAACCTTTTGTTGTTCTTCATCTGTGGAAGAGTCATCCGATGCCTGAGGAGAGTTTCCAGAGCTGTTCCTTCGAGCATCTGCACCCCCGTCCGCAGCAGGTGGCACTTCCAGCACGGGCACCCTGGAGACCCCGTTCCTTCCACTCCCTTGCTCCTCCGTCCTGGAATGGGAGCAGGTGCGTGACCGGCTCTCCTGGGAAAGCTCCACGAATTTCTCCAAAGCGCTGAAGAAATCAATCCTGTCTGTACTGAGGTCTCTCACTGCAGGCTGGGGATTATGTTGGAGACTCAGGGAATTTTGGTTTGGGGATTGGGGAAAGTCTTTTAAGCACGAAGTGAATTCTTCCATGGGAACCAAGTGCACATTCATATCAGGCTTAAGGGCATCTTTTTCTAGATCATCCACTGTCAAATCAGGAAACTCTGTTATTTCCAAGGGGTGCTGGAGTTGCATTAAGGCCTCAGAAGCATGGCAGTTATCAGGTGCGACAGAGTCTACGCAACATCCTGCCGTACAGCCATTGATATTGTTCAGGTTCAACTTGTCCTCCATCTGCTCAGCATGGAAGTCTCGACATGTAAACTCTAGGTGGATCCTTTCCTCCTTCACACACATCTCCTCGGTCATGTTTGCATCCTCTGGAAGCTGCTGCTCCCTGTCTAGCTCAGCTGAGTAGATGGGAGACATCGGCTGCTGGTTGTCATTGGTCTTGGCCTCTGAGATCTGGTCGGCTGAGGTGGTGATCTCCTTCTTGTTCAGCTCCAGCCCAGACTTGCAGATGGGCTCATGATGGTCTGAGAGGTCACTGTCTGAGTGCGAGCGCCACAGTTTATTATGCCGCTGTTTGCTGTGGGGAAGAAAAGCAAATAAAAACATTGAGTAGCGTTTTCATGCACCAGGGCCAGACCCACCCTGCTATAAGAGGATGCAACCTACATGAAAAACCGTGCCAAATACTTGGAGTCATTGACCACAACTGCAGCTTCACCTAAACAGTTCAGGGCCAAACCTGCTGCTGGAGAAGTCGATCCAATAACAAGCCACTTTCCAGTACCTAAATCCCACTGCACTCTTCTGCTCCACACACACGCATTCCCCAGCAGTATTTTATCAGTCTACTCAACAAATGCAATGTTTAACCGACTACAGAATTTGATCCCTTCTCAGCCAGCAAGTACTTTTCCAATTGCTAGCAGGTGAGCAATGGCCAGAAGAGTCAGGGTCCCTAGTCCTGGATGTGAGTGGATGGCGGTCACAAGGAAATCCCATCGGCCTTGCGGCTTCTTCTTTGAATAGCTTCAGTGATCAATAACAGGGCTCTGGTAACCAAGGGGGTGGGTGAGAGGGTGTGGGTGTGTGTAACACACAGAAGACACCCTCAACAGTCAACAAGCAGCCCAAAACACCACCTGCCTTTCACAGGAAGGAAGCTCAAGAGTTCTCCAGCTCTTGGAAAGCCCCTTTAGGAAGGTCTGAGCAGTCACAAGGCGAAGCAACTGCCAGAGGTGTTGCACCACCTTCCTTATCTCCACCTGCCAAAAAACCCAGCCCGTGCCCCAGGGCTTACAGAGAGCAAAGGAGGCAACTTCTTGCAGTGAAACCACACCAGCTAGCCATGTCTGCAATGGCTTTGCTGAGTGACCACGGCCACAGGGCTGTGCTTCCACGGTTTGCCCCTAGGAGGAGAGCAGATACCACAGAAAGGTCCTTGGATCCGCAGGAGACCTTGCAAAACCTCTCCAGTCCCCTGCCAGCGTGAGCAGGCGCTCCCAGACACATCCACTGGCTGCAGTAAGTTAATTAACACATGCTGTTGAACTCATTACAATGCACCAGTTTAGTTTTGGGTGCCCAAGCAAAATAATCTATCACAGATCTAGCTTTCTAACCCCATAATCAGCTACAACCTTCATGTATGACACAGGGCAGAACCAAGTCCTTTCAAGAGGAGAGGAGGGTCAAGACTAGAGGCCAAAGGCATTGCTCTGGGGTGCACGTGCTCTGTCTCTAATGGGTTTTGGTGCAAAGTTTGACACTGGCAGCAGAACCAGGCTTGTCTGTGAGGCAGGTTGTTGCTGCGGCTCTGTATGGGATGCTAAACATTTCCCATGTCTCTGCTCATGTAACCTGGGAAGAAGTTGTTGCTGCTTTCTGAGGACACTTCCCACCCTGGTGCTTCAGTGCTCAAATCCAGCACTCTGCTGCACATCTGATTTTAAAAGCCAAAATTACCCTTGTGCATGAACAAACCAAACTTGCCTATCACAGCCTTGATCTGAGAACCAAAACAGATGTCAACAGCCGCTGGGAGAGGTGTATTTATTAACTTTTAATCTCACACTTCCTCCACTCTTACAACCTACAAGAGGTGCTAAAAGCAGGGTCAAAGAACAGGAGCCCACACCCCTTCCTAGAGCCCACAGCCACCTCTTGACCCTCCGGGGCAGCGTTCCTGGCGCCGGGGAGGACAGCCCACGGCAGCCCAGGTGTTTGGTGTGCAAGGCACGGCACAAGGTCTGGGGGCAGCACCAGGGCTGGCCAGCTTGTGTTCACACCAGCCTTGGACCAGGAGCCCCCCACACCTCCCACCACGCTGCAACCAGCTCTCCAGGCTCCAGTATAAAACTATTGCTGTTGATTCACAAGTTGCACAAGGCATAGGGGATCCCAAACACTCTTCTCCTGTAACTTATCCATAACTAATAAAAGAAACAGGGCTGGCTCAGCCTTTCTGTGTCTATCACCAGAGAGAGGGGACAGTTTAACTAACCCCAGGAAGTATGACAGTCCCAAAGAGCAAAACACATTTGTTGTTGTGACTAAAGGCAGGCAGGGGGTTTTCGTTTTACAGCTGGAAAACATATCCCAGTTGCTATAACCCCAACACAAAACCGTAACTAGATAGTGCGAGCACATGGCTGCCCTCACCTTCCCTCTGAAATCAAAGCAGTCACATGAGCGTGAATGTTGTTTTTTTGGTTTTGTTTGCCTTTTTTTTTTTTTTTTTTTTTACCTGTCCTGGAATACCGCAGCAATAAACAAGGCAGCCAGAGGCCAGAGGGCAAAGCTAAATAACACAGAGAAGAAAGAAGAGAAAAAAGCAGTTTGGAGCTGAGAAAGGAACTGCATAAAGAGGGACCATCTCTGCAGCACAGAGAGGCCATTCCTTGCCTCAGTGAAGCTTCGCTTACTGCAGGCTTTTTAGTCCTACACACACAGATGTAATGCACTGCTCTTGCATTTTTTAAAGCCTCACAAGTCACCCTGTTCGCGCCATTGTATGGGGACTTGCAGAGTAGGTCAGGAGCAGTGGTGTGCTTAAGTGGGAGGGGAGCCACACACCGTATAAATGATGGCAGCAAGAAAGATTTACCTCCTGAAAAATAAATTATTGCAAGACAGGGAAAAAAAATATCCTTAACCAAAATGTTTGTACCAGGTGGCTTTGCAGGTGTGCCACCAACTACCTGACTGACAGATTACCTAAACCAGCTGCAGGGCTGAGGGCTTGAAGATGTGATATACCAGCTGCTACCAGCCCAGGGCTCCTCACAGGTGCTCACCAACCTGTTGCAAAGGATGTTGGCATGCTTTTCCCATCTGAAAAGCTTCTTCTCCTCCATCTAGTCTACCCCAGTGAGATCTAATTTCCCAGTCTGCTCAATGCTACATAGCGCACCACGCTGGTCAGGTCACCTCTAGCTCAGAGTTAAGCACTGACCTTTATTAGCTGCTGCCAGCAGCACGGCTGGTGTCACACGAGGCACCAAAGGCAGGTGTGGTGTCTGTCTCAAAGGATTTCAGTCCAGAAGAGCACAATTTCTTAAAACATCTATTCCACTGTCATCTATCCTGAGACTCGATACTACTTGGCTGCTTTTTCAGAGAGAAAGAGGGTCATTATGGCAGTCAACATCTGGGGAGCAGGGGGAGAGCAACGCAGGCATGGGAAGAGGTGGAGGACAAAGATCCTGCGAGTGCACCTGATCAGGGAATAAACTGGGAGGAGCCCTCAGGTTGCTAATCTGTGCAGAGAGGGAAAGAGGAAGCACACTTCAGTGACAAAAGGAGCCTCCATCATGGATTTGGTGTAAGAATCAGGAATCCAGATGTGGCCCAGCAGCAGAGATAACCGGGCTGCTGGGAGCAGGTGGAGAGCAAAGGAGGAATGATAAGTCATTAGCACAGAAAAAGGGAAGGGTGGTCTTCACGAGTGGATTGGACAGACCCAAAGGGACAAAACCAAGCAGAGGACAGAGGGGAGAAGCGTGCCTAAAGAGAGCACACGAGCACCCGAGTTGCTGTAAAGAACAGCATAAGGCAGGCACCTTTCAACAGCACTAAGAAGCTATGAAATAATTACTTTGGTCAGAACACTCTAAGAGCCGCCTCCTGCGGCAGGAGGCTCAGCTTGGGTAATTCTGCTTGCTTCAGACCTGCTCCCTGGCAAAGCACACCAGGATCCTAAACAAAATACCGTAATCTGGTGAAACACGAAGTTATCACTACCTCCTTCCAGCTGATCACGTGAGGACATTGCTTAACACAGCTTACAAGTGGATTTCTCAGAAACATGCAATATTTATGTCTTTTTGCTAATCAGGTGATAGGCTTGGGATTACAACACTTGCCCATACCCAGGCCCAGCTCCAGACCAGCCTCAGGATTCCACGCAGGAATAAACATCGCTGTTGCAACGCACAGAACATCCTGTCCCCTCCCCTAACACCAACACTTACCAAAGGGATCTAAATAAAACCAGACCAGCTGCTGAGGAGGGGCATGTTCAACAGGGAACTGTAAGGCTGCGATGGTGACAAAGCGAGTTCCCTGCCAAATGATGTTACAAAGCAATAGGGACATCATTTATCTCTGCTGGAGTCTGCACAGCTCTGAGTGCTGCATTCGGATGGCAGTTCATGGGATGCTACTCTCCAAAAAACAGCCACCCTAGAAGCCAAACAGCCTCCTAAAAGCTCTTTATTACACCCATTTTCCCAGGCTCAGCTCAGATAACCCATGAAAACAGAGCACAGTCTTTCCCAAGACAATCAGAAGCTTACATAATGCAGTGACAGAAGTTCTAATTAAAATAATGGAGTCAATCATTTAAGTGTTATGCCTTAACATGGGTAATCCGGCTCATTCCTTCCACTCACCTGGCCAGCAGGATCCCTTGGTATTCCTCCAGCTGTCGCATAAAGCTGGGGTTGGGCTTGGTGACGGTACGCCGTTCCTTCACATAGTCGTAAGCCCTATCCAGGTTCCAGCCGTACTCCTTCATGGCGTAGGCGATCACTGTGGACGCCGAGCGGCTCACTCCCATCTTGCAGTGCACCAGGCACTTGGAACCATTTTTCCTGAAGCGGGAGAAAGACAAAAGAGGATCATTAAATAGAAAACACGGCCTCTGATAAGCTTAAGAAAATAGCAACTTCTTTACCAGGGCATTATCAAACACATTTTCAACACATCTGGGATGTGATCTGATAATCCAATTTACAAACTGGAGCAAGACACACAAAGAAAGTGAGGAACAAGGTCTTAATATTCTTAACAGATTTTGTTACAACAGCTCTTCTGAAGCTTTTACTGCAAAGTGGACAAACATCGGTTGTTTGCAGAGACTTATGAAGACTGCTAAAGACTAATATGGCATCCTTGAACTCAGCCCAAATGGCCCACTGGTATCAAGCAGTATTCCAAATAAAAAGGGCATCTATAATCACACAAATGTGGCGTCACAGTTTAGAAACACGTCCCTGGAAGATACTGAGCAGTTCAGGGCAGCCCCTAGCACAGAGATGTTCTTCTACGGCAAACTTTTGACGGCATATTATTGGGTTTGGCAATCGGCTGAACAAGACCAACATTGCTTTAGTCAGGTGTTTGAAACCCCACCTAGCTCCCATCCACATCTCTCGAGACGCCCCCGTATGTGCAAATCCAGCCAAAAGCCCCATGGACCAACCTGGCAGATTTGTCTCGAGACCACCATTTCTTAGGACTGTCTCTAGGCAGAAAGCTCGCCCTCCCTGCGCTGTTTATAACAGTCCTTCACCTTGGTACCTGTCCAAATGCAAGCAAGTGGAAAAGATGACCTCCCCATGGCTGGAGGCAGAGACCTCAAATTACGGCTGCAGTGCAGCGCCCTGCTGCAATCAGGTGGAAGATCCTTCGGTTTTAATCCATTTTTTCTTATTGAAGGCAAAGCAAACAGTGCTTTTGAATGCAATAAGCCGCTACTCTGCTTGGTGAGGCTGGTACAAAGCCTGAAAGGGCAGCCAGCAGTCTGCTCCAAGGAATTAAAAAACATTTGTCTGCCATGAAATACGAGGAGGGCGGCTACGGCCCTTCTCTGAACCCCGTGTGCTGGGCAGCACTGGCATGGAGCAGGCTGAGAGAACCTGGGTTTGGCACTGTTAATTTTCTCCTTTAAGTGCTAGGTTTTCTGGATTGCCAGCCATGTGAAGATCCCACAGGACAAACCAGGAGGCCACAGAGCACACACAGTCATGTGCCTCGACAAGCTCAGACCTCAGCTGCGAGCAGCTGTCTGAGCCTGTACCTGCATCCACCCTCCCCAGACGCCCTGAGAGATGTCGGCGCTGTTTGGGGTATACTGGGCTATAGCGGCCTTTAGACTGCTCTAAGACTTTCTCAACTTTGCAAATCAAATTAGTCAACACATTGCAATGCTTTTAGGTGATTAAAAAAAACCCCCAATCACAACAAGCAGACAGGGCAAAGAAGGGGGTACAGGGATTGCCCCAGTTTGGAAGATTAACAACTTACATCACCTCCTAACAGTACTGAGGCCCAATTGTTTAAAGCCCAGTGGAAAATGTTCTGGGCAGGAGGATTCTTCTGAGGATGACAATGATTCAAAATCAATGCTTAAGGAAATGCAATGATGTCTTTGAAAGAAACCATCTTAAATAAAATAAGTCTTGAGCCATACTCAAATAAGTCAGCTTTGAAAGGCCACGAGAAATTGCAAGCACCAGCTATGGTTAAGAGATGACAGACTTCTATAATGGAAATAATACTTTAAAGGCAACATATGCCAATCTGCTTTCTGACCAGTTTTCCCTTAAGAAGGCTACTGAACTAACTGGAGACTGCTCATATAACTGGGATGCAGTTCTTTGCAGTAAAAAGACCCTACTTTCAGTATCCGCTATCAATTACTCACTGTAACTGACAGCTCAGAGACTCACACAGGCATTTACTACTGTTAAAGGGAAGAGTTTGCTCTGGAGCATTATGCTACAAGAAATCACTTCCAGACTGTGGGCTTCATCGTACAACCTCACAGTGCAGGGAGCAGCTTACGTTTGTGTTTGGCTTATAAGGTTTTGCTTCCTACTTTTGTTAAACCCTGCTCAATTTGTTACTGCCCTTTCCTCCCACCGGGACCTCTGCAGATCCATTGCACTTCCTAAGCAGCAGGCAAACTGTTAGCTCTGTGTACAGGAATGCTCTCCTCCACTGTTTGCCTGGACTGCAGCTGGGCAGAAACCCCTCACTAGTCCTACCTGCTCCTGGTACAAGCACCTGCAAGAATGAAAATTTGTGGAAGGCAGCTCTAACACTTAGACAGAAACTACAAAATGAAAATGCTTTGATCCTAGGTAGGCAAGGAGGAAAAGTAGTTAAGGAAATCAGTAGGAAAATATAAAATGCTTAGTATACATCTTCTAAATGTGTGTGTTCTGTTCTGAAAAGACTTACTTTGCCTTGGAGATGAATTTGTAGGTGTCGTTCCAATAAGCCAGAAGATCTGTTGCTTCTTCATCATAGACCCGAATATTATGGTATTCGAAGAGCCCAGGAAAGAAGTTATCTATTTCTCGAGTCACATTCAAAATATACCGCACCCTGCATGGAAACAGACGGCAGATAAAAATGCAGACTGTGCAGAACACAGCAAGTTCAGAGAGATAGCACAGCTGCTACACAACAGCCTTGCCTTGCTTTGTGAGTGGCAAAACTCAAAGCATTTGAAATTGCAGTCTTGATCATACCTCCTTGGAAACCAGGACTTAACGCAAGGAAGCAGTGGCTAACACAGACAAAAGGTTTTGCAGAGCAATTTATATTGATAGCCTCTGAGAAAAGGGCTTCCATCCACGCTGGATAGAAACTTCCTCTACAGTATCTCAGGTTACACTGCTTACCCACCATCTCTCTATCCTAAGCGTTAGCAACACTTGTGTCCCAGGAGTTCCCGCACAGACTGTTCAGTTAGTGTTTGGACACTTTCGCAAAGCCCCTTTGTGAATCTCTCCTCCTGCTGCACCAACGCAGGAAGAGAGAAGGCATAAGCTTGTGAGCAACACCACAGGTAAACAAACGCATAAAATAACTACAGAGAGATGTAACAGACAATGAGCCACTGGGGAGGATTTATTTCTTATCCCTAAATTTTCTGGAAAGGAAACTGCTAGAGAAAGCATATAGTGTTTAGGTACACTACATCCAGTATTTTTAGCCCCGAGGGTTACTCATAAGATGCTTATGAACGGCACTCATGCTGGGATATCAGATAGAACAAGAGCACCGCAAGGGAGTGACGCCCCTTTTCCCTAGCAGGTATGAGATCGCTGGCAGTCAAGTAGGACCTTTCTGACCCAGGGGAACTGCAGCAGACCCTGAGCTGAATGAGGAGAGTCAATCTTGCCAGGCTGATTCTCCGAGGTACAGAAGTATGCTATCAATTCAATTCAGCAGAGTGATTAGTTTTTTCCACTGGATTGGCACAAATAAGCCAAACCCGTAAACAGTGATTTAATTGCAAAATCTTGGCGCTTAGATCCACCTGGTCTAGAGAAAGGACACTCTAAGCTTAAGCCTGAAGGGCAGAAAGGGCAGGAGACAGAGGAACCCATCAGTGCTAAGCCTGACAGCTACAGGACTTTACTTCCTACTGGGCCCCACTCAAAGCAACAAATGCTCTTTTACATATTTTCCTTCCTGCCGCAGGCCGGAGGTCCAGACTCCAAAGCGTCTCTGTAGTCGTGAGACCTCAGTCCAGAACAACGGGCTGGAGCAGAGGGCACAGAGCCAACTGCACAGCATCCAGTTAAGTAACTGTAGCTTTTTGCTACTTATAGGTATGAGATTGCTGGCTTCCTTTGTTCACCAAGGGAATGTCAGCCAAGGTCAGGGAACAAGATTCTTTTACTTTAGGGTGCCTGTTTGTGGGACGTGGAGTTTGGAGGAAGCAAGAGCTTGTTCAGATCTGCAAATCCTTTAGTAAGACTCAGGTTACACAGCAGGTATGGAATAGAGTTTGTTGCATAGACAAGTGTTGAGGCCAGGCTCTTGCTTTTAAGCTGATGGCCTGAAGCTACTTACCCTCTGTTCTGCAAGTCTTCCAAATTGGAGGCGTTCCATTCCGAGCCCTGCAGGGAAAACATGCAAAGGGACACATCAGCCAGAAGGAAGGCATGGCCAGACAACTGATGGAGGGAGGGATTGTCACCAGTGAACTGGAGGAGGAAGCTGGCCAGCCAAGTGTTGGAGAGCAAGGGGTCTTTTGAGTAAAGAGGTACACAGAAGAGTGGTAGCAGGGCTGATGTTCAGCACCTTATCTTGCCCCATTAACCAGATGTATTCTGAAGCAACAGGCAGCTCTGCAAAGCAGGAGCCCAGCACCATATGCTGGCACTTCCCGCAAACCGCTGACAAAACAACCTCAGCAAAGACAAGACCACTCCACCCTTTCCCTGGAGGTTGCTGCCAGCTCTACCCCACAGAAGAGAGACTGCCTGCGTTTAAAAACCATCCAGGTGCTCTTTATACATGAAACACCCATCTCACACATCAAAGGCATCAACTCGCTTGGGTTACACCTCTTTTCCCCACGTTCAAAGCCTGTGTGAGCAGAGAAACACACACATTTAACCCTGGCTAGCTAACCCTCTTCTCTGCAGCAAACACAGGGCCTGCAAGCTGCTTGCTTCCTGCTCAAACACATAAACGCTGACGGAGGACAAAACCACTGAAAGGCTTCCTTCAAAAATTAAGGTGCACAAGCTATCTGCTTCCCTGCCCTAAACCAGCTCCTGAATAGAAAGACGGTTCAGATGAAGGAATAAGCAAGAGGGACCCAGGCAGCACTGCCACCACCAGCAGAACAGCATGGCTCATGGCTGCTCCCACGGCACAGGCTTCCACAGCGCCCCAGGGCCAGGAGAAGCATAGCCAGGGCGAGCCGGCCCTTGGACCATACCCACCACCTGCCTGCAAACCCAGTCAGCCTGAGAGCGAGAACCTCCCAGTCTTTCAGAAGAAGTGGTGTCCACCCAGAGGATGGGTAGCTGCTTGCCCCAAAAAGCGTGCATAGGCACCCCGTGTCAGAGACGGGGGAGGTCGAGGAGCTCTGACCCACAGGCACGCACTTGTGCCCATGACAGCACCTGCAGAAAAGTCCTGAGCGCTCACAGCCTGCGTCTAGATGTACAGGCACAGGAAAGGGCTGCATTACTATTCTGGTAGCTACTGGGGACAAGTCTGCTGTCTTGTCTTGACACTTCAGGGATGCAACAAACAAAAAGCAGCTGGTTCTTCCCAAACTGAACTACTTCTTAAGAGGAATCATCATAATGAGGACACCATTCAAGGGTTCAGCACAGATGGGACTCTGAATTTCAAGCAGAATTAAGGGGCAAACGTTACATGCGATGGTAGCCCAGATTTCAACAGAATCCATTACCTTCAGCCACAGATCTGGTCAATCCCAGCAATGTCCAGAGCTGCGCACGACCTGAAGGAAGACTATGGGGGCTCTTGCTATTCAGTACCTGCCAACAAACATATTTTGATCCCTGCCGTATTTACCCTAGCCCCCCAGACTTAGCTTCATGTTGTAGCTTTCTGGCTAAGGAAGAATAATTTAATTCAGGCCTGGGAACCACCAGTTTCCACAGGTATGGAGAACAATGCTGCAGTGGTGAAAGCCTTTTCTCCTGTCCTTTGATCCACAATCCCCAACACCATCAGGTCTCTTATTTCCTGCTTAGTTATTTTAGCACTCCTTAAGTGGGATCCCACAGGGCTCTTCCCTCCATCTGGAAGGAAACAGCTCCATGCCTCCCAGAGACTTTGCCTTGCAGTATACATGCTCCCGAATTAAGCTGGTGCCCAGCCCCAGCAGCACTGCTCCTCACCGCAGAGAGCTGCTTTGCAAATACTTCTATTCCACACATTAGCCACAGCTCTTCTCCTTGGTGCTGCCTGCAAGCCTTGTTTTAAAGGTCTCATTCCCATTAAATGTACTCAGAGCCAAGACTCCAAGCCCTGCAGCGGACCAAACTGCCTGTACTGCTTTTGGCTAGCACTGCAAGCCTGTAACAGGTCTCTCTCCCTGGAGAACACAGTCTGCAAAAAAAGAAAATCCATTCCATTGTAGGTGCTTTAAGTTTCCTGGCTCTAACCCACCACAATTTTTTGGGAGCGCTCACATTAACACACACCATCCCTTCTGAGCCACGGCACTAAGCTTCAGGAGACTGAGAGGCCTGTTCCATTTGGAAAGACCAGCTGGTCCAAGAGGAATGGCTTTGTTTAAAGCTGAGCCAACCTCACAGGCTAGACAGCCCAACCAAACCTGCGTCCGTTGCTTCAGGGCTGGGAAATCCAGCGGAGCACTGACTCACCAGAAGGAGGTGCAGTCATTAGACAGGCCCCAGCAGCAATGAAAGGCAACTAAGCAAGCAAAATGTTAAAAGGCAAAATGTTTATGTTTCCTTAAGTGACTTATCGCCAGGATTCTTTGTTAAGCTCCTCTGTTCCTCCTGGATCACATGAACTCAGAGCCGTCCATGTTACCAGCGTGCCCTTCCACCTGAATGTAACACAGCTCCCCCCACCCCCCTTGCTGCAGTTATGCCCTTCCCAAACACACGTATACTCCAAGAACTTGGTGTGTGGGTACCCTGGACAGTTAATGCTACGAAACTGGTCTTACATCATGGATGAATGGAAACAGCCCTGAAAAGTAGTTAGAATTAAGACTTTTCTCCTTCCATCCTCTAGTGACAGGGTCAACAACTTGGCTGGTGTTGTATGGCAAAGTTTAGTACAGCCAAGAAGCCAGGCTGCTCTTGTTCAATAGTGCTAGCGTCTTGTGTCTCGCTTAAGAGTACGTGACCCCAGGATCAGCCAATCTCTCCTTCAGAGTTCCTGTAAGTTCCTCCAGAGGCCCCTGTGTAAACCACGACATAGTGAGAAGTGTTAGGCGTGTTTACTCTTGAATTCACTGTTAGACTTACCAAAAAGACATGATCAAATATCTGCGTGGGGCTGTCCATCTGCCCAAGGATCACTATCATTTCATTGTCAATGAACTCTTTGAACTCCCGCAGGTTACACACCATCTGCATCTCCAGCTCGGTGCGTATCTGGGTGGGGAGGAGGAACACAAGGAAGCCATGTGAAGTTTTTGTTGTAGCCTTTCTTCACGGCACAAAGTACAGAGCTCGCTAGTTTGCACAACAGCGCTTCCACTGCTGCTCCCTCACCACTCACCTCTTTTGATGTGATGTTCTCCAAATCTTTCTGCATCATGATCTCCCTTAACTTGGTCTTAATTAGCCGTTCCGTGCGTTCCCGCTCAGTTGGGCTATCAGAAGAAAGCAAAGAGTCACTGGGAGGGGAACCAAACTGGAATCATGGCACTTGTCTAAACAGGTATTGTATAGACTGGATACTCTGCAGAGTCTCAGATACGCTACCCCCAAGCATGTCCTCAGCTGGAGGGAATTCAGGTGACTGTAAAGCCCAGTTTAGATTCCCAGTTGTATATGAAAGAGACCAACTGAATGCTCCTAATCCATTGTCGTCATCCAGAGAACCTCTGGTATTTGGTAAAATTTAAATTGGGAAGGCTGCATTATACTCTCTGGAGCAATGTCTAAGCCTTCCCCTACCTTTCTTGGAAAGGTAACAGCTCCAAAGCTCCTTAAATGGAGAGATGAGGGCAGCTAAGCCTCTGTGCATTCCTCCAGCCTCTGCTGCCAGGGGCCTTATCACCAGCTGCAAAAATAGCATGACTAACACCAGGGGAAGTTGCAACAGAGCAGCAGCACAGAGCTGTCTCACCCATCATCTTTGGAAGGGACACAGCAGTAACATCTCGCACCACCTTTCCGTTTCTCTGGAAGGCTGCCAGGATGGCGACTGCACAGACACTTCTCTGCTTTACAAGTGTCCAATTGGTGGTTCACAAATAAAAATAATGGAAGTTCCTGGTCTTTTTAACCTCACGCATTATTTCAGGACTCAATTAAGAGAATGCTGTCTAGGTGTCCCCAGGAAGTCATTCAATTGCCGCTACCAGGCAAAGCGCAGGTTACATAAAATTTATGTATGAAAAGGTACAAGAGAATATTAATCTGACAGCCTGCCAAAACTTTTCAGCCACCCCGCTCGTACATTAAAAAACAATCAAGTGTGAGGACTTGTTCACAGCTGAACAACTGCTTAGCATTATTATTCACTCACTGAACTCCAACAACAGGAAATATCTGAGAGCATAAATCAACCAATGGCACTATTATACTGGGAAAGCAGCTGGGGCTAGTGAAGTAATTTCTTCTATTACAAACCGGGCAATGAAGCCCTCATGCTTGGCGTCACATCTGGACACAGACTACCTTTGAGGTTATCTGGTATCAGTACCATCAGCAATACTAATTACAGGGGTTGTAAACCTTGAACGTTGACACAGCCTAAAAATTTTGCCTTTCCTGTCTACCTATATACCTCAGACACTGCTTTGGACCATCTATCACCAGACATCCAAGCATTTAGCTGGAGACAACTTGGGACCTATACACTGTCCTGTTCCACACTCGCAGAGCTCCTCAGAACAATGAAAAACTGCACTGCTCTTTGTCCCCACTCTTAGGTGTATCAGATGGGTGCCTATGAGGACACTTCTGAGCTCACAGTCCCAGAAGTCCACACATAAACACTTCACTTTACAGCAAAATGAACTGAGTAAGGAAAAAAAGAGCATGTTACTCTAAACATGTGCTCAGACGTGCGCCAGCGTAAGAGCAAAGTCCAGAGAAACCTGTTCCTTCCAGGCGACGCCAGGCCTGGAAACCAGAGGCCAAAACCAGCAAAGAGGAAGGCCTAAGTACTAGAATACACCACACCTCTCTCTCACTAGTAACACGGGACTTACCTTGCAGAAGCAAAGACCTGCGAGCCTAAAGCCCAAGGTAAACAACTAGACGGAAAGCAGAGACTGGAGGAGATGCAAGGGAGCCCCAGGAGGGCTAAACTTCCAGTGCCGGTGTTTACCTAACCAGGGGTCTGCTTATTACCTGGAACAGGAAACCTCTCCTCATTAATACCTAATTAAGAGTAAACTCTTGTGGAAACTGTCTCCTCATTTGGCGACTGCAGTGCTTGACAGCCATACACTTTGGCTCAGCAGAGCCACACCAACTTACACATCTGTGAAGAGGGCGGGCGAGTCGGGCCGGTGGGACTGGACATCTTGCATGGCGTTCCACTCGTTGACTGACGACTGGTCGGAGTTGATATGGCTCTCATAGTAACTGACCCACGTGAGGAAGAGGCTCCCTGGGTAGTAATTGTTGCTCCGTGCCACCTCACAAGCCTTATGTAAACTCTGCAAAGCAGACCTACAAAGGGAAAAATACTTGCAGGATTATAATTTCTTCCCCAGGCTGGTATCGAGCACAAAGCAGCAGCCAAATCCAGGATGCTGCTCACGTCCCATCAGTTGGTACAAACCCCAGCCCTATATGCAACAGCCCCCAGCACCGAGCAGGAGGCTGTCCTTCAAGGGTGTGCATAACCACATGTTGCAAGAGCTTGCACGTCTTAACTGAAGTATGCCAAGACAAGCCTGGATAGCAGTGAAGGTGCCCACAATTCAGAGGGCAGAGGCACCTGTGTCTCTGGCTCCAAAAACTGCTACAGCTACCTAAGCCATAAATAAGATGCACACAGTTCTTGTCCAAGACAAGGGTGGTCTGACAGCTCCTACTGTGCCTTCAGCTCCCCCGCGTGCAGGGCAGGGAGACCCAGGAATGACACATAGAGAGCTGCACAACCAAGGGCTTAGGACTTGACTTTACTGAGGTGTTTAGGTGTCTGCCCTCTCTCACTGCACGAGGGATGACAGAAGCTTCTTCAGCTGCTGCTGGGAAACAAATCCCCCTCTCCTATTTTTAGCTTGTTTTAAATCTTTGACTAGGATCAGAAGGATCCAGGTCAAAATCACTGGGGTGACACAGTAGCATGACACTGACAGGCGATGTATTTCTGCAACGCAAAGAAGCTTGAGCCAGAAATACTTTCATGGCCGCTACATTCTTACATGAGCCACCCTAAAAGGAAAGAAAAATGCAGGCAGCTTCTCTTTCCTTCTCGCTATCACAATGAACATGTCTCACTGGAGACAGAGACTCCTAAAATACGCACACCGTGTATTTCCTTACTTATGACAAATTAAATAAATAAATAAAATTATTTCAAACACATGCACAAAGCAATTCTGTTTCGGAGAGATTCAAAGCAGCAGCCGTTTGCAAGGAAAATTACCCTATTCCTTCCTGCCCCCAGCTGAGATGAAGGTGCGGCTGCAGCAGTATTATAAACTCACTGCTGTATACCAGCACTTGCATGTTTTTTTTCTTTGGTATCAAACTTCCTTCCCTGTCTCTGAAGGAGACTTCTGGCTGCTCAAGTAGGTCTCAAGATACCAATAATGCAAAGCAGCACCTGCTTTTTAAAAGCTCAAGCAGCCAAAACACCTTGGAAAAAGGATCACTGGGACAGATTATAGTAAGTACTTACCACATTGCCTGTACAGACACTGGCTTGAATATATGAACCCTGTTATCTGTCGACACGCTGAACCCTCTGGAGAGAGGAAAAAAGGCACCGTAAATATGTGTGTCCTCAAAGCAACTTTTCAGTTAATAACTGATAGTTTGTAGCATGTTAGAACAGCAAAGAAGTAGCCCTATGCATACATTGCTGAGTTCAGCTAGCGAACAGATCAAAATAGCATGCTAAAAGCTCTAAGATAACTTTTTAAAGCGGCTGCTGTTCGGGAACGAAACTAAGACAGTGGGACAAGTGCTGGGCTGTGCTGTTTACCTTGGCAACACAAATTCAGTGCCACAGCTGGGAGCAACAGAGTCCAGCTAAAGTGATCCTGGGGCAGCTACCAAGGAAAGAAAAGTCATTCCACGCACTGCACTTGACAGCCTTTGTAACTGGCACAAACAGGAGTCTGCAAGTCAGGTGTCTGTTCGGCAGAGAAACATCATTCTTATTTTATGTTCAGCCGAATGCTGCCTGCTGCAAGCGTGATGGAGGAACACATAATAGGATCCCTTTAAGGAGCTTTCACTACACACCCACTCACCAGTAAAAGCTCTTTTACTCCAGCTTAAACACACACGAGCCACTGTCTCCGTGCATGTTTACTCACAGATAAGTCAATTATTGGTGTTCCCTGCCACAACCACTGTGATTCAGGGCCTTTGAGCCTCCTAACCCGGCACAGGTCAACAGCAGGTGGTCTGCTGGACCTGTTAGGGCTCTGCAGTCATTTGGATCCTTCTCCATATACCGTGCTGTAAGCTAACACATGGAGAGCCCCTGCTATTGACCTAGAACAAAAGACACTCACCCATCCCCGTCCAGGTGGATCAAGGTGTCACTCCACAGCGGCAGCACCAAGCCCATTGTACAAGTGCTACTGTAGTAAGAGAGAGAAGGTCAGCCCATCTACTACAGCACCATGCTATTATTCTAATTTCACAGCAATGGTTGCAGATGTTTGCACTCATTAGAAAAAAAAATGAAAAACCCCAATGTTGCTTCAGGACAAACAGAGCCAGTGTTGTTCTACAGGTGTCTGGCAAGGACCATTAACCAAATACAGGGTACAGCAGTAACTCTTTCAAGCAAGCTTAAAGGGTTAATATACGCCCAGAAGAAGAGCAAGCAGGACTCAGAAGCAGCAAGCTTTGCACGGACAGTCAGAGGGGGCTCACAGTCTTCAGTAAGCTCAAGGCTTTCTTTACAGATCAGTCCCTCTCGGGCTCAAGTGGTTTGGTTCTAGCTCTGATTTTGCAATCTGTAGCTTGGTTTTCTTGTTTGTCCCTCAGCCACAGCTGCTGGGAACTGGGATCAGTCTAGTGTAATTGCAGGGTGACTGGCGGCACAGTAGGTTAGCAATCACAGCCTATCACCCGTTGTTGACTCCTGTCCCTTCTTCTCCTTCCCACACCTCAAGGATGAGCACAACAGCCAGCTGAGACAGACACCTTTTGGCAATCCCACCCCTCTCTCAGCTGCTTTGACCTCTTTGCCCTCACAGACACCTGCTTTCTGTAAGGCTGAGCAAAAAGCCAAGTTAAAAGCAGAAGTCAAGCGATGGAAAAGAGGCAGGGGTGGGGGAACACCAACACAACCTGCACCAGGTTGTCAAATGAAAAAGCTGAATCTCAAAAAGCTGTAAAAATTGGTCCATAATCAAAGCAGCATCTTGAAGAAGAACTGGATTCAACTGCCTCCTGTTCTTACGCTTTGCACTAACTGCTCTCAAATGTCTGCAAGCCCGAACACCCCCACCAGCCTCTGCAGCTCATGAGGAGTGGGGGAAGAGGGTGAGACTCGAGGCTTCAGAGGGTCAGCAGACACGAAGCCCTGTAAGCGCACATGCCTCGGAGCGACTGGTGCCCAGCACAAGGAGACGCTGTGGCACGCAGCTATTTCTGTTGACAACATGAGATGAGCTCATGGAAAGATGTGTTTTTAAAAGGCTTCCCAAGGTGGCCGGGGTATTTTTAGTGATACTGTTCAGCAAGCGCTTATCAGAGACCATAGCAACAAGTCTACATTGAGTTATAAATACCAAGTGGGCTAGGGGAGGGTGTATCAGACTGACCATCCAGAACCTAAGTAACTCTAGCAGAAAGCTAAAATGACCCTGCTATGTTATTAGAGACTGAATACCAGTGAGCTCTCAGTTATCAAAGGTGGCTGTGCTGGTATATCACAGCCAATAGCAAGCTCCAAGCTCACAGCAACCTGTGCAAGGACAAGTTATTCTTACCCTACCACAAGAGCATCTCTGAGCTACAGCTGTGCCCACACGCACAGGAAGGGAGCCAGGAGCCAGTGACAGCATCAAGCTGGTCCCCCTTTTTAGCAGGCATCACTTGAGCTAAGCAAGTGATCAGTAGCAAGAGCCATTCCTGTAGCAGCTGTGCTAGAATTAAGTATGTGTATAAAACCTTCCAAAATGGTTTGAATTCCCACGTTTTTCTTTCCCTGCATAGGCCAAGACCTACTCATAACCCTTTAGAAGAGCCATGTGCTTCGTGTCCCTTTCTAAAGTTGAAGCTGCTGCCTGTGAAGCTGCTGGGGGTGCTGCACCCTGGCTTACAGTCACTCCAGCAGCAAAAGCTGCTTCCCAGCCACATCCTGCAGCCTCTTGGAGGGGTCAGCAGCAATTTAAATGAATGAAGCAAAAGCACTAAACCCTGATGACATACCGATGTCTGGGGAGAGCGCACATTGTGTAAGATCTACCATCAGTAACCCTAACATTCCCATCAGGCCCTTTGTGCCACCACCTTGGCAAGGGGCTGCCTGACAGTCACTTTCTTATTAGCTGCTCTCCTGAACCCTGATGTCCAGCTTCTCTAATTGCAGCTTCTTCCTTCTTTGCATGTGAGTTGTCCTCGTCTCTGGTGTGCAGATGCCGGGCTTAGGGACCTCACCATTCAGAGACACTTAAGGGCACTTAACGTCCTCACACAAGCCTGAGGCTTGGAGGAACGGAGGAAACACTGACCTGCGCTGCTGCCTTCCCATTTGCCACCTGCTTTAAAGAAATAAAAGGGGAATTCTGGATCTCAAGAAAGGTGTTAGGCTGGAAAATCTGAAGCAGTCTATCCCCCAGAAAGCATGGACACCAGACAGCGGTTTCTACGCTTGACTCGACACGTAGGTGAACACAAGGACTTCCCCCACCTGGACACTGTGAGTACCTGTCATTGGAAGAGAAATCCATTCCTAGGACAATGCTCTCTTCGGTGTCTTGTCTGCCGTTGGTGGACACTACCACCATGTATCTAGTGCGGTTCTGGTAGGTACTTTCCAGTCTTACAGCCTAAGGAAAGGAAGGGGAGAGATCAGCAGTGCAGCCAGCAAAACACACACTATTACGTTTACAAGCCACCTTTTCATGCTGAGTGACAGGCGCAGAAGCAGTGATGCAGTTTGCACTAGTACGGATGGCCCGTACTTCTCAGCTGGGTAACCAGCAGAAGAGGGAGAAGCAACTTACTCTCTCGCACACAATGCTTTCCTCAACAGCTGGCATGCTCCTGGTGCCTTCTACACACCTTGCTGCAGGCCTGCTCTGTCCCACCAAGGCTGCATTTAAACAGCAGCCTACCAGGCTGGCTGCCACAGTCCTCTGGTCCCAGCCTAGTGAGCTTCATGCAGCATTACACGTTCAGCGAGACAGATGGGCACTGAACACGCTCTTCACCTCTCAGAGGGCTTTGTCCAAAGAGCTAGAGCTTTCCTTTAAGCTACTGTGTGCTACAACAAGACTCTTTCCACCAACTTCCCAGACAGCTAGACAACTAAGATCTAATTGATATGTGGTTTCCTGCTGGTCCTTTAAATTTTTCTAGCAGCTTCCTCAATGCAGAAGCAACCCTACTGCCTTACAGCTGGCAGGAAAAGATTTCCCTACTACTAAGGTGTACCCATGGGTGGATTTGGATTGCTCAGAAGATGCGAAAGTCATTGTGCTTCATTGCTCCTACCACAACCACGTGCATCCCAGTGCCAAAAAAAGAGATCTAGCAGGACTGGAGGATGCCTGAATTTTCCCCCAAACTCCTCCAAATCAAATACTACCGACAGCATTCAGAAAGTGGCCGTGCAGCTAAGCTGTGAGTGTCAGACCAACAGTGCAGCTCCTGAAAGGCTACACTGAAGTGTAATGCTCCTCCAGAAGCCACCAGGAAGCAGAACTGAAGCGACTCCAGCAAGTCTTCTTACAGAGAGACTGCTGGTTAGCAAGGAGCCCAGGGAAGGGAGCCAGCATTTTAGGTTTTGCCTATAAACATCTGCAGTAGGCAGCCTTTACTTGCAATGCTTTTTGGACTCTGTTCCAAGCCATTTGCAGTTATTTTAGTCACAGGATCCCAACTAGAGAAACTATGACATCCCTAGAAAGGAAGCGTCTTAATCATGTATACTGAATCTTAACGTTGGACAGCCTTACCCAACCCCAAGACGCTGTCTGGCTTCAGTGTTTACCTTATTGTTAAACTGCTTCTTGAACTTTGAGCAGGGCCTGCAGAGAGCAAACAGGGGCGAGAGGGAACCACACAGCCCAGCCTTGCCCCGTGCTGCGGACAGACACCTGCCTGCTGCGATGGGATCCAGCTGCCAAATTCCTCGCGACCCAACGGTTGAAGCTCGAAGCAGCGTTTGACATCCTTTGCAAACTGCACCTGAATTCCTCAAACACCAGCAGCCCTCCTGAGCCACTGCTTGTGTGGACACTTCCCAGTGGCCCACAGAGGTTTGGGGCTCAGAGAGTCTAGTTTGAACAGTCATTTTATCCTTTAAAAAAAGCAGCTCACAAAATAACTGTTGTGTGGGACGTCTCAGGAGTAGGCTGCTTTTCCCAATACACTCCTGTAGTTCTTTCCAACTTGGTCTTGAGGCCAGAATGGCACCTCCTTGCTTAGGAGGAAGCCCCCTCTGACCTCCTCAGACCTCACCTGTCCACTAGCCAGCAAGTCTCAGCCACGAGATGTGGCAGAGTCTACAACAAAGGTTAAAAGAGCGCACGGCAGTCAGAACAGAGCTCGCTATTTCACTGGAGTGCTCTATTGCAGGAGACTAGGGTGAGAGTGGCAGGGAAAGCTTCCCAGTGGCATTGCAGGGAGCAGCAGCTCTAGTGATGGGGACAGAATAGCAAGTGCAGGCAGGAGACTGTGTTGACCACGTCTTCTAGACTTGTCCGATGGGACCAAAAACTAACAGAAACTACCCAAATGCTGATGCCAGCAGACAGACGTGCTCTATACAGCGAGAGACTGTGCCCCACCCCATCTCTTTAGGATAAGTCATGCTAAAACCAGCCTTATTTTCCTTCTTGCTCCTTGAGTCACTGAGATTCCTTTGGAAACACGGAGGATCAAAGTGGTCAGGCCTTCAAGGTGTGAATTCTGCCAAAGACGGCTGTTTCTACAACTAACCACTTGTAGCAAAACAGAAAGGGTGCTCTTCAACCTAGAAGAGCAAGCAATCACCAAGGTCTTGGTGGTTAAATTCATTACCTACATTAGGAACCAAACCTCAAACAGAAACAAAGACTTGCCTAAAACGGGAGCAGGCAGACAACAGCTGCCCTGTGTCCGGGGCATCCACACACGAGCTCTGTTCTGCTTCTCTTGAGGACAGTCCAGCAGCTAGAGGATTAACATAATCTAACTTACTTTGCTAAACCAATTTGGCTAGCAGTAATGGGAAGTGCGGTCTTAATGCAAGACCCTTTAGAACACGGCGAGACAAACAGCGGCCAAAGGTCAGGTAGCTTCAAGTCACTGGGGTGGGATTTTCAGAAGACCAATTAAGAGAAACAGGGCAGGCTTACTGTGGCTCTCTAGATCCAACACTTACACCCTTACCACAAAGCAAAGAACCATGATTGGAGCAGATAATGTGTTTTACTAAATTTACTAGAATAATAAAACAGCAAACGTGACATTCTAAACCAGCCAACCTCAAAAGTTACTATTAGCGCTCCAACATGCCCATGAAATCAGAAATTGCTCTCTAACCTTTTCATTAAGCTCTAGTTCATATGCTCATACAACAGTAGGAGCATACCAAGTAAGCGGTCTGACGCCTTTTAAATGAAGATATTTGAAATCCCACTCCATCTAGGGAGGAGGGCCTAGCTTCAGGGACTATGATGAGATGGAAGGTCCTTTCTCAACAGCTCATCTACATAGAGCTAGCTTGCTCCTCAATTTGGGGAGGTTATTTATAGTCTATTCATGAACAAGAAGTTCTGTGCATTCCTTTCAGGGCCAGCACCACTTTTCTTAGTTTTCGGCTCACCTAAACACAAGCCAACTTTATCTTCTGCTGCATTCTTGTTTCGTCAGAAGAGTGATGTGGTATTTTAACAGCCCTTATGAACAGCACATTCCAAGAGGTAAGTTCATGCTGACCTTTCATCTTTTTCATGCTACACAACATTAGGTGTTTCATACAAGAACACATTTCTCATTGGGATATTTGATTTGAAGACAAAAAAAGTGCCCAACCTTCTGAAGTCTTTTATTACTGAACACATGTAAGTGAACAAGTCCCTACTCTGCTAAGCTACAGGAATATGTTTAATCAGTTTGTACACTTTTGAGTCATTTTCCTCTCCTTCCTACTGATCTTACACTGGTACCATTGCTCTAACCCTGCTCTCATGGAAGGCTAAAAATCTCTGCTAATAGCTCCAACAGAAACAAGAGTTGTTCCAAATTTTAAGTGTAGTTTTAGATTAGATTCCTCTGCTGCCCTCTGAGCTGTGAAGTCTGCCCTCCAAATGACAGCAGCCAACACAAGAAGAGAATGCATTTCTCTCAGTACTGTTTATATTTCAAATCTCATTTGTATCTACTATTTTATGAGAGTCTATTGCAGCTCTGCACACCCTTCGTTCGTCAAGAATCAATTAAATTCAAGTAGACTATCGAACTTAACCTCATGCAAGATTTCAGCATTCCAAACGCAGCTCTGAACAAAAGAGTTTATGTCTCAGCCCACAAAGTCCTTATTCAGCCCTTAAGGCTAATTTGTCCCAAATCACACAATGTAGCCACTGATATTGCTGAACAATGACTTGTTCAATAGCTTCCAATGTTCTAACCCTGGCTCAGATTCTGAAAAGCACTGAAGAACCCCATTCCCATCACTTTCGCTGAAATTTTAGTGACAGCAAGGTGTACCTGACAAAGTTTGGGAGTAGGACCTCTAGTTTGCTTACAAAGATTCCTTACAGCAAATTATTTTCAGTGGTCATTTTTAAAGCATTCCATAGTAATCTTGTCTGTTTCCTAGCTATACTCATAAGATCAGTCCAGCTCCAGCACAGCTCAGGAGGATTCAGCAAGCCAGAGGTGCCAGAACAACACTTCTGATGCTGGCAGTCCTACTTTGGGCATACGTTGCTAAGATGCACCAAGACAACACAGGAAAGAAACTTCAGGCTACTGAGTGATGAGAGATACTGATACACTGCAGTCATGCCTGACCTCGTAGAGCACTTCAACGTGTCCCAGACAAATTCCTCACTGCTCTTCTTCAGCTTCTGGAGGTCTTTAGGACAGCATATCAATGCTATAAACAGCAATGCCTAATTTTCATTACATCATTATAGGAGGCAACAATGCAGAAAAGCAGGACAAGGTTCAATATAGGTGCATAGCTACATGGGGATCCTACATGCTCCTTCCTGATAAGCCATGGCCTTTTGGGACGCAACAAGTTAGGAGAGCAGAGTGAGGAACACAACTGAGCTAACGTGGAAGGGCAGCTGTTCACCCTGGTCAGATGTAAGTCACCTACTCTTGATTTAAACAGGACACCAAGCTAATTTACCCAGCTTTTCTGGCAATTGTCACAGTGCTTTTTGAGAGCTAAGTACTCGGTACTTGGTTCAGACAAAGGCAGTCTTCTAGCCATACAATTTGTCTCAATGAAGAGCCAAATAAGCAGGCCTTTCACAGTCAGCTGCTTTTCCACCTATGTGGTTGCAAAGATGACTCCCCAAACCCACTTGAACATACACGCACCACTGCTTTCATGAGTCACACAGGTGTATTTGTCAAGTGGAACTTAACCTTTATATTCGTTAACAGCAGATAAGCAAAAAGCCAGCCTACCAGTCTGATGTTGTCTTCTGGGCGGAGCAGTATGAACATGGCCTGCAGGTGTTGCTGGAGATCCCCTGCAGGAAAGAGGGAAAGGTGAATGCACAAAAATAGCTTTAAATCACATGCAAGTTCCTGGCTGTCCAGCCAGAGCAAACATCCACCAAGAAACCTGACACGTCACCATGAGCGTCGTCACTTCCACACACTCAGAGATGACAAAACTCTGTCTCTTAGCTGCTCTTTGCTCCATGTGCTCACCCATTCCTGTCTTACCATGCTCTCTCCTGCTAAATCTTGTTATCTTTTTAACAGAGGTAAAAAGCATTTCAGTACTCTTTGTTCCTTTAAAAGACAAGGCAAACTAGGTGGAAATGGACCACACCCGCGGTTCAACATCTCATTCTACCATGCGGTTCAAATCAGGAATCTGTCATTTCTTTTACACCAACTTACCACCTAGTGCAGAACTACTACCTAGACAAAAGTATCCCCTTTGAAGTGAGATTCAGTCCCATCTCAGAGCAGCACATGCCCACATACGCTTATGTACCAACCCCACCCAAAAGCGGCTAAGAATTGCCACCTGAAAAATCAAGCAACCATAATTTTTCCTAGAAAATGCTTGCTACACTTTTACTGGTGAGGCTGAGGAAGACCGAAAGAAAAAAAAAAAACCACCAACACAGGCAGTAACTTTAAAGTCTTGTTAAAAAGAGCTGACTGTCCCAGGTTCCTAAAGCAGCAAGCATTTGAAAGACAAGTGAGACGCCTTTTTGTTGGTACTGCCACACTGACTTGTCAGCACTCCTCCCTGGCCTGTAGAGAGCCAAGAGTTTCTCTGCTAAGCACAGTACCTTCTGAGTGTCAGTAAGCAGTAACACCTCCAGCAACAGGCTGTTTTTTCAATCATTACCTGGAAAATTAATCTGCATTCCCAGAAAGGAGAGTGCAAGGCTGCCAGGTGGGTGGCACAGAACGGCAAGAAGAGGAGCCTTTACTTTTCCACCCTCTCCCACTCCCACACAGATGGAAAGACGAGTTTAGGCAACACTGCAGGGAAGAGCATGAATGCTGGAGCAAGTATTCAGCACGAGTGGCTAAGAGAGCATTTTCTAGGAAGGCTGGCTAACCTTCCTGACCTCCCTTTTTAATTCATCAGTGGTGCTAGAATCCATGCTATTTCACAGACTTTCTGAAAAAAGGAAACCTCGGACGTGGAGCAGCATTCAGAAGTGCCACAGAAGGGAAGAAATGAAACGTTGCCCAGCGAGAGCATGGTACCTAGTTTCCAAATGATTTTTATAGCTGGTGGAACAGCAGGGCTGAAGGGCTGCTGCAGCCTCTCTCCTGATGGGACAGAGGCAAGCTTGTGTGGAATCGGCTACGCAGGGCACAGCATTCCCTGCTCTCCCCTTCCTTCCTCCTTGAAACACATTTCAGCATATGGAGAATGAGTCAATGTCCTGGGACTGCATTTTTAACTGGGGGTGGGAAAAACTGAGGCACTCTGCAGCACTAGGGAAGTCACATACAAAGTACCAGTGGTGATAAGCACCTGAAGCTACTTCCTGCCCAACAACGTTGTTCCCAGCACTGGAGTAGCTGGCACATGCCTCCCTAACCAGCAATTATTTAGGGAGACAGGTAACTTAGGAAAGGCCAGCTCATCCATCGGATGCCTGTCCTCCCAGGGGTGCAGTGGGAGACAGGATTTCCCCATGTCAACACCAGCGCACAGCCTTGGCAATGGTGCTCAGTTCCACCAAGTTTCAGCTGCTAGCGCAGTGGGAATCGGCAAGAACTGGACTCAACAGGCAAAGGTCCCTCTGCTTCAGGTGGCACCTCCTGCCTGCAGCCTGGAAGAGCCCAGGAAGTATTTGACTCATGAGGCATTCACATGGCTTAGGCAGCTTAAAATGCTTTGCCTCAGTTTTTCCCCTCCCCAAAGTGTAACAGTTCCCACCTATTGATGCCATTAATTCAACATCAGGAACCAGTTTAAGAGCTGAAGTTTCCAGAGTTTGAAAAATCACCACCAGGACTACTGGATTATCTCAATACTTAAAAAAGAGAGGAAGTTTCTAAGACAACCCTTTCTGCAAGGCTCAGTCAAGGAGCTCCACTATCCCTCATCCTCAGAAAGTTCATTGCACTCCTCCCTGTTCCCCAGCCTCGGGAGTTCCAGAGCTGGAAAGTAGAGTATTGCTTCCTTGGCCAGCTTTAATCGACTTGCAGCATTTTCAGCCCCAAACACACAAGGCATTTTGTAAGCTTCCTGGATTAAGAAAAAGCAAAGGAAAGGTTTTAGCATGCCAGAATCAGCACAAAGATATCATATCCTGTCCTACGAAGAGCTGTCGGCTTTGCTAACATTCATGGCATGACTGCTGCTTCCTATCACATTGTCCAGCAACGAGCAGACGCTTTTGTTTCCTTCAAGCTGGCAGGCTAGGTGTAAAACATCAGCTAGAGTGGGATCTTAAAAGTGGTTTACAGGATCCCAGAGATGGCAAAAGCCCCAGGGAAGTTGCATCCTTTTCTGGCCTCCTTCAGTGTTGTTGGAATGCAAAAGCAAGCCCACCATCCTACAGAACACAGCCCGTTTGCCAGGTGGCGCAGGACCGCCTAGCGAGAGGAGTGTGGACAGCTGGTACCTTATCTAGTCAATCTGCCAACTAGTGATTTCCATTGCTGAAGATGATACGATTAAAGAAATGGGTGTGAGCATTAATTATTTCCTGTTACGCATTTACTCTTTATGCTGGATTCTAGCACCTCTGATGAATTAGAAAGGGAGGTCAGGAAGGTTAGTCAACCTTCCTAGAAAATGCTCTCGTAACCACTTGAAACACTATTGCATCCATAGGTAGCAATTTCATACTGGAAAGTTATGTCCGCTCCCACCCCCCTTCTAATTTTGTGTGCCAGAGATAAGTCACGACACACACACGGGAATGAAAGCTGTGCACAGATTATCAGAGTCCAAGAACGAAGACCGTTTTCTTTGCCGCGCGCTCTGCCAGCTCACTGCCAACGGCCGGTTCACCTCTCAGAGCCACGCTCTTTACATCACTGTTTTAATTTTGGTGGCACAGACGCTTTGCTCAGGAAGGTGACACACTGATCCCTTGGTGTCTTGGTCTGCTAGCATATATTGTACATTAGAAGAGTTCACAGAAAAGGAGGATGGTGCATGCTCATACAAAGGTCTCTTCTCAGTGACATCTCCAAGCACCATAAAAAAATACTATATCATTCACATCACTTGGCAAGCAGGGAAACTGAGGAAAAGACAAGTACTGATGCCTCATGAAACCTCACCCCATAAGCTTCTCACTTCATAAGCTGAAGAGACAGGGAAAAAAAAGTCTTCTACAAACAAAAATCCCATCCCTTAGGGAAGCCAGCCTCAAATACAAAACATCTTGCTGTAAGCAATTACGACACACCAGATTTGCTTTCTTGGCAACCTGGCTTCTAAAAGCTCTGGGCTGATTAGACAAGCGACTATTTTCCACCAAGGTCTCCAGACCTCATGTAAGTCAGCGTAGGCAAGCAGATGAGGCAGCAAGAGAGACTCAAAGCTGTTTGCGCTGCCTTGCACGGGTTCACAAGGAAACCCATCCAGCGGGTCTCCTCTGCAAGGTAAAGCCAAGACAGCAACTGACCTGGGCTTCAATTATGCAGAGGACTTCAGAGAGATTAAAAAACAAGACAGGTCAAGATAAACTTTTAAAAGACTGCTGACTCTACTTTCACGCTGAAGACCATTTCACTTCAGTCTTAACCAGAAAGGCCAACTTAAATTAAGTTTCAGAACAATTTATTGTCTTATGATAACTGGTAATTAATGCATCTCATTCAAAGCAATTTGGGTACTGCTTATACTATGTCTGAGTGGAAGTATGTAATTAATTGCCTTCTGACCTAAACTCTTTCTATAAAGATGTTTGTAAACAGATTTTGAGGTGGACCAGTCATCAGGTAGGTAACTCTGCCGGATGTAGAGCTGGATTACAGTCTGATGGTATCAAAGTACAAAGACATCTACACCTGGAACCAAAACAAATCACCTTTTGGTGGTCACTTTTTGGCAAAGAAAGTTGACTGCAGCCTCTCTGTTTCTGTCTCTGTCCCATATGCAAAAGCCTGAAGGTCTCAATGTTGGTTTTTTCCTGCTGATTGTTTAATGGAAGGGAAAACCCCCACGCTATCTGATCCCTGTAAAACACCATCAGTGAATAAGCACCATATACACAATGAAAAACAACCTACCCTGAAATGTTTGAGTTTCATTATTCAGACTGACTTTTCAAACAAAGAGTCAAAGCAAAAAATTAAATCAAACTTTCAGCAGATAAAGGGGGTGGAATTATGACTGACTCGGTATTATTCACTCTGCTCACACGCCTTAAAAGTCACACTGACTTTGCTCAGAGGTTTCTTCACCACCACTTAAGAGGTAAGTCTCCTTCCCTTCTTCCACCATAACCGGTTCCTTTCAGCTCAGGAAGGACAATTACTCATCCCGTATCATAATCTCAAGTTTCCCAGTGCAATGCATGAAGGTTTTGACAGCAATCCTCCAGCCCCTCTCTCGTACAAAAATTACAGGATGGTATTTTGAGGGGCAGTTGTTCTCAACTCTCTGTGATGTCACGATTGCTGCCCTGATGTCACGATTGCTGCCCTGATGTCACTCATTTGCTTGATTTTCCAGGCTAAACACGAGAGTATTGAAACCTTTTTTTCTATCAGCATTAAATATTGCGGTCTTGAGACTAGCAGGTCTAGCTTTAATACACACTTGGTGTAAACAGAACTGTGTGTCATCTGGTGAGAACGAACTCAAGAAAGGTGGACTCGGAAACAAGAGTGAGCGGACAAGCCTCAGCTGTCGGATGCAACACGTTACCTGCATGCTTGTTGCGCCTGTGACTGATCCTGGGAGTAGATGACCCATTTCCTCGCGGCAGGAAGAGAGCTGCACCTTTCACAGTGAGGAAGCTTTCGCTGATGCTGCAAGGGAAGACACAAGCAGTGAATAAGGAAAACTCTGGATTGTCTTTAAAAGGAGAAAAGCAATGGAACAAGAGAGGTTCAATGCACTGAATGAATGCTCCGTTCTTTTGCAAGGAAGCGATTTAGACCAAATTACTTTATTGGTAAATAACTTCCCCCCCCAATAAGTACTGCAAACATTTGAAGCATAACTGAGAACAACATGAACAGAGAAACACTGAAAAGCAGAACATGTGCCTGGTGCCGTTCTGCCTGCAGAGGTAAAACCTGAGCAGGCAGAGGGGATTAACCTATGGCTATATTTTCAATCTGAAAGTCAAGATGAGAGATCCACATTTCTAAATGGCGATTAATACAGCAAGCCCACGCATCGCTATAATTACAAATTCTGTTAACCCTGTGCTTTGTGGTTCAGACACAGCTGATGCCCTGCAGAAACAAATGTCTCCTTTCAGCAGTTAGCCAAAAGAACATTAGTGTACATAACAGATTAAGAAATTATGAAACTACTGTCTGATAATTAACTCTCAAAGACTTACAAATTAAAAGCAAAACCGTAATGCTGTTGAATTCAGACATCACTTACTGCCTTGATTTTGCCCTTTCTGAAGTCACATGAGGACAGAGGTTTGTGGAAAGGGGCAATAAAGAGTTCTCAAGTTCTGTGGAACAGCCGATATTTTAAGCACATATTCCAGTAGTTTTCTTAGAGATGCTGTGGCTCATGGAAAAAGCGAGACACACTACAGATTTTGCAATTAAGCCATCCTGTTGCACAGTTAAGGGTTCCTCCTTTTCTCAGAATTGATAAGATAGTCATACACGCTTTGAAGAAAGCCAGAAACAATTCTACAGTCAACAGGATGGTTGATGAATATGATAAGACAGGATGGGAGAGTCCCTGGCATCGTGTACCCCAGCAGCTCCATGCCTTGAAAAAGACATTGGCTTGTTCTCTTCAACTGAACAAGAGACTAGGAACTTCTTAGTTCCTTTCTCCGCTTAAACAAATACCAAACCTAATTATTTATTCCCTTCCTTTAAGAGACGAGGACAGGGAAATAATAATAGAGTAAAAAACCCCGTCATATATTTGAAGAAATTCCATGTTACAAAATGCAGGTGAACGCCAGAACATGCCAAGTCACCACCCTTCACGACTACTTCTGCTCTGCAGAATAAGCAAAGGCTAACTGCTGCCCGCAGCCCCTACTCCAGGGACACGTTTCAGCAGCTACTCAAAGGCAGGCGTACACCTAAGCACGACTGAAGACAACAGCATCACAGCGAAATCAAACGTGACCAAGAACCACGACACAGCATGGCATGAGCCTGTGATCTTCTAGTTTCAGATTTGAGGTTGACCGCTTTAACAATAGGCGTTGCTGACTACGTTTTTATAGCTACAAGAATTATAAAAGCTTGTGTTGAAGTTGGATTTCCCCCTAACCTCAAGCACGTTTCTGGGCACCTCTCCATTTTCCTGGTGGGGATATCAAAAAATCAAATTTTCTGAGCTCCAGCAAAGCAGATGCACGCAGTCAGAAAGACCTTTCTTAAGCCTGTAGCACATCCCAATGTTATGCACTGTCTGTCATAACCTCAGCAATCCTCCTTACTGACAAGGTTTCTCCCAGGACTATTTTCTAAAACTAAACCAGATGTCAAACATGCAGTGGATGTTTCAATAAAACCAGAATTTTAAAAAGGAAAACTCACTCATCCCAGGTTAAAGTGGATCAGAGATTTTTACCTATGCTAAAGTTTAAAACAAAACAAAAAAAATTTAAATTCATTGGGCCCACTGAGCACAGATGTTTCCTCAGACCCTTCTCATGAAAAAATTTTGACTGAGCCTTTCTAGCTTTTGGTGACAAATAGATCCTCTGAAAGCCCTCAAGCTACACAGTTTCTTAAAGCCTGAACTGGAGAAACACTGAGTTATCCTGAAGCCACTAACTTTAAAAAAAAAAAAAATTAAAAAAAAGAAAAATATCATTCTCCCTCACTTAGCTTGAGCATGTTTCGATTCAGCAGTGCCCTGATGTCCTGAAGAAGTACGCTTCTGCTTTCAGGCTAGCACCCGCAAGCGGGAGCGGGGCAAGAGAGCATGCCGTGCTTTGCTGAGCCTCTTCAGGAGGCAAGACAATGCCGCAGACAGAGTGAGAAGACATTCTCTCCTCCTCCTCCCTTTACAGTCTCACCAGAGAGGCAAATGAGTTTCAAGCTGCATGAGAGGAGAAAGAATTCAGCAGTCACAGACAGTTTTCACATAGTGATTTTTATCAGCAAAGCCAACAACAAATATTAGCAATCCTTTAGCCCCGTGCCTGAGGTTTCCCCAGAAGGTTGAATTAGCAACTATTTTCAGTGGATAAAGCAGCACGTAGCTAGAGGGCTGGGAGGTTCAAAATCTTTTCACTTCCATCACCTTCTCTTATCATCAGCACTCTGCCATCAGCCACCTGCCTGGAAAGGAAACATGGGCCGAACTAAAGAGATTCCCACCAGGTACATCCTTCCAGGAGGCCACCTTCTCTCCTAAGGCCACAGAGAGCCTTGTTTTGGGCCATTAACCACAAGCAACAAGTTTGACTTGGTAAGGCATGGGAAAGGGAAATGAATGTAATTTCCCATAAGAAGGGTTGGAACAGAACAAGAATGTGGCCAAGCAGATCATTCATGTGGAGCAGGGAGGTCAAGCAGGCAGGGCAGCACCTCATGCAGGAGATGGCCACCAGCACCGTTGGGAAAAGAGCAGATCAGCGGAGACAGGAGCCTCGTCCTTCTGCCAGTTACAGCTCTGGGGACACTCACAGTGCGGACGAGAGCATGGCACGCTATCGGCACTCCCAGCATCACCTGCCACAAACTCCTAACACCAGACACACAACACATCAGTACCCAGCACAGCACGCTAGCAAAAAACCCCCATAATACACAAACACACAACCAAGCACCTGCTCTGAGATTCAAGCAGTAAAAAAAATCTTGGGAGGAAAGGCAAGAAGTTCTTAGGAAAGTCCAACAGCTGTAATAATAACTACCAGTGAAGCTTAACGCGGCTCTTTGGGGAGATGCTGATTTTGGTGCCTGTGATGCACTATAGGGACAAAAAAAAGCAATCGCTGGCCTGACATCCCCTGTACCACCCACGGCTGGCTGCTCCACTTGGGTCCATCCTGCCTGGCTAGCCCCAGCCAGGATCTTTCCCAAAAGCATCATACTTCAGGGCAAGATCACCTTAGGATACCGCCCCCGCTATGTAAGGAGAGCGGATTCCTCCTGTAGGATGCTAACAGCAGGCCCCACTCTGAGATGCTTCAGAAACACAAAAGGTAGAAAAGATGTGCGTGAGAGGGGCCATTAAAGGCTCAAAACAACTCTCATGATGTGGGACTGTGCTCACCATAGCAGCAGAGCCATGCTACCATCCACTACTGATTTTACCCTGCTGACAGCTCGATGGCTCCCAAGCATAATCCGGGCTTTGAAATATTTCATAAAATCTGGTTTGCCAGAGCCTACCAGAGCATCGATGCTCTGTGAAACAATCTCCTGGAAACAGACTGGGTATTGAAAGATACTAAATGTGGTCTAGGAGAGCAGAAGCCAGGGAGCCAACTTGGCAGAGGTAACGAAGCTGAGTTGTATTTTATCAGCACGCCAGGCTCGTCATCAGTCCTCTGTACTACGCAGTGGCTTTCTTCTGGAGAAGACTTACTTGGGACCTATCTATGAGAGAGTCATTAAAGCTATAAGCAACTCTCAGCACTACAGCCGTGGGGAAAAAAAGCTTCTGTTCCATGTTTAGCCCGTTCACCTCTGAAGTAGCAACCTTAATGCCACCAGCAATGTGCTATTTGTAATTCATTGCTCACTGGGAAGAGAACCAACACACACGGAAGACTTAAGCAACTCCTACAGAAATTACCACTTGTACCAATTTTTCTCCCAGGCAGAAATTTGTAGAAATTTTACAAGGCACATCATCAAAACAATTTAAAGCCTTTTGCACAAAACCCACAGATTTTCCCCTCAGAAGACCCAGTTTCTGAACAGCAGTAACAGCACGGAACAGAAGCGATTCCCATGCTCCCCGACTTGCTGCCCAGCGGCTGAGCTCCTCGTGCACAAGGAAAACGCTGCACAGTTCATACCAAATTCTCATTATGCTACAAAATCGGGGAACCACATAAAACTTACAGATGGCAACCAAATAGCGAATATCTTCCCAGCTGTTACCCTGCACAGCTCTGTTCATAAATTGCAAGCACAAACACCAAATAAACGGTTTTGAAGACACAAAAGAGGAAATGTTACTGCCTTACGGACTATGGCAAAGCGATGTGATAACATGAATCATCTGACACTTTGCATGACCCCCCCGCTCGACACCTTCCACCGAAGGGGCTGCTCGGCCGGGGAGCCGCTCGGCCGGAGCGCTGCACCACCTGCCAGGAGGTACGTGAATCTGCACCAGCCACCGGTTTTCAATGAAAACTTCTCAGTCCTCAATGTAAAACACCCAGAAAGGAACCTTGTAGTCTTCTTTAGAAACTATTTTATAAAGAAAGGAGAGAAAAGGTTTTCAGAAGTACAGCAAGGAAAGCAAAGAGGCACCTGAACAGCTTCTGGCAATGTTTTATCCTAACAAACACTTAATTAAGTTATTGTGAGCCTGAGGATGACTTTCCAGTCGGCTCTACTTCCTCATCGGAGCTGCTCCTTTACAGCAGGCTCTGTCCTGTCCAGCCCAGCCCCTAATCGGGCACTTGCCAAGTAGCACAACCGACAGAGCTGGCACCATCCCCTGCAAGGTTCAGCAGCAGAAGTCCTCCCCCCACGTCCCCCTGCACCACGCACAGGAAGGGGTCAGCGCGGCGAGGAGCAAACCTCCTCGCGCTGTCACCTCCTCACCAGCCGTGCCGGCGGCACGCGCAAACAGCAACGCGGGCACTGCAGGCAGGTCGCATCCTCGTTCCCCCTCGCCCTTAGAAGGGGGAGATTAAAAAACGGCGGGATAGGGGAAGTGAAGATTTCAAGATACCTGACATTTGAATAAAAGTCCACTACCTGTATTATTTACAGAAATACAAACATCATTTCTCTGTCAGCCTCAGGTATTTATTAACCAGAACCCTGCAGAAAAGTGCCCTGAAGCAGCATCCTAGCAGAGTTTGCGAGCTACAGCTCAGCACAAAGAGGCTGCACTGGGATTCAATGCCAAGCCCGGCTCCAGCTGTAGCTCCCCATGACAAGAGCGTCGTGCAGTCACCACAGAGGCTTCCAACTCCTGAGCAAAAGGTTTTCCTAAAGGGCATCTCTTGGGACACAACCACCGCCCAGCACAAGCTTTGCAAATACAAGAAGCTGCCCGGCAGGACTGTGCACCGGCAGGACTGTGCACCGGCAGGAAGGGCTTCGAGTTTCCGACCCATCTGCAGGACGTACCCTTCCCCTCCAGCAGCCAGTTAGACCAAAGGCAAACAAAAGAAAAGCAGAAACACTGACTGAAAGCAGGCAGGCAAGTCGGACAGTAAGGAATGACACAAGTTAACCCTGGTGTTGACTAACCGGGAACATTCAGCAGCCCAAGCCCTGAAAATGGGAAGTGTCAAAGCAGACATCTGTCCTAAAGCACTGGGGATTTCAGCTGGGAGCCCGCTCTACCAAACGCTGCTCACATGTGCAGCGAAAGGCAGCCCCCATCTGAAGAGCCAGCAGCTAAACAGGCGTAGGACGGGGAACAGACGCACTGCAGAAGGGTGTCTACCAAGAAGCGAAATAAAACCTTGTGCGCCCAGCTCCTTTCCCTCGGTTTAAGCCAGGCTGCTCCCTGAAGAGCCCCCTGACATTTTGCTCTGACATGGGCAGCCAGAGTGTGCTGCGGGGAGGAGTGCACATCTCTGCATTGCACATCTCATCTGCTGCCAGCTCAGCTCTATCCTCCTCCTTTAATCCATAGGCTGCAAAACACAGAACCAAGAAAAAGACCAAAATTCAGATGCTGGCAGGAGTGGCGTAGCAGGCGTCAGTACTTAGCTCATTCCCGAGGCCGTGGAGCCAGGCGTGGAGGGAGGGCAACTGGGGACTTGAGAGCAAGCTCTTGTAGCACGCCAGGACTCACCCTGCAAGAGCAGCAATTCCAGCTGCAGCTTGCTGTGCCTGGTGTGGAAAAAGTTACAGGAGGGCAGTCCAAGCAGCCTGCTGTTTTTTCTCAGCACCTCAAGCCATTTCCCTCCTGCTCCCCTTCCCAAACTGGCTGTTTCCCTTCCTCTGCAGGCAGGCCCGGGGCACGGCATCGCTCGCTCCGGGACTGGCTCTCACCACCAGCCTCCTACTCACTCCACCTGGCTGCAAGAAAAGCCCTGGTTAATAAAGCATCGGTCCCCCAGCCAAGGGTGCGACGGCGGCTGGGCACGCAGCTGGAAGTATGTGCAGCCTGGCAGCCAAGGGCATTTCTCCATCAAACCACCGTCGAGAGCATCACACACCTCCAGCACCCCTCCCTAGAGAAGCACCTAACTCTTTCACCTTCGCTGTAGCTTCTTTTTCAGTAAACACCATCCCTATCTCCCTTGCCTGCTTTCTAAAGCACCTGGTTTGATAATTGCCTATGACAACAGTATTAGTGAATTATATAGAGGAGAGCAATGTTTGGCTTCCAGTTTAAGCCTTTGCTCCTAGGCAAGTGATGAAGGCACCCAGTCATCTTCACACAGAGGCCAGATCTCAGGGCTGCGTAAATCAAAGTAGTACCAGTCACTAATAAAAAACCACCCCAAAACCCAATAAACAAAAACCCACCACAACAGGGAAATGGAAAAGGCAAGGATAACTCAGGATTGCTCTACGCTGACATTTGTATTAACAGGGTCAGCTGGCAGCACACACAGACAAGTCTAGGCTTCTCTGATATCCAAAATAGAAACAAACCCAGTGCAGAACAAAACAAGGGCCATGACTTACCAAAAAGGGCTCTGTAACACCGTCAACAGAGGTGACAACATCGAGGGCAGGGAGAGAAAGGGGAAGTGGTTCTCCAACAAAGCCCGTCTCTCACCACTCAGCACTTTTGCAACTGAAGAAACAGCACAAGGAGAAAAACAAAGCAAGCGTGGGAACCCACTCCATCGCAAATGTTTGACGCAAACTGCGTTTTTTAGCAACATCTGCATTTGTGCCTTTATTTTTTTTTTTTTTTTTAAAGCAGCTGTCTACAGGCACTTCCTCTGCTCCAAGGTGGGGCTCCCTGGGGAGATAGTTCAGCTGCAGTGGCAGACAGGCATAATCACAGAAAGATCTGCAGTGCCAATGGTAACTCATTTGTACTAACTTATCTACTGATCCCTTCTCACCATAGCCAAGTCGCCTTTTCCCTTGCTTCGGTCTCCGATATCGACATCTGCTGAAGCTGAGCTAAGGCAACAAGAACAACTTACAGTTTGCTAGAAGATACCCAAAGGTGAGGATGACGGGTGTGAATCTGAACTCTAAAGCCATTGCTTTTACTTGCTCCAAGAGAGGAGAGAATTTATGGTAAATTTGGAGAGGGTACAACAACTTGCAAAAGGAAGCACTGATGAGCGTGGTTGTGCTTGCAAGTGAAGAGCAACCACTTCAGATGCATGGAACCACCACGCTCACAGACACAACTTCAGAGGCAGGATCTAACCAGCCTCAGGTCACCCAACAAGGCTGTAGGGAGTGTTGACGCCCACTCAATACCCCACTGAGTTAACAGTCTACAAGTCAAGCCCACTACTGGAAAAAATCATCACGCACACAAGCCATCAGTGCTCCTCTGCCACTGGGATCGTTTGAATTGAACTCCAGAAACCATTTTGCAAACTTCAGAGTCAAAGCAGCTTGGGCAGCCTGGGTATGCTGGTGAGAGCAGTGGCATCCTTTGGAGACAGCACAGAAGATGACGGCTCTGGGCTGAGGAGCTCATCCCTGCCAGAGCTGCCTCGCTGCCAGCAAGGGGAGCAATGACAGCTGCTGTTTGCAGCCAAAGTTTTCAGCCCACGCAGCTGCAACGGGTCTGCACTGTGCCGAAGGCGACCACAACCACCTGCAGCATTCCTCCGCCTCCCAGTGCCCTGAGCCTCGCTCTGCAGCAGCGAGCTGACCTCTGGACTTCTGTCAAATGTATCCCCTTGCAGGCAGGGCTGGGATTTATTACAGGCACAGGAAAGCAGACTGGGTTTTGTTTTTAAGCTGGACTCCAGAAGAAGACATTTTATCATTTCATCTGCTGCTCCAGATGTCAAATTCCATGCGTGGGTTTCCCATTCCCCTCACGTACCCCTGGCCTACGAATGAACCAGCTCAACAATGTACAAACTCCTAAATCAAAGGCAATGCAGGCAGACCCCTCGCACAGGCATCGGCTGCCTCCTCACCAGCCCAACCGGTAGAGCAAACGCGGCGAGCTCAGCGCTGCCTGCCCACCCATCTGGGCGCCCATGCCTGCTGCTGACAGCTCCATATTACGTTTCACAGGGCTGCTGCTGAACACACGCTCATACAGTAACACACATGCGACCCTCCCCGTGTCGCCTCGCTGCCGAGCCCGTCGCCATCGCTTCCTGCCAGCGCTCGGCAGCCTCAGAGCAGCGGCTGGCAAAGCGAGCAAACGTCCTCGTGCCGAGCTTGGGCAGCTCGCAGGCGAGTGAGACGCGCCGAGTCGCAACGCTGCTGCTGCCACCGAAATGCAGCATGGGCTGGGATGTCCCGCTGCAGCACAGATCATCAGGTAATGATTTATTTCAAGGAATATGAACTTGAGCACAGAGTGTATGATTCACCACCGCAACGAAGAAGAGAGATATGCGAGGATGGATGCAAGCTATCACACACTGAAACGTGCTCATTCCCACGCAGCACAAATAGCAAAAAAAACTTTACTGACTGTCTACCTTGCTATACAACACTAAAGAAGCCCCAACAAGCCACATGTTGGATAGCCCATAGTCAGCCTCCAAGCTGGCTTCAGAGAATCCATCCAGAGTGAAAGAAAAATATTCCAAAAAGCAACAGCAACACAAATTGTGCAAACAAAGCTCTGATGTGCTCTGGAATTCGGGACTGAAGATATGCACAAAATCATTTTTTATATAGTCCAAGCATGGCAGTTCACGTACTAGAAAGGGGGCAGCTAACACAATTAGGATGCTTATTAAGAAATCTGGGCACTTGGTGTTTACAGAAGAAATCTGATTCTATGCAATTCTCCCAGACCGGAAGCGAGACCGTGAAAGGAATTTGTTTTACATGATAGTCCCCAAAGGCTTCCAGGTCTCCAAGTCAAGACATTCCCAGATTAAAGCCCTACACGACATTCTTCTTGCCCTATATACTGTTTAAACATCCACAGACTTAAATGCATACCATCGGGTTCGCGGAGCAGGACAGTTATACCCAAGAGAGCACTCCGCGATGTTCCATCACCACGTGCCGCACTCCTACCAGCTCAGTTTGTCCAAAATCAGGCAGCTGCCATGACATGAACAAAATGCTTTCAGAAATATATTCTTAAAAACACTTTAATCAACATGAGAAAACTTCGTAAGGAGACTCTATCGCATCAAGGATCAAAGGAAAAAAAAAAGCTTTTTGATTAGTTATCTTCAGAAAGAGCATGCCTCTGATTGACACGTACTCATCTTTTTTTCCTCTCAGAATTAAGACAGTCCACGTTGATCATCTTTAAACCACACAATAATCTCCTCTGCCACCAGAGTTTGAAAGCGTTGCCTTCATACACAGCGCATTTCTTTTTAAACCTTAAACAACAGCTGACACATCCTCAAGCAGTTGGTTAACAACCAGTGAGCCTGAAAGGTCTCCCCACTACTTAAATACGCTTAAGAGAGGATATTTCATAACTCATTTTTACTCTGATCTTCCTGCACGTGCAGGACTCATCGCTGTCGCAGACCTGACCATGTTTGGCCTGACTGGCAGCGCTCCGCAAGAAGGACCCCTCTGCTTTAAATACGACTGTAACCCAAGTCAAAGGAGACACGCTAAGGTCAACATACTGTCCCTCCCTGCTGCAGCCAAGCCCAGGGGCACCTATATTTAGACAAAGTATGCCCAGCACTTTATAGATGGAAGGAGACCACTGACTTGCCTGAATCACTGCCAGCGCTGGCCGTCTCCCCGGGACGGGGACAGTCTGACCAGAAGCTGGCAAACGTCCTGGCACCCGCTCAAAGCGGGACACCTCTGTGCACCCAACAGCCCCACACCCTCCCCGACAGCCACGGCTCCCCCAGGCACGAGCCCAGCCTCGCCGACTTGGAAAGAGCAGAGCAGCCACAGCCCGGGTGCAGGCAGGTCGAGGAGGACATCGCTCCATCGCTTCTTTTGCTGGTTACGGTGGAGGTGGCCAGCACCGAGCGCGGCTGCGGTCAGCCGGAGAGCAGAGGTCCTGCCGCCTCGTGAAGCGGCACCGTGCCAGGACTCGGCTCTGCAACCGCCCCGACGCCCGGAGCGGGGCACGGAATGGAGGAATTGTGCTGGGGAAGCAGCCTGGCTCTGATCGCAGCCTCCTTGCCTGCCCTCAGTAAATACAGTAATGGACCCCTGTAAATAGAGCACCAAAACAAGGACCACTCTGTCTCCACACAAATAAATCAATGCTGAATAATAAGCCTTTTCCTCTGTGCTAAAAAGCAGCAGATGCTTGTTTACCAAAAGCATCAAAAATCATCAAGAGGCTGTTGGATTTGACTCTTAGAAAAATAGAAGGAAGTTATTTGTTCAGTATTCTAACTTCTGCAGCACTCAGCACTTTCCATTTTCTCTCATTCTTACTGCATCCTCCCCAGGCACGAGGGCTATTTGATCCCTCCATGACAGTTTCCAGCAGGAACAGTAAAATCAGTTTAGGACTGTCCCTTTAGATTAGCAAAAAGGACAGTCAGCGGTAACCAGCAATGCGAGATGGTTTGTGAACCGTTTCAGAGAGAACAGCCACGTGCCAGATTTCTTTCAATAGGTTTTGATTTGAAATTGGAAGTCACAGGGAGCTTTACCTGTTGTGCTGATACAGCCCGTAACCAGGCTATTGATCTGCTCACCCTTGCAAATACGCCAGTGACTTCAGTTTTTATGGAATAGCAAAGCCACAATTAAGAGAATGCAAACTTTAATGTGGCTGTAAATAACAACTTGAAATTTTAATCAGTTAGTAGTGAGAAAACATCACAGACAAAGGATGAGAAACATTTTATAGTTGGAATAGTTTCATGGAGTCTGTGTCTTTCTTTCAAACCAAGGCAACACTTAAGAGGACAGTCCTTAGCATAAGCAAGGTTAATACAAACTTCAGATTCCATTTAAAGCTGCAAACCCAAGAAGAAATACAGCACCACTTTGGGTTAACCAGCCCGACACTGCGGGGAATGGGGTAACTCAGCCCTTAAAGGCAGCCTGCTCCGCAGCAGAGAGGTGACACGCTGCCTTGCCCCCCGGTGCTCAGAGCCCACAGCCCTCGCCCGTACAGCACCCCTACCCCGGCAGAAGCCCTGAAAGGCACTCCAGCGTTTCGCTGGTCTAAGTGACAACCAGTCTCCGGAGCCATCAGGAAAAGCTCTCCAAATCAGACCATGAGATATAATTATGATGCATTTCAAAATGCAGACTCAGCATCGCTTTCCAATCCAACTCTTCCCCCCCGCGGATGTAGCACGTTCTTCCTGGAGACAACATCCCTTGTGACTCTGCTTTTTCTTTTGGCTCTCTGAATAGGGATCAGCTTACCAGGAGTCCTTTATTCCTGAAATAACTTCCATTAACCGCTCACCATACACCACTTTAAACAGAAGCTGACAGACTGTGGGACGTCTAACACCACCGCAGCATCTCCCAACTTAAATAAAGGCTGAAATGAAGGGCAGCCCAAGAGGCGAAAGGAACCGGGCAATTTCTATGTAGCAGACAAGTGAACTTCAAACTGTTCCTAAGCTTTGCAATGTTTTTATACAGATGATTTAAATAAAAAGCGGGGAAGCAGTACCATTTGAACCATCCACTCTTCATGATACCTGCTCACAAAGAAAATAAATACAAGGGAACACATCAACTTGCATCATTTTGAAGCATCACGCTGCAGTTTTGCATTTGTGATTCCTCAGTACAGCTGCAAACTAACCTACCCTTTTAGCACCTTAATGTGACTTTCAGCTAAAGGAGGTATCAGTGCTTAACTTCAAAATGCATTTTAAGGAGTTTCAACATAAAAACCATGCAAGGTTTTGCTGACTAAGACTCAGGTTGGAAACACATTAAATAAAGTTTTATTTTACAAGAGCTTGAACTCCAAAGAGTAGAGATTCCAGATGTGTTTATCCCTGCAAATGTCAGGTGCTAAATTTCATCAGAATTAGCACTTTAAGCAGTTCGGCAGCCAATTTTCAGCGGTTAACTCAGGTCTTCGTATTTCCTAAAAACTACACATTAAAGTAGAAAGATCAACGGAATACTAAACACTGCTGAGTATCACAGACCCAGAGAAGTCTCTAACAAGAACAGAGCGTACTTTAGGTAAAAGGCTCTTAAACGGCTTTTAAAAAGGCCCTAGAACAGCTATTTGCTTAATTTCAAGCTAGAGAGCCTCTCATAAAACATTTCACGATGTACTTGAAGGAACTAAGGACAAAGAAGTCAGTAACATTACAACAGCGTCAAGGTTTTGCTCCGGTGACTGCGCTGGGCAACTCGGTGACGTCCTGCCCCATCTCCCTCATGTCCTGCTGAGCAGATGCTGCTCGCCGAAACACAAGCTCCCCGGCTTGCTCCCTGGCTTGCTCCCCCAGCCCGGCGCTGAGAGGGGCAGCTCAGCACTGCGCACCAGCCCTGCTCCCACGCACACGCTGAACCTTTCCTCTCGGATGGATGTTTATTCTGCGCTCCTCGCCCCTGCTTGTTAACGAGGCACATGAATATTCCTCCCTTTGCCTTCTTACAACTTTCTCATTGCGGCAAACCAACGGGAGGACTAGAAATGGTGCTGACAATTTATTTGTTTTTATTTAGACTAACTGGCTTTCAGTCTTTGCAACACAGAGGAATGCAGCTGTTCCACTTTGCATTTGTTTTTCGATTTCTCCATCTCTTTTTCAAAGCAAATAAAGGGAAGAAAACCCCAACCCTAACAACAAGAACAACAACAAAGCCAGTGACAAACTCTTCACACACCACCACACAATGAGCCTTAAAAAAAAAAAAAAAAAAAAAAAAAAAAGAAAAAATAATTCTGGGTTCATTTTAATCCAGCATCAAGTTGCAGAAAGCAAGCAGAAGACTAACAGGCTAAGCTTCAGAGGACAAAGGTAAGACTAACGATAGCTTTTCCCATCTGTACCTTTGTGCAAATGAGGTTCCCCCTTAAATTATGACCTGACAAAGGTACATTTATCATTTGGTAATCAAAATGAGCCATGACTGGAGGACCCTCCTCCAGTCCCACCTCCCATTTGGAGTCTCTCATGAAACATCGGCAATACACCCAGCAATCGGCTGTCAGCGCCCGCCCGCTGGCCATCATCTCGACGAGCCAGGGGTGGTTGAGCCAAGCCACAGGTAACAGCCCACTCCAAAGCATCCCGTTAGGACGCTGTAAGAACGGAGGCTGCAGGGCAACAAGAGGCTCAGACGAGCAAATTTGTTCTCTTCACGTTGGCGAACAAAGCACAGGGAGAGAGGAAATACAGCACAGTTCATTATAGACGATAACACTGGTATACAGACAATTAAGTCTAAGCTTAACTCATCTCAGCAGTCCTCTGCAGCGGTAGGGGTCCCAACCCACCCTGGGCGCTTCGAGACAGCACTGGACCGAGGGATGAGCTTACTCCGATTCACCTCTGTGCCTCCACAAGAGCCACACCACAAACCTCAGCTGTAACAAATCTGCACTTTTCCAGTGAAAAGCCGGAAGTTTAACAGTGTGAACCAACCCCAGAACTGCGGAGTTACCGAGATCACTGGCAGGACAAAGCCCAGGCTGGTGGGACAACACGGACCTCATTAAGCCACTGTGAGAAGTGTGTGAACAAACTAAGGACTTCTCTGCTAAGTGACAAAGATCATTTGTTTAAAAGAAAGGACTAAATAATTTATGGTTCAGCAGTCTGTGGATTTAGCCTACTCGTAACAAAGGTGTTTTGAGAAAAAGCACACTTCTTAAATGGCTTATTACAAATAAACCCAGAGACCCCAACAGGCTGAATACAAGGTTGGTGAGGGCCAGATAAGTATGGGATAAACAGGAAAATGCACTGACCGAGGAGCCTGTGGCCTTAATATACCTAGAAATGCCCAAATCTGAAAAGCTGCCAACGCCGAGAAGTGCTGACCCTACACGGAGAGCTCACGGGCTGGATTCCTGTATCACTCCCAGCCTTCGGGAATGCTGGGGTACGGCTTAATTTTATCAGTCACCTCTACAAGTTTTTCCTTCCCCAGCCTCCCTCAGTTGCGGGTCGATGTCCCTGAACCAGAAGGCTCCTCTCTGTCCCAAAACACTTGGTTAAACCCACACAACACAGCAATAGGTGCCTGCGGAACAACTATTGCTGGTCTCCAGTTGCTTCCCAAGCTGCTGAGTTAAAGCTCTGGCCCAGGTGCACACGCAAAGCAAAGGGGTGTCTTCTGAATACTTCGGCAAAAGCACAAGCATTCAGCATTAATGATAGCAGTGAATTTTACTCCACGTGTTTGTGGAAATAGAGTCTTCAGCCAGCTGCTACGAAACACCATGGCTGGAAACTCAAGTTGCAGATTTGCTCCGTACACATTACAGCCATTACACCGGAGAAAAAAAATATTTGCTGAACTAGTTTTGAGCCCATATGGGCTGATAATTCAAATGCCGTTGGCCAGACCCGATGCAGAGACAGCAACTCTTCGGAGCCTATCGCAGAGCGGGATGCAGAATTTTAAACTTTCTCTGACCCACAAACACTAGTTAGAAGCCACACTTCAAGAAAGTTAGCCTGAAGTTGTTTAAACAACAATGAAGTAATATTTTAGCCAGGGGCTCTCTGATAAAGGTACAAGGAAGTACAGTCCTGCGAAAAAAAATCCCAGCCAGCCTGTTCACTGGCCCCAAAAGGTCCTTTTCTGCTGATAATCTTGTTTGGGTCCTTCTGCTTTGTAGTCTTTAGAAAAATCCCAAGCATTTCCAGAGACAGAAACATCTGCAGAAGTTTCAAGAAAACACAGCATCTCAGAGGCAACCTCTACCATTCGCAGCCTTTTAAAACATGAACTTGGCAGCCCAGCCGCGTGGGCTTCCTAACTAAAACATATTGCTTAAATGCTGGTGGTGGCGTGGGGGTTTTGTCCTTGAAACACTGGTTTGCTGCTCAAGTTTTGATTTTACGACTGATAACCATCTCTGTCTCTTTTCCAACCCCCTACCAGGAAGGATCGGTGAGACAAATACCCACAGCTTCCAGGCGAATAAAAGGAAAAGCCAAACAGGAAAAGTAGTTATGAACAATACAGCCCTGGCTTAGTTAATGATCAACTTTGGAGCACACAGCATACTACTTTTACCCAATTACCACAACTTATTTGCATAGAGTTTTTAAATAATCAGTGGGCAGCAAGAGGCCTTTTACGTATTGCATTTGTTATCGCAATCAGCAAAGAAATAAAAAAGATGAGAAATCCCCGACGACTCTGCTCAGTCAACAGGAAGCCCATCCACTGCGGTGGGGGAGCTCAGCTGCGCGGCGGCGTGGGCAGGAAGGGTAAGGGGTCAGGCTCCCCTGCCTGCACGTTCCCGGTGCATCCTTGATGGAGGACGAGGCTGTCTTCTGCAGTCATACAAACCCTGAGGACATAATACACACTTAACTGGAAAGCAGCGCTGCTATAGCCCGTACTGCTCCTACCAGCCTCTACAAGAGATGAAGAGCTAATCATAATCAAACTCGTCTCCGCATTTCAAGGACCTCCAACCAGAGTGACCCGCAGCTCGTAAGGCAACTTCAAGTAGAGCTGACAGCGGTAACTGGAATCACTCTGCTGATCTTCCAGTCTTTTGAGCAGCTGTTTCCAAGCATCTCCTCGTCAGCTCTTAAATACCATCGACTCTCAGCACAATGGTAAACACTCACAAAGGTACAGCACTTACAATGGTACAGAGGCAATTAAAGATTTCCAATAACACGCTGCTTGGAGGATTGCGGTCTAATTGCCAAACGGTCAAGGTTTTTGGTGGCAATCACATTCTGAGCAGATAAAAAGGTTGTAAGGTTTCCCATATGATAAATAAATAAATAAGCAGCTCTCCAAACAACGGCAACAGCAGCCGCACGCCTACCTAAGCTCCTGACTTGGCACTTGGCATAATTTAAAATTAGATGGTCGTGAAATTTCCTAGCATAAAGCCATGGCCGCATGACAAAGGTAAATGAAAGGGGTGGGGGAGGACAAGGGCCAAGGCAGGCTGGGCACAAAGACAGGCTGCAGCAAGGAGGAGGCAACACAATGAGCCTGAATTACCCAGTGTTGTAATTTAGTGTACAGTTTGTAATTACCTGCACAGCCTGTGACTTCCTCTTACATTGTAAAGCGTTGTTTCTTCACACTACACAGAAGGAGGGTTGTCACTTACAAGAAAACTGATTATGTGAGAGAGCAGTAGGCTGCTAAGCCAAGTCTGCAAGAACATTGTGGCTGCCTGTAACCTTGCGCTGAAAATAATTCCGTTTAACTTGTGGGTTTTACTTCTGGGNTTTAAGAGCTCCAAGATATATATACCCACAACACTCTGAAGAAACTACCTATTCTAGCTCCTCCTTCCCCCCCCCCAAGTTTATAATACTTAGAAAAATTACCAGTTAACATCTTATAATAGAAAACAGACTGTTATGAAGCAAGTACGAGAACCATGGAAAGTAGCAAACATATTCGTGTTTTTAGATCCATCTGGCTCCCAAAGTGTTGGGAGGATGAAGTAGTAAACGGTACTGGAACGCTTTAACAGATGTCCAGCGTGAGCCCAGGGAGGGCGCTCACTGCTGCTGTGCAGAGAGGAAGCTGAGGCAGACAAAAGTATTTAAACACCCCCCAAAATGCACAAAAGCGGCAGGGGGATGCGGGCACCACAGCTAGGTGGTTGATTCTCAGGTTCAAAAGAAAGGCCAAGCACCCATCTGCACCTTCAGGCACCGCTCCCTCGCTGAACACTGGCCTGGTGGGACTTGGCCACGGTCGCGCAGGAAGGATGTGGCGCAGCGGGAAGCAAGAGCTGGGTCTTCCCAAAACCCAAGCGAGCGCCCCGATTGCTGGATAATCCCACTTTGCTACCGAGATCAAGAGGAAAACTGACTGACAGGGGAATCTGGCATTATCACAGGGACACGGAAAAAACACTTCAGGGGCACCAACAATGAATGAGACACCTAAAACTTGGCCAGAGGCAGAGGAAGCCACTGCAGGCAGGAAGAACTGATCTACGGCAACTTCTCCGGTTTCTTCTGTTAAAAATTCTTTGGTATTTGCAGACTGTCTGAAGTTTTGCTTTTTTTTCTTTCCATCTTTCCATCAGCTGCCTTAGAGTTTTAGTAGCCCAAAGTAAATTTTGAATCCTACACAGAAATAAACTAGTAAATCAGCAGAATTCCCACTAGGTTCAGTGAGAGTAGCGAGACTTTCTGGAATGAGTTACAACTATAAATTGTGAGCATTTTGATAAACACAAGTCTCTCAGACATTGATTTGAATCCTTGTGAACCTGAAATGAATTAGACCCAGACCAGCTGACTACATTACTGACTAAAAGCGTCAACACAAGAGCAATTTCTGCTGATCTCTGAAAGTCAGAGCTGATTAGCCAAATACATCTACTAAAGAATACACTGAAACAGAAGTTTCTGATAACGTTTGGGTCACTACTGCCCTTCCCATTCCACAGAGAACACATTTTTAGCACAGCAAACCAACAAAATCTGGATTTTTAGGTCTTGCCCACGATGAAATAAGGACACCCAGTATTAATCAGCCTTTGTGAACTTGTAATTAGGAGTATAAACTTTAAAACAGGTCTTTATTATGCCAGGCCAAAAGCCACAGCACCATCCTGATTGACAATGCTATCAAAATATTAATCCAGCGCTCAGCCTTGTGCAAACATTTATGTGTAGGCCAAAAGCTCTGTCATTCTCACGCTTATTAATCTTTCCTTCCAGGAGGCAAAGGACAGTGTAAGCTCCTCTGATAACTCGGTTATCTCTCTCCCCAGAAAAGGGTGGTCCTTCCAACCAAGTGGCAATTTAAACTACTACTAGATACAAGACCGCAGGGCTACCAGCGACCGAGGGAGCAGAGACGAGCAGTATTTCCCCTTTCTTTTGATCCCTTTCCCTCCAGTCTCAAACTGTGGGTTAAGTGTTTGAGCAGCGTATAAAACAAACATCTTAAAAGCACTTAAACTGCTACCTAGCTACCTAATACAGCTTGGTAAATCATCTTGAGCTAAAAGAAAATGTTTCAGCCTATAGTAGGTTGGGTTTTTTCCCCCCCAATTCCAGAATTACTGCTGCTTCCCAAAGCCCAGGGCACATCCAGTTCGCATCCTTGCTTCCACAGCACGGTTCAGGTGCATCGCTGTTAAACCTGCGTTATCAGCAACCACAGGGAAAGCCGTCGTGTTTACAGGCAACACCGTGAGTGGGAAAAAAGGACTAACGACAAGTGTTTTGGGTAGAGCATGAAAGGCTCAGAGAGACTTAACTAAACTGATTACCAAATGCAGCCGTGATTGCTTATGCTCAAAAAAGAGGCCACGGAGTCCAGGGACTCATTTCCCTACCAAGCATGAGCAGGGATCTCTACAAAGGACCGCATCAGCGCAGCGCAGCCCAATTTCTAGCAGGAGCTTCTCGCAACAAGAAGGCAGTTCCAGGTGGGACTGGCGTTTTATCCTACTATCTTTAAGCCTTTCGTGATGTTTCCAAGAGATAAAACAGCAGCTGGCTTCTTTAAAGAAACATCAAGCGTGCCTAGACCGCAGCGACTCTCCCTCCAAAAGCCTTATCTACCACCCCACCGCGGCCATTTCCCTCCCTAATCCTTCCAGCCAAGCCCCGCAACTCGGGCAGTCGCTGCTAATTGCCTACAAAGTACATGATTATTTGTATCTGCATTTCAAAGGGGGTGCGTGCAGCTGGAGAGGCTGATCTTTCGGGCAGCCTGGCGCGGGGCACAGAGACGCTCCGCACCCCAGAGCTGCCCAAGGCGGGCACCAGCTCCCCCGCAGGTCCTGAGCCCGAGGGCTCAGCCCCGCTCCTGTTGCACCGACCCGGGAAACGCCAGCCCAGCCCCAAACCCGCGGCCCCTACCTGCCACCTTGCGATAAGCCCCACCGAGGGCTGAAATGCAGGGGCTGACCTCTACTTTAAGCCCGAGAGGGGGCCAAGGCACACGGTCACAGGGAAGCTCGCACCTCGCCATCAACGCCCGGCCCGGCTGCGGGTCTGCTGGGGGCGGCGAGGGAAGCGTGCCGTGCCGCGCCGCACCGCCCCGGGGGCCC
>WAAD01040266.1:51066-97207 GCA_013389945.1 Fregata magnificens | reverse complement strand
CCGCCCGCACGTGGCGGCGCGGGGCTGCGGGGCCGGGCGGACGGTCCCCTTCCCTCAGGACCGCCGCTCCCCGCAGGAGAGAGGGAAGGGCGGGGACTCCCCCCCTTCCCCCCCCTCGCTCTAGGCCAGGAGAGCCGGGGAAGGCTGCAAACTTTGAAACTGGGTTTGAAGCAGCACATCAAAAGGGTTTTTTTTGCAAAAGGCAGGCAGCGACAACTCGGGTGCTTAGGAAACGACCTTAATTTCTCTCCCGCAGGAGACGGGGGAAATAGTTCTTGGCAATAACTTTCATATGCAGAGACTTGACAACTCCGTTGCTGCCAAAGGAGGGGAGAAGCAGCTGCCTTTCAATGCTATTTAATCTTTAGCTCCATCGCCCCTCAGGAGAAAAGGAAGAAAGGAAGTTCTTTAGAACAAAAATCTTGTCCTCTGGCTGCTGGGTATTCGGATGTTACAGCACAAGGGAATAATGTAATACAGTTTTCCACCGGGGAGAGCCGGCGGGGCAGGTTGCTTAATCCAGTCCTGCACGCAGGACAGCGCCAGAGCAGAAACTGTCTACTCCAGATCTGCATTCTCCAGCCCTTACACTGAGCAAGCAGTTTAACCAAGGAGTGTGGGAAAACAACCGAGAAACCTTGGAAGCTAGCTCAGTTTTCTGTTCCCAATAGGAATGCGAGACATCCCAGCCCAGAGGGACACGCAGAAGATACTACTCTTAAGGGTTCTGGTGCAGATGGCACATGCTCAGACCCGGTAACAAGGCACAAGTGAGCAGGCAGGGGAAGATGTAAGTTGAAACACATGTACTTATTAGTGACACCTACTCAATAGCAAAAAAAATACTGCCGGGGCATCACTGCAGAGCTGCCCCTATGATCAGACAGCAGAGCTAGAGGCCAAAAGAAAGCTTCGCCTAGGGTTTATTTCCAACTATTAACTAAAACCTTCAGAGAAGCAGAGAGGGGTTTAAAAAAAAAAAACAAACAACAAAACCAAACAAAAAACACAGTGTGATGGCAGCTCCTTCAGGTCTGAGACTTCACAGGAGCAAGACAGACACTTGTCTGAAAGGTCTCAACCAGCCCCACTTCAGGGACTCACAGAGAAAAGGACAAAGCAGTAGAATTTGTGATTCTGCAAGTTTTGCTAGAATATGGTTGGGTTGCATTAATTTAAGCAATGTCATCTCATATAGCCAAGAGCACAGCTCTGGTAATGGTTCCTCACAGCTGTAAAGAAAATGCAGTGCCAGCTTGCTGCCGTGCCAAAAAAAAAAAAATCATTTTGTTAGGCAGAAATGAAGTCAGTTGCAAGAAGCAATGGAAAAATCAGGACATTAGAGAAATGGAGGGTAACTCAATCCTTCCAGGGGTCAAGAGACTGGCAAGAACCTCATATTCAGTAGTAACACATACCACACATTCATAGACTGAAAAACAAACCCAGAACTTCTGTTCTATTCTACTTAATAACTTAAGGGCTTTATTCAAGCATTGTAGAAGACTAAATGCAGTTAGATACTGTCCAGACAAATGTCAGATTTCTTACATGCAACTAACATTACAAAGGCAAGCCCTTAAAGACTGCTAAAAACAAGTGCAGTGATTAACTACAAGCAATACTCTTCAAGCAGCTACTCATAACATACGGATAATAGATTTGTAAATGAATTAGTCCTGGATTAATACAACCATGCACTGCGTCTCCATATGCTAGGAGACCAAACGATGGTAGAAATATCCCAGCTTTTTTCTTTTTGAACCTTTAGAAAACAGGAGTCGGAAATCCTCAAATAAGTTCATATATTGAAATCTGCACTAATAAACGGTATTTGAACCTGGTTTTGTTGCCATAAAGATTGAAATACCAGCCTCAGACTGACACTGCCTTCAGGCTACGTGTTAGTGAGATTAGCGGTTCAGTTCCCACTGTCCGCTTGTGCAGCACGTGTTATTTTCAAATCCTGCTTTTTAAAATCAGACTTAAGGAACAACCCTATTTCTTTGTCAAAGTTGCATCCTACATTTAGACATGAGCAGAAGTGTTGACCCAATAACCTGATCTCTCAGCACACAGGAGCAAGGAGCAGGCAGAAAGAAGGGGCCTCAAGGGGTTGCACAACAACATGGAGTTGAAGGCAGCAGATCACAAGACAGCCAAGAAACTGCTCCTTGCTGGAAGCAGGTGCACTCTGCTGGGACAAATACATAAAGAATTTAAAGCGCACAAAATCGCAGTGATGACAGGTAGCAGTCTAAATCACTACCGTGCTGCAATAGAGCATGTGAACACAGCCATTAATCGCCGTATGACAAGATGTAAATAAGCCTGTCTGGGGTCTCAAGTGCTTCCCAGCCCAGTGCACGAAATTACACTTTGCTGCGGGCGAAAAGGGCACTCCGTGTCCGAGTTTTCAGTCAGCATTTCGTGCTCCTCAGGGGGTCACAGGATTAGCAGGGCCATGCCGCCTGCTGCAGAGGCAAGCGGTAAACACCACCGCATCTGCACTCAGTGCAACACGACCCTTGTCGGGCAGCAGGATTTCATTTCACCTTTGAACACCACACAGACTAATAAACTACGTTTACATACATCATGCGAGACACGCTGTAAAAAAACCCATCTCCAAACCTTTGCAAAGCTAAGCCAGCTCCTCTCCGGCAGCTAGAACCAGTTATGGAAGCATCATGGAAAAACCTACAACAAAGAGTGCTAACGTCTGGCCAGGCACTTCGGGAGGAGGGAACGGAGGGAACGCTCACCAGAGCTGCCTCTGGAGAGAAGTTTAAGGGGGTGGCGGGAGAACGTGCAGGCACAAATCTCTTGCATTGACTTGTAGCATTCTGTCTGGCAGACAACAAGGCTGAAAATACGTGGTTTATTCATACAATCATCATCTCCCCCGGTGTCTGTATCTCAAAACTATACAGTCACAGTAGATTGCCCCAGTAACTTCGGCTGCCTTACTTTCTTTGTGCGTTTTAACACACTTTGATCTTGCGATGACAGAATAGAATAATTCTGTCCTGCATGGGGCTAGCAGCTCACAAGTGGGATTCTCCTTGTACAGCTGAGGCCTCGGTACGTAGGTCACCAGTAAAAAATGCATGAAGCACTCTAGTCAGGTTTTGCATTAGCATGCACAGATTTGACACTTGCAGAAAGCGCGCTTACAGCTGGACACAAGAGTCCTGTCAGTGCACATAGTCCACGTGCAAAGAGGGCATTAATTAAGCCAATGTTTCCATCCAAGATCAACAGCTTAAGGCTGAATTGCTGCTTCTTGTCAGACCACACAAAGGTGTGGGTGTCACCATATTCCACCCACTCTTATCCCACAGAGGTTTGCTGAGTGTCTGCTCACACGCTAAGATGATTAAATCTGGAGCACGGATTGTCTTATTAGGCATGTTCAATTCTTAGCCCGGTGACCTCTTCATTTCAGAATATGTCTGCCAGCAAGACTCTTCTCTGGTCCTCTCAGTTCTCTCCTTTTGAGGAACCCTAATGAAGACAATGTATTGCCGTAGTCTCTCTAGAAACTTACTTCAGTGGGTACGAAGGGTTGGGTATTATTCTAAGTCCGTTTGGACTGAAGTCCAGGTACTCTCTGCAAAAGCAAGGAATGTTCTTGTCTTCCTCCAACACAGCAGGGTAAACCTGTGGAAGGTACTACAGCTATAACGTTAGTCACGTTCAGGGTAAAGAGAACACTGGGATGTTGTCAGGCGTAGAAATTTTGGCCTCAATCTATTAGCATCAGCGTAACAGATAAGGCAACGCAGAACCCAGACCCATGTTTTCAGGGGATTATGAAAAAAACTGGTGAGGCTGCTGCGTTAGGCAAACAAACCTCCCCCTCACCACCATCACATCCTCTCCCCACAGAGCGATGAGCTACGGCAGTGCCTGCTCAGCCGCCTTTACTGTGCATATGGAAAGTTTGTTCTTTACTGCTGGGCAGCTGTTTCCGGTGTCGTTTCTGAAAAGTTACAGAATTTTGAAAACAACACGTCGCTGCCCGCAGCCGAGCACTGGAGCCTTGCGCAGGCACCGCCAGGGAGAGCGGAGGTAGCAAGTTCATTTCCGTGTGCAGAGGTGGGGCTGAGCGCTTTGTTTTTCTCACCGGCAGCTATATTCAATCTTTCCCCACAAAGACGGCTGTCTCAGCATCAGGTCTGATGGGGAAAAAGGGTCCTAAGAGGTAGCTTTGAAGAATATGGTGCCATACTCCAGCTGTTGGAGGGTCAAAGGATCGGATGCCCCTGCTTTTTTGGTGGGAGGTCAGTTAATTAATCGTATTGCTGTGAGGACATGTGGCTTTCAGCAGCAAACAGAGTCTACAGATGAGTCTGAGTGGATTAAGAGTCCAAACAGACGACTTATCTGGGGAGAGCCTTAAATTAGTGCAGCAAACCCGAAAACAGGTAGAGACTGATCCATTGAGAGCAGCACCTCCTGCGCTTGTCCCCTACTGCTGTCTTCCCACCTCGGAGGGAGAAGTTGATCTGTCAGAAGTCTGCTGGCCGTTTTTAGCGTGGGAGACAAAGCTACTGCGTTATGTAGTCCAATTTATCAGGAAAACATGAAGCCATTTCAGTTGCAGTGATGATAAACAAGCCAATGCATGCAGGGCAGAATGAGATAGAGTATAGTAAAGAAACAAAGCTTTCCCAGTGAGCGAGAGGCATACCACCCACCAAGGCAGCGCTTACATACGCCAGCTTTATTACACGCAGTAAGGGAAATTTAACAAATCAATTATAAAGGAGCCCATATCTAGCTTAAAAAAAAAAAAGAGGGGGAGGCAGGAACAGGGAAAGCACGCAAATCTATACTTGAATCCTGAAGAACCAGTCAGAACAGGAAGCCACATTCTAAATTTGGTTATTTAAGCTGTCAAAGAGTATTTCTGTTTCCAGTTCTTGAGCAAAGAAATCAGACAGGTGCAGGGGTAGAGTGATAAGCACCACAGAAAGAACAAAACCCTGCCTTTAAAGCCCGCTTGGTCAGTTGCCCATCATGATCAATGATTAGGCTTCTTAGTTGAGAATTCAACACCTATTTTGCAATATTATCACTTCATTAAACCCTTACTCACAAATCCCACACCCAATCATTGTATAGTTTACTTATCATTAAATCTTAGAGGGTCTGACACAAAGAGGCCAATGCTCAATTACACCCGTTTTACGGAGGCAGCAGCAAAGAGCACTGAAGGGACCTGAGCAGGGCCACCAGGCAGCAGGGGTAGGAAAAGGGACACAAGCAGCAACGTCTATCACTCTGGTCTCCCAACAAGTAACACTAATGTTGGACGGGGTAACACGCTGAGACACAGCTTCTGCTGAAACACATTCTCCCACAGCCACCTTCTCCTCCTGCTTTCTGGAGAGCTGCCTTCCACGTGCATTCAAGCAATTCAAAAGGAGCTCTGAAGAAACTAGTTCTCTGGATGCAAAACCTACAATGCATCCTATTTGCACAGCAAACTGCTCTCCATGCAAACATCTGCACTGCTACTAAAAAGTTAATCCGGACCCTTGCAAACTGTTACAGCACTCCTCCAAGTCCAGCAAGAAAGAAACATGCGTGAATGACATGTCTGAGATCATAAAATAGGTAGCGTGTTATTTCAGTGACCTATGGAGAAGAAATATCTAAATCCTCTGAACTGTCAAAACCACACCCCTAATTCTATAAAGGAATGTTTTTTATGCAAAGATACCAAAGAGCTGAATGGCAACAAGTCCAGAAACCCTGGCCCAGATTCTCAAAATACATTTAAGTGCCTGAAATCCACGCAGAGCTGAAAACTCTCGAGGATTCACGTTTAACTTTGAAGCCTTGCCAAGGTGCCCTACCAGGAAAGGGACCAGAACGGCTATTTTGGAGTTCCCTTTCTATTTACAACAGGAATCTCTCCTTAACTTAGATTCCTCTAGCTTAGAGCACCTGGTTCATGCTCAGCAGGAGAGACAAGCTCATACGGGATCCTTACGGCACTTCCCGATCAGCCCCTCCTTTGCTAACCTCTGAAGAAGGAGCACAAGTGCACAGAGGCAGCTGCTCTGGGCTTGCTCGGTGCCGAGCAGACCCTTTTGGTCGCTGAAGGATCTGACCCACCTTCAATCCTTTTACTTCCCAGTTTGTCTTTGCCTTGTTCCTCGTTCCCCTCTGTTCACACACTTAGAATGACAAATTAAAAAAAGAAAACACTTCTCACAAGCATTCATATTTTGAGTGAGCTCCCTGCTATACCATCGTATGTTTACCTGGTAATTTGGTAATGCAACGATATTAGTCTGCTTGATCCTTCAGCCTGAAGATCACATCTGAAGTCATCTTGCACATCATTGTGATCCACAGGTATGTAATCTGACTGGACTGGGCATGTTGTAACCACAGACATAGACCTTGCAGTGAACTAGCCCTGCAGATATTTGTTACTAACCTAATAAACCCAAATTTTACTACAAGTGCTATGCCTTTGCTCACAGTTTGGTGATAAAACACCTGGTATTCAAAAATGAAGACCACAGACCCACTTTCATGAATTGTGATGTGTGGTCCACTGAATTTGCTGGTGGTCAGCAGAGCTGGCAGATTAACAGAAGAACAGTTCTTTATCTCGGTATTATATTCTCCACAAGCAGCTGTAGTAAATGCCGCAGAGAGGCTAAGCTGTCACTGAAAGGAAAGACAGAAAGATGGATTCAGGAAACACATTCTAAAGATAAGGTTCATGCTCCAGGAGCTTAGTAATCTCCGGCATGGATAAACACAAGCTTTCCTGTACATCGCACACCAGTCCCCTCTTACTCAAGATCTGGAGTTAACAAACTGTCTTGCACACCCATTAGAAAATCCAGCTACTGTTCAAGTACCAACAAAATAAATGTTTGGCAGCTGCAGCAGCAAGCAAAGGAAGCGCAAGGAAGGTTTTGTCGCTAGAACTCACAGCGCAGGGTTTTTAGAAGTCTCTTGTAACACAAGATATGCTTTAAGGATAACCAGAAGTGACAGGAGCCTGCCACAGGAGCACCAAATGGCGATGATATAAATCTCCAAAAGTCACAACAGACACAGGATGCTGCATTCGCATGTCTCGATGCAGACTGTAAATGAGCCTTCTGAAGTGCAGTCAATTCGTATCACAGAATCGCTCCTCTCTCCCCCGGCGACTAGCACATGTCTGCCATAACCCTCAGGTAGTGAGAAGCCTACAATAGGTCTCAGTTTAAAGAAAAAAAAAAAAAAAAATCAAACAAGTTGGCTTACAATTTATTGAGCTGTCACCTTGTACAAGGAAACACATGCACCAATTCCACTTACTATTTGAAAAACAACTTTTATAGTGTTATAAACCATAAGCTCCTGCATCAGACTGTGGTCTTCCGCTCCTAAAACAAAGGTATTTACTCACAGCTTGAAACCTTGAGGCATCTTGGCACATCCAACCGTTATCATGGCAATAATCTGATTTGCTTTCCTTCCCAGTTCACCCCTGGAAGGAACTATTGACTAAAAAAAACAAACCAGAAGGTAAGCGTACTTAGGCTGCAAAAGGTGTTGGGTTTTTTTTTTCTTTTTTAACACCACCCTCCCACCCCCACCTGCAGAGGTGAGGACAAGCATTTTTTGAGAACATTTTCAGGTAACAAACCCCAGATTTCGAGCAGGACCTAATCACTTTCTACGGCACTTCAAGGGAATGACAGGCTCCTCAGCTTCACCAAAGCAAACAGACTTCAGTCTGACCAAGCACCAGGCCCCAAAAGTTCAAAGAATCGCTCTGAAGTCCCCAGCAGCCTCGCTAGGCAATACAGCTTACTCAATTTTATATGCAGCCGTTCCTGTGCAGCCTCAAATGCTGCATTTCAGCAACGAGAGCTGTTTCAAGGCACACAGAACTGGTAAATACACAGACAGGGTGGAAATGGAGGCACGATTTCAAACATAAAGCCAAAAAGCAGCGGCAGACCCTGACAGCAAATCCAACGCAGACTGTAGCGCCGCTGCTGCCCCGGGCCCTGGAGATGTCGTTTGTCAGCAAAACAAAGATGCTGAATCCTTGCAACCTTGGCACAGAGCACACAAAAACTGAACGTCAATACATCAGTTGGTGCGAACACAACTCAAAGCTCGATACACGCGCATTCTAGGTAAGTGTTAACAACATTGGGATGATGCAAAAAGATTGTTAACACAAATGCTCCATTAAAAGTGTATTCAATATTAAGCGTGGCAGCAGCACGTCTGGGGACAGAGGATAGATGCGCAGGCCAGCGAGCTGTACAGCTTCCAGACAGCCTAATAAAAATGTCTAGAAGGTAGCTATGAAGGTAATAAATGTAATAAATAGATTGTTCAGGACATCTGCTTATGCAGTACTCTGTCTTAGTCCCATTAGCCAAGAGTTAGACAGGTGACAACAACTGGCTTGATCAGGGACTCCAGAGCAAGAACTCGGACCCATGTCAGGGGTTTGGGGATCTCACCCATACATTGCAAGAATGCTCACAGCTACGGCAGGGTACAGACACCCTGCTGGGCTTCCCCTAGAGCAGGGCTTGTGTGTGAGAGAAAAAAATTCCAGAAGCCTAGCTGGTGTTCACCTATTTGCTCAGCTTCAGGTATTTGCAGTATTAATTTTCTGTGGTTTTTAGTAGCGGATAGAAGTCTTTATAAAAATTAGGTCCGTGTTCACAATACTCAAGTACTTTCCTCAGGGAGGACAACAAACCGTTCCTCTTTCCATCAGTACAAAAGAGTTTGCCAGAAAATACTGTTTCAAGCATCTTCCAAGGATAATTACAGAGCACACATCAACTCTCTTTCTGCACCTGTAATAGCTCTTTCCACCTTTTGGAGAAAAGCTGTAAGTGGATTCTGCTAAGTCACAAAGCAGAAAACTCCTCATTCTGTGACGGTGCTGGCAGAAGCAGTCTTGTGGCAAGTGCAGACTTGTCATGTCGTCTGACTGCTCTGCAGAGCAGGTTTAAGTTTAAACAACAATTTCACACACTTCCTCTCCCTTGTCTGCGAGACTTGAGTCCATGCAATCACAGTCCTCTGTGGTGGTACATCTTAAAGAGCACAAACAGGTCAGTACCCAGATAGATTATTTGGTTTAGGTATGATGATCTTGAGGTACCTACCTACAAGTTTAAGCTCCTCTTTGAAGCTCATTTCTCTGCCTCTTTGGAGGACATTTAGACTGGTCGCTCTTCATAGCCTCTGCTCAACACGCAGTAGTCACTCCTGCTGTCATACTGCCAGCCAGTCTTTTCTGCATCTTCCCCTTCACCTCAATATATAACCCATATCTCATCAGTGAGAAAAAATAAACAGCAGAAACCTAACACCAGAAGCTATCTAGAAATTGCTAGCCAAACGAGTAGCAATGCTGTGGGCCTGCATCTACGTGGAACATTGTCTCATCGGAGACAGCAATCCCTAGACTGTGCAGAGACACGGGGACTCAAGAGGATGGAAATGAAGGCTGTACAAAATGATCTTCAAGACCAATCGCTGCAAAAATCTTTTGACACCAAATATGTCTATGTGCTTACGCTTAGTTCTTAAGCTAATTCTCTTGCAAGCATTAACAACCCTATGCACTATCATCCTATTTAATAAATATTGAAAAGTTAATTTACTAACCCAAACATGCTTTAGCCACAGTGGTACTCTTGCATTTAATGTCCAGTTAACGGGATGAGTTTAGGCACGCTTGATGCCAACCATGCTACCCAGAAGTAGTCTTTGAACAAATTTTACATGAGTGCAGGAGACAAAAGGACTCCTCGTCAGAAGAATTTTACAAATAGCAAAAATCCCACCCCAAATACCGACTGTAGCTACAGCCAGGTCACCTGAATTATGCCTCAGGAGAACTTCACCAGCCCGGCCTTGCCCAGGCAGGCGGCTAGGAATGTCAGGCTGCTGCAGAACGCTACTTTGGTGACATTGCAGCTGATAACGTAGCTTTCTTTTAAGGCGAAACTCAGTCCATTGCCTTTTTACTGTCTGGATTTTTAATAGCTACTACTTGCTATGTTCCCTTGAAAACTGGGGATTATATATACACTCAAAAGCTGTTCATAGACAACTGCTGCTCCTCCACAGCAGGACTCCAGGTTGGCTACTTACCACGTTTGACTATTATTTTTATCCTAGTGTAATCAAACACATTTAACACCCACCCCCTTGTTTTCCCTGAGAAGGATCTTGATTTCAGTTAGCTCTGACCCCAGCAACAGGAGTCACGGAGTCCAGGTCACCACATCAACAGCAGGTTGTCATTTCCTACCCCAGGAAGTTATTTCAAATACATTAAAAAATGCTCGTTTCAAACCTAACCTACAATTGTTGCTAAGTGCCCACAACAATTAAATACCTCCCATCCCCTCCAATACATTATGTATACTGAGATCAAGTCATGAGTTGATCTTGTGACTGCTGGAAAGCTAAGTGAAATTAAAAATCAGAGTTTAGCAGAGTTCAGTTTGAGCCTTTGGGAATTGTCCTTTCCAGCTTTCCCCTCAGTCATGAAAGTTATAAAATGAAGAAACGCAATCTTAAATCATCATTTAAGGGTAGAAGACTGAAGGAAACAGACCGGTCGCCTTCCCCGGGCCACACAATCGCAGGACTACGCTGAAAAATGGGAACAGGCAAGCAGGACAGCTTTTTCTTCTGCAGATTCATCCAAGTTTGCCCCAAACCCAAAGCCTGAATCTTGTTCAAGCCTTTTAAGTACTAGAAGTTATGGCTTCTGTTGTTACCTACTCACACAAACAACATTAAGAAAAGAACTGTAACAGCCAAAGAGCTCATAAAGTGAGAACTATTTCACCTTCACTTCCCCTTTACTCCCTCTGGAGGGAATCTTACTCCTTTCATAAAATTTGACTGCACATTTTAAGCCAAGAAAGTCCTCCTGCTGCTGGAGAAGTTACCTAGTATATACAGTTTTTGCTTTTATTAAGTTTAGCTGAAATAATTCTTTTGATGGCTTAGAGGATAGGAGACAAAGCTTGCGAGACTTCAAGAAGTCTACCCTTAAGACTACAACTACATTATAAAAACACCATTAATACTTGTCACCATTCAATCAGCTGAGTTTCAATGTTTGCTTGGTTTTTAGGGATAAGCATTTATCAAAAAAGCTTCTTCCTGAAGCAACTGAAACCGGCATTTACAAAAGTGAACACCTCCATGCAAAACAATCCCAATTAAAAAAAAATCCTGTAAATTCTCAGCGTTCTCCTAACTTCGGAGTAGATGTTTGGCTATCTGCATCGGTAGCAAATATCTATGCATCCACTGAACATGCTATTTTAAGAAGCAGGTGCCCTTATGGCGTAGGGTCACCCTGTGCTTCAGCTTCTAGAAATACAGCTTTTCACAGATCCTAAAGATGTACACAAGGGCGTAACCAGGAGGTGAAGAAACACCATTAGAGGATGACTATCACTGCTGAAGTCTCTCCTGTGCTACTCCTACTAACTACAATAATCTAATTCAGCTCATGATGAGAGCAGAAACTTTTTAACCAGAGAATAAGAGTTTAGTAGTATGGTTATTCCTCTCAGGATATTCTGATGATGGACCAAATCCTGAGAAACAACATAAAACACTGGAGGGAGCTGAGGAACAACACAGCCAGCATTTGCTCCTAAGATATAAGCAAAGTCTCCACATGCACAGAGAAGCAGAGTATCACCATCTTATTCAGAACATGTCTTCAGGCAAGACACCACTTCCAGGATGCAAACGGCAGTTTGGAGAATGTACTCGCTGACATCTTCGTGAACTGTTCCCCATATATATTTTTTTAGGGTGTAATCTGACTTCTCCTGTTTCCTGCTGCAGCAACCCCTTTACTGGGAGCATCATTTAGGCCATAGTTAAATATATTTTCCAGTAAGGTACACATAAGACAGTTGTGCAACATTAACAATAGGCAGAAAATGATGCATGTTTGCAGAACATGCCAGAACAACAACAAAAACCCCCGTGGAACATTTCACACAGAACGGGATCCTCGAGGACTCCTGCAAGCCTCAAGTGACGATCTTACCTTCTGGGCTGGGACCGGCATTCTTCTTCCCCGCTGTCTGCCTCCTGCATACATAGGAAAGGAGAAAAAAGTTAATATGCTTTAATATATGCAGAATCCAAAGACTTGCATTTCACTGGTTTGATTGTAGAATGCAAAGGAAACTCTTGCTGCTTCTGCACATAGCTGTCACTACAGAGGAACTCACTTTCTGCTCAGCTGTCACTGCATGTTCTCTCAAAACCCTTTTAAAAACTCCACGTTACAAGAATTTTTGCCACTGCAGGATTTAGCGTGCTTTTGCATGGACTTCCAATGACCCCTGTCAAACAAGGTAGGCCAAGAGCCAAACACATAGTTTACTTCTGGGCAAAAAAACTCTGGGTTTTTTATTACCTTTACATAGATCATATTAATTCATAGTCCAGGGTCAGCAATCAAGCGTAAGAATTCACACAACCAGCAAGTAATAAACCTGCCAAATAGGACTGGGTGAGCACAGATAGACTATAAAGTAGAAATCTGACATACTACACTGCTTTAGATGCAAAATTAATACGCACAACCTCTAAGGTGCTGTGGAATTTTACTAGGCCTACCTACTAAAGCCCAAAGCAATACCTCAGTAGAGAGATCTCAGCAATTAATTCCGCTTCACAGTACATTTACATATGCATTGCCAGGCACCGGCTGAAGATGGGGTATAGGATCTGTTTTATCAGTGAAAACTTACTACATTCATGTAGGTCTGCAGGAGCAACACGTTTTAAAACATACCAAGCGTTCGGTCAGTGGAGGGGCATACGAAGAAAACCGGAGTTCAGCACAAGGTGACAGAGGAAGCAAAATGATATTTTTGTGTCTAGCTTGCTTTGGGCTTCCCTCCTGCGGAAGATCTCCTCCCCAGTGAGCACACACCGTTTGCTGGCAGTGTATGATCCAACAGGAATTGCACAGAATTGACCCACAGTAAAGAGCAAGAGCTCAGTATGGCACCATGTATTTTGGTCATTTTTCAAGACACAAACCAGCAAGTAGGTAGTTGCAAGAGACCTCTGCCACTATGACAACAGGGGTGCTAACGTTTTACTAACGAAGTCATGTTGTGGGCACTTAATTCTCTGAAGCGTTCAGGGTTTTTTTTTTTAACTGGTTACAGAGTTCTTTTCTATCTAACGTTTACCGAGCTCCAGCACAGTTACTGCATTTCTCTCATTCTTCTACCACTCATCCCACCATCCTTTAAGATGAACACATCCTCTCACGAGCAAAGATGTTGGCACAGATTGTATCATGGCAATAGTACAGTGAACTGTCATGTTCTGTAGCTTGCATTACTCCTGAACCCAAGGGTCACTTTATAAACACAAAATGATGTACTTCTGCTGTGCTTCTGAAACGGGAAAGCAGGGACAAAGAAAGTCCAGAGTTGTTCTCCTGTAAACACCTGCAGAAGAGCTGAAACTCTGAAGCCAAAATGTCAGCAGAGAGCGATGGCGTTTCACACAGGGATGAAGTTAGAGGCGATTTACACCAGCGCAGTCACCGTGCTCCCCTCCCCAGCACCGCACCCTGCCCAAACACCTCTGCAACAGGCTCCAAGAACATTCTCCCACTGACAACCCCAGGGGAGACTGTACAGCTCTTCTGAGAAGGGAAACGATCCTTTTCTTCCTCTTCAGCTTGCTTCAGGAGAACAATTCAAAAGATGCTCTATCATGCATACGCTGCTTTCTGTTTTACATACCACGGCACACAGATGGAAAATAAGAAAAGGTGTGTAAGAGATTTCATGGGTTAGGGGAAGGCTGGAGAACGAGATAAACGTCAGTTCCAAATGGGGCCAGTGGAAAAAAGGAAAAGAGGAACTGCGCATCCCCAGGCCTCTGGTTCAGCCCCACCGAAGGGACGTGTACCTACCTGCCGCCCAGGGCAGGAGAGGAAGGGAAGCAACAGGAGAGGGAGAGATTCTGGAATAGACATATTTACAAAACCTACAGAAACTAACACATCTAAGTCAAGCTCAGAAAAGGGGAGGAGTGGAAAAGTTAAGTTTCCATAAGATAACCATATAAACAGATGTTTTTTCCTGAGAATCTTTCAAACTACATTCTTTGTGCTTACTGCATGCAAAGCTGATACGCAGTTCACTTTTTACTAAACGCAGATACTCCTGCTGGATATTCTGTTTCTCTTACTTAAATGATCTGAATCTGTGAGATATAAGAATAACTGGAAAATGCATGCTTGCTACTGGTCTTCTATTTCTAAGAACAGAACTAGGACAACACCATGAAGTAGTTCACTTGGAGCCACCTGCAACCACGAATTCGAGCTAAAACCTGCAGACCATCTACAACAAGCAAGAACTGGCAGAAATACCTTCTACTCTATCATACCTTAGAATTAGCTCTGCAACTCGATAAGGAAGCTAGCGTTGCTGACCCCTTCAAAATGAAAACACCAGTGAACTCCACAGTCAACAGAAAACAAGCTGTAGCATCATTCAGAAGGGTGCAAATACACAGATGAAGAGCAGCCATCACATGAGCAGCCACAGAGCTCTTTCAGACCAGGAAGCCAAGCCCTTGTTCCCGAGATGAACCATCAGCTGCGTTCCCTGGCTGGCAGGACACTCCGGCATACCCTCTGGGATACAGACCCAAGACTGGCCTTGCTAAAGAAGAATGCAATGGCGCAGAGTCACTTTCCATTATTCCAGCTTTTGCAATAACCACACTGGCTCAGGACCTATCTGAGCCAGACTGTTTGTTGTCCACAGCTCCAGACACTGGACAGCTGTCCTGGCGACCCGAGCTCCCCACGCAGCCAAAGTCTCCACACATTTCGACTGCGTTGCTTAACACCTCAGGGGCAGTAGCTATTCAATGGACCATGCTGCTCATTCTGCATTTTGGCCTATTTTGGCTTGACAGGTGGTAATGGCAGCATTTTAAGTTTGCAAAAGTAAGACATCAAGTACTTCCAAGCAGTTCGCTAGTGCTTAACTACCGTGCGTGCATGAAGGCAGTAAGTACCTGCATTTCTAGAGCAAGCAAAGAAAGTCTACTTCAGTCCTAAATACTTCTCATACCTCCTTCCCTTGCTCCCCTTCCCCTAAATTTGTAATCCTAATTACTAGCACTTTCCAGGGGAGTGTCTATTCATTTCTCACCCCAGTACTGGGAAGCGCGGGCAATTCCCAGCAGGTTGGAGTGGAAAATACTACAGTGAAAAGGATAGCTCCGATCCCCGAGATCACACAGTGCCTCTCTTAGCCAGGCAGCCAATGCCACCACAGAAGCCACATGGGCCACCTCCTCAGTGCCACACACCAGTTACAGCAAACAGGTACAGCACGCAGAGTTAACCTCGCTGGCTCTGCCAGTGCAGACAACTGTCTATTGACCCTGCGTTTGAGAGCAAAAGACCTTCTGGATTATCCTGAGCAGACTCTGCACTAGCTTCTAGAGATCTGCCTGCAGAAACAGAGGGATGTGGCATGTCCTTTACGCTACTAGTTGCTAAGTGCAGTGGACAAATCTTGTAAGAATTTACACAGCTCAATGGGTTCTCCTCAACAGAGCCACCTATTAGAAGTTGTCGTAGCAGAAGTTAAAAAAGAAACACAAATAAAACACGCACACAAGATTTGCAGGATAAAGATTCAGATCTCTGAAGGGTCAGTCACTCAAGTATCACCAGCAACAGAGCCCCATTAAACTGAGGAAGACACTAGCACTGCAGTTACCACCACTGGCTTTGCCCAGTCCCCAACCCCAAGCCACTACTTTGGGTTGCACGACCTGATGTAACGGCCTCACAGCGTTAGGACGGTGGTGGTAGATGGGGATGACAAACTCGAGTGTAAGAAAGATACCAGAACCACAACACCTTTCATTCAGGATGCTGCATCACCTTAAGGAGTTGGTGTGCTAAGTGTCCTAAACAAGATCAGCAAGACAAGAAACTGGAAGACAGCATCAGGTGTGGCGTTAGACTCCTTTGAACGAATCTATTATTTATCTCCAGTCCTTCTGAAAACACCATTAGCTGTTGTGGGTGTGTTTGTTATCGCTGGAACGTCTCAGATCCTGCCAGAGCATAAGCTCTGATGAGTTCTCTGTGGGCTGACAAAAAAAATTTACTTGTGGGGGCAAGGGGAAGAGGTCAGAGGCGAGGGAAAGAGGTTTCATTACATGCAGGATAGCTAAAGACATGATGGGGTTTTTGAATAAGCCAAAACAGCTCAAAAGCATGTATTTGGGCAGAGAACAAGTTCCTCAAACCCACAGTAAGGTAAAAACAACTGCAAGAGCACTTGAAATCTCTACTGCACTATTCAGAAACCCAGGCTATGCAAACATTTTTAGTATTATAATGAATGGCCACTTCCACATGCCAAAAAACTCCTCGTCACAGCAACTGGCAAGCCTGGGATGCCATACTCGAAAGTCCCACAAATGACAGGAGAAGATCCTGAAATACACAGATCATTATCTTAGCTCCACTCAAAATTCAGCCCTCAAGAGCTCAGTGTGGAGGAGGCTAGACATGGCCCAATCAATTACCATCTGTCTCTGCTGAAGCTCTTTCAAGTTTTCTTTAATATTAGACATAAATGTAGCAGATTTGTGTGAGAAGCACATCTATTCAGAATGTAGCTGACTGTCTACAGAAACAGAACTGTAGACAAGTGTGATTTGAGCAAGAGATCCATCGCCAGTACCTGGGATGCTGTCTGGAACAAAACTAACCTTCACTAACCTCCTCCTCATCAGCAACTCTGACCAGCCTGCAGCCTACTCCTTCCCGGTATCTCATGTTTTGTCCCGGTATTTACAGCGTGGTCAGATTCAGATATCTGAATCTTCTTCACCCCATCAACCTTTGCAAATGCATCCATACCTTCTCATGGACAGAGGGCATTCAGTATGGAAGAGGATACAGCCAATGCTCCCATATCTCACACATCCAACCACTACTATTTCTCCTCTTCCACAAGTCCGTGCTACCATCCAGTGTGTACCATACCCGTCCTACAGTTCTCTGCGCTGTGTTCTGGTCACTATGTAATTCTGCAACTGCAAAACACCACAAAAACCTCCTTAGCAGCTGTCAGCCAAAATGAAGCTGCAATGACAAGTCACCCCACTAGAGGGGAGGGCAGGACAGAGAAGACGTGCCCAATGCATGGTCAACTGCAAGCTTCAATGAAGGAAATGACTCCAATATTGACATGACTACCAAAACAAGCACCTTCACATTTTCTTGCCATTTTCAGTTTATTTCCGAAGAGGAGGAAGCCACTTCTGTCAGTGCAACAATTCATCAGCCAAAAAGTGGATCAAAATCTGTAAATGGTCCTTTCTGGGGACACCTTTGAGAAGGCAGTTTACACTTTGAGAAGGAACATGCTTGGAGAGCATCCTTGGACACTGAAACCAGCCATTTGGAGGTGTGACCCGTGACAGTGACCCACTTCAGCTTTCAAGGCTGCCTTTGCGCAGGCAGTAGCAAGAACCTTGGATCTTGCCCCAGCCCGGGGTTCCCCATGTCCTGCGGCACCCATGCTGTAACCACAGCAATAGGTACAAGAGACAGCAGCTTCCACAAACGCTACTTGGAGATTGCTGATGCTGGATTGCTCCAGCCTCAAACCAGCCTCCTCCACCAGCCTGCAACGAGGAGGAAGCTGAGCAGCACTGATGAGCTCCAGAGGGAGTCATGCCCTGCTTTCCTTGACCAGAAACAGAGGCCTCGGGGGGAAATGGAAGGAGCAAGTCTCATAGCTCTAAACTAGGCCACGATATTAAATGCAGTTTAAAGTGAAAGATGAAAAATTCCATCTCTGCTCCTTTCAGGCCCTGTAGGACAGAATATGCAAAACATTAATCCTGTTTGTGCTTTGATCCACTGCCAACTATCTGTCATCAAAAGGGCAAGGGAGAGGAGAGAAATTTTTGAGTGCTATTCTGTTCTATACAATGGGAGTCACTCCATGTCACGCAAACAATTCTGCTCTTATAAATCTCCTTTTTGCAGACTGATGTAATGATAAACAAGATTCAATCTGCATTCTTACGTACAGGGACTGGAGCTGTCTGCCTGTATTTAACATTAGGAACATCACAGCAAGTTCTTTTACTGTAAGAGATATGATTATTAGCATAAGTCATGCATCTAACATTCACTACATTTCTATTAACCAAGGAACACTTCACACAGGCTACACCCTAAAAATACATCTTTCAAGCCTTAAAAGAGATTCGGATTTAATAACTGCTTGCTACATATGATTTTATGCCAACATACCTGACTGTATAGACAATGCCTGGGGAGTATTTCTATCAATCAGAGCATGAGTGGTCACAGCCATCAATATCGAGAGAGCACTGACAATTTACACAGGACAAGGATTCCAGTTTTCACCTGACGAGTCAACATTTTGCTCATAGTTGTGATGTGCACGCTTCAGACATTACACAACTTCTCTCCCCTTCTCCATTTTCTAAATCTTGGCTAGGTATTGCTTTCTGCATGGGCAACTTCATTATTTTAATTGTTTGGTACACTTTCCCCTTTTACAGGAATCTTCTGCACAGCGACAAGCACCAGCAGTGCTTCTGGAAGCTGTTAATTTTCAAAGTCAATATCGTTCTTTTTAAAAAAGACCCTTATTAACAGGGGCAGAATGGCCTTGCGCAAGAGTAGGAGGAACGTAGACGCTATTTTGTGAGAAGCTACACGAGACAAAGAACTTGAAGCCTTTTCACCTCTCCTAGTGAAGTGCAACTGGCAGCTTCTTATTTATACAACAGAAACTTAGTTAATATAGATCCTCCAAAACCCGCAGCAAGATTCAGATGTAGCCATGCCATCAGAGAGGCTTTTCACTTAACATTGTCAAGCCATCATCACGCAAGCAACTCTGGACCCCGTCTCAAAGGAGGTACTACAAAGAAAAGGCTTGTAATTAAATAAGCAATCTTCTAGTTCTCTGCCTACCCTTTCCTTGGCTAGATCCCATCCAGTTGTCCAAACACACACTAAGTGCCTCTGAGCCGAACATGACCTTTGCTGGGAAGAAGGCAGCTGCTTTAGTCAAATCAGAGGCTGTGCATCCAGGCACCGATCCAGTTGTTAAACCATGCAAATACTCCTCTTCATAGCATCCACCAGTCTCCCAGTCTATCTTTCTTTGGGCTACAGCTGTACAGTGCATTGCAAGCTCCTCCATACCGGAGCTCTCCTTGTGTGCCAGCAAGTATTAAGCAAGTCAGTACAAAAACCACCCTCCCCCACCTATTACCCAACGCGTGGATAACCCAGTCTGGTCAAGTATTGCAGAGGGGGTGCCTATTCCTGCAGCCACAACCTTTCCTCTAGCGCAGTACACGTCACCTAGAGATAAGAGCATCCACTGCACATTCAGATTCCTTAGGGCTCAACTCAACTGTTGACACAGACATATGGTGACATTAGAGGTGCCCTGGAGTATCCGACATCTGCACGGGACTGGCATTAGATGCCCAAAGAAGCAACTGAATAGAGGCCCTTGAAGTCCAAAGGACCGGGATCTGCGCATGGACGTCACATAGAACTGAAGCTCAACACCTTCCAAGATGAAATAGTCGACAGATGCCTATTCAACAGCAGGCCCTGCACAAGGCTGGTCCCATCAATAATCTCAAGTCATCTGTTGGAACAAAGCAAGACAAATGTTTGAGTCAGATTGCCAAATATCTATTACACATTTCTGTAGCAGAGACACTTTCATACAGTAGTCTGAGTTGTATCAATCTCTTAAATAAACTGTTAGCAAAAAGCCCACACATACTGCATTTGCAGTAAGGCTGAAGTGCCAGCAACAACACTGGCTGGTAAAAAGAAACGAGGGCTGACTCGAAACCCTGCGTTGATAAAAGGTTCCCTTTTTTCTTGCAAGAAGCTCAAGACTACACACAAATTCACCAGCTAGAGCTTCCGAGGCCAGAGGGGGGAGGCTGAACTCTAACAGGTACCATTTCCACCCTGACTGTGTCTAGTAGCAGTCTGGTACTAAAAAGGGTGATTTGACCACCAAAAAAATGGGCAGCCAGAGTTTGCAAGTTCCACAGCTCCAACATGGAGAACAAAGACAAGCAGAAATCTGCTGCAGTTTGTGTGAACCAATTTATTCGGTATCTTATGGAAACCATCAACATGGTAGCGATGTGCAAGTGCTCACGTATAGAGGATAGCTCTCAAAGCTGAACTGAAAACCAGTTCACTTCAGAATCCCTCGGTCTCTGGAGACGGTTAATCTTAACCGTTATTAAAAATTATTAAACTAATTAATAAAGTCACCTAGTATGTTCTGGAGAGCTAGCTCATCGCTACTTTTTGAAATACTTACATTTGCCATCAAACACTTTTTAAAAATAGAAGCTGCTACCAGGAAGCCTTTAAGTTTGACATAAAAGTTCTTCAAAAAGCTAAGCTGAGCAAACTAGGCCACAAACGGGAAAGGGGAGAACTGCGCTGTGTTTTGCATAGTGCTCTTACCTCTCCAAAGCTATAGGGATAAGGGGTAAACAAGCAGCTCTCTCCAGCCATTTCTCTCTCACCCATCACTATTTGCATGAAACGTTTTGAATGAACACTGTTTTCCTCCTCACATTTCTTCTGTGTTTGAGGTTTCACATAAGCAATAGCTTTCTGCAGCCAAGTGTTCATTCAGAGGTTGGCACTCCTTCCAGATTGTTTTCTGTATCACTTTGCTGTGTCAGTAATTGGTATATTTAGGTCAAAGACATTGTGCTCCTGCTCTGGAGAGAGAAAAAAACAAGTTCCTTATCAAAGCTTTCATCTTCCCGCTGGAGCCAAGAGATTTATGCAAACCTTGTTTGGATTAGGCCTCACTAAAAACTGCAGAAATAAAACTCAAACACTTGAAGACAAAAAATTAGAAGCCTCCAACTGGTACAACAAGAGTCAGGATGAGAAACACAGTGTGACGCAGCCTGCTACACTACACCACAAGAACAGATTAAAAAGGAGATTACTGTCAATTGAATTTCTGCAGTGAAATAAGCTTGCCTGATGGGGAGCACAACAGCTTTTGCCTTAATCACAGAGACGCACCCAAGGGGAAAAAAAAAAAAAAAAAAAAAAAAAAAAAAGGAAAAGAAAAGAATACAAACATTGCAGACACATATTCTCATTAAATATCCCTACACCAAAGGAGTATTATACATAACTTCTCTCTAAAACTGTGTAGTAGCATATAATCTCCAGACACTTACAGACACTATGAAAAAAAAAGAAAAAATAAACCTATTTTCTCCCTGAACAGACCTTTCCTCCAACTTTTAGAAGGCCTTTCGACACTGTGCAAGTATGACAGAAAAGGTAAATATTTAACATAATTATGATGCTTTGCTAGATTTAATGCCTCCCAGAATGCTGAAGATACCTGCTTAATCTCCTTTGAGGCAAAGCTAATGAAGTTGTCCACTGGAAATCTCAAAATTGAGGAGCATTTTTTTCCCTACAACAATAACAACTGCTTATGGTGATGGGACAAGTGTGAGAAAACTCACTTGCTGTATAAACACAGGCACTGTAACTCCAGTTTTCATGCTGGGAACTGTTGCTGATGTCAAGGGTATAGTTTGACTAAGACCAAGTCAAAGATATGCATGTGTACACTAGTGAATCTCAGGGCAGGGCTTCTACACAACAAACAGTCTGTGATTAAAATGAAATCCCAGCTCCACAGGTTACTGCAACGAGCAGCCGTTCATTATCCATTCATGTAGGGTGACACATTTACATGCATGAAATTGTCCCCATGCAATTATGAAGGACGGACATTCACACCTCAGACCCTCTCCAGTCACTAGCTGTTAATACACAGACCTTGCTCAACCTTCCAATGCACTCAAGAGCTTTCAGAAGCGGCACGGCCACGTGCACCTCCTCACCCAGAGGGCTGACATCTTCACCTTAGAAGCTGGGACTGTTTCCAGCTGGGAGAGAGAGTCTCCCCTGAACTGCTGCATTAAAAAAAAAAAAAAAAAAAAAAAAAAAAAGGGACAGCTAGAACTAAACAAGGTTGAAGGAGCCTGAAAAGCAAACTGGCTAATGAGCCATACACAGAGAAGTTGGAGACCTGGAACTGCAGCTGATAATCTTTTATCATTCATGAGTAATACTATTACGCTTTACAAGGAATAAGGCCATAGAGCAGACACAGCACATGCACAACGCCAGCTTCTGGTTTAAGTCCGTTTCCCATTGAAATGAACAAACATTAAACCTGCTTTTAAAAGAGGGAAATAGTTGGGTTTCACTCCTCTTGCTGAAGGGCTATTTTAGGAGGAGGAGGGTGGAAGGAAGGGAGGTACACTGCAAAGGAAAGGGTCTTTGTCTTGCAATCAGCCATCTTCCTGTTAGCATCCAGTTTACCTTGGTGCACACTCACAGCAGCCTCCTTGGTATCCCTGCTACAGTTATCTCCATTAAAAACCAGAGAGTTATCCTAGGGCTCTGTGCAGGCAGAGTTCAAATTACAACTCCAGAACTTTGACTTTTCCCAGAACGAGTAGTAGGGTCACTGAAGCAATGCAGACTCACCTGCATCATATATTAAATACACTATGTTATTCCCATAAGAGGACAAGAATAGAGCTAGCTGGATACTATTCCTATCTATGTCATAACTGTCTCCACAGAATGAAGCTGCACCAGCGCAGCTCTCTTGATAAAAGTCTAATTCCTGGTCAGCAGCAGCATAACCAGGCATGGGCTTTTCATTTCAACAGCTTGCCTTAAACTACACAGAAGAAAGCATATGCAGCCATTTATGAGACATATTTAGGTTGCATCTTCACCCCATACCGGCTCAGCAGTACGCTTGTAAAGCCGAGTGGCTGGCTGTAACACGCAAGCATCTTTCTCCCTGCCAGAACGTTAGAAGAGACTCTCACCCACTCGGTTCCTCCGAGATCCAATCCCTGCAGGCTCCCATCAAATCTCCCCTTGACGTAACGAACATACGACACAGGGGGTGAATTAGGAGCGGCGCAGAAATCTTCATGACCTACCTGAACTATAAGCACCAGCAGCCAGGCCACTGAGGGCCCTTGGCCTACTGCGTCAATAATTAAAGTATCATTTTCTGGATGAAAAAAGATTCTCAAAGTGTGAAGTTATTTGGCACTTAAGGTGAAATAAAGGCTCTGAAAAGGGAGCAGAGCAACACTCAGTCTTTTCAAATTCCACGATACTCAACCTCTAAAAAAGCAGTATGGAGGGGAAGTCATTAATATTTCAAATTCTTAACATTGCTTAACCTGAATCCATGCTCAATGGTACAATTATAAGTTGCAAATTGTTACCTAGCATTTGTGAGAAAAACAACAAAAAAAAAAGAGATATCCAAGCAACTACATCGTACAGCATGTCTGGATGCAGCAGCATCTGCGTTGGCACTCGCAGGCTGCTATTGCGTAACCCTGGATTCAAGCAAGAGCACAGCCGGGGAGTCTCTGCTCTATTGCAGTGACATATCTAGAACAGAAGTGGCTGGTAGAGGTTTAACAGCAGGACTTTAGACTATATCAGAAGAGGAATTGGCAGGAAAGTCTCTTCACCTCTAGCCTCCATTTGGGTAGGGAAAAAACCCCAAGTGTTTCAGGCAAAACTTCAAAAGGAGTTGCTGGGACGGCTTTCTGCACAACGCAGGACACAAAGCAGAGTCTTCGGAGAGCAGAGGGAGGGAGAGGAATGCCTGAAGATGTTCCCTGGCAAGACACTGCAGAGAGAATCACAAGGTACAAAGTGTACTCCTTGTTCACATCCTCTGTCCCCAGGTCGCAGAACAGCCTCCCAGCTGCCCCACTTCTGGCAGGGGACCACTGCTACTCAAACTGGAACATAATGGTTATAAACTACCCAGAATCACTCACTTCTTAAAAAAATACACCCAGGTATTAGTCTCATGCTGTTGGACCTTAAGCCAACACACTGAGCCATTTTATTGCCTGATACAAGCTGGTTTATAGGCTCTTGTACACTGTTTCTCCACAGCAGAGTTCTGCTTACGCTCTTTCACCACTGCATGTCTACAGCCAACCGGAGATACAAGGGTGTGAGCAGTTTCTGAGGGACCAAAAACAAGGCAGCAAATATAATGACACCTCCTCCAACAGAGGTTGAAGGAAAAAAAAAAAAGAAAGATGAAGCTGAGGAGTAGAACAGGGTTTTTTGCATGAGTCAAATATGAGCAGAACGAAGTTGCATAATGAGCATCCCTTGACTTTTGTTATTTCTCCCAGCCAGCTCCTCCAAAGATCTATTTGTTATTGTTTATTTGGGTATCAGTCCAAATTGCTGTGGGAGGAGAGAAAACGAAAAAAGGAAATGCTGTCAAGCTATTAATTCTAGTACTGTAGTCATCTAGCACTCTCCATCTATTAATGAATCAGTGTCCTGTTTACTGCAACACTCTCTAGAGCCTGAAAGTTAAATACAAGAAAAACAGATCTTAATTAGACTCTCGCAAAAGCGACTGCAGCACTGTTTCTCTGCGGCCAGGATGAATTCCGCCTTTGCTTATTTACCCACTGCTCAGTCCAGAACGGCAGTGTCGTTTCACATCTCTCTCCAGAGAGAGCAGGCAGCAGCAGGGGAAGCAGGCGCCCGGCAAGCAGCACGCGGCTGGGAGCATCGCTCCTGAAATTTAAGCCTCTGCGAAACGTTATATTGCAATAAAGGCCAGGCTGTGTCAAAAGCCAGGAGCCACTGTGGCCACCAGCCATTCTCCCAGGATAGAAAAGAAGTCACGTTCCTACATGTGTACATCAGTAACAGGAGAAAAACTGTACTAAACCTGAATGCAGTGTTATGCTGGACCATACAGCCACTTGCCCTCGCTCTCCCCATGCCAAGCCTGGCTATTCCCAGGAGCAGGAATGGCTCATGCAGAAGGCCACTGTCCAGAACAGCCTTTAACGACAGGACAGAAACACTGTGCCAAAGGCAAAGGAACCACAGTAGTCCTGGCCCAAGACTGGATTTGCCTGACCCCTGGAAGTTCAATAGACGTATCGGATTTGTGGCCCTGCAGTACTTGTCTCTATAATCCCAGCCTCCTTCGTACCATCTGTTTCCCCTTCGGCAGACTGGCCATTAGAGACACAATGCTAAAACTCGTGTCTCCTTAGTAACAGGTTTTTGTTGATCTCTCCCCCGCCTCCCAATCTTTCTAACAATCCTGTAATCTACTAGGATTTTCCCTGCAGGGGATGCATAACAGCATCAGTGGGGAAAAAAAAAATATGGGACAAAAGAAACACTCTAGGGCAAGGGTAGAAGGTGTAAAAGGGGAGCGCATGAAGTTAGAAGAGCTACAAGTCTATCGAAACCAGATGTTCTCATTATATAGGAGCAAGCCACCAACACACCTTCTGAGTGCCAGGCTTAAGGTCACATCTGAGCACTCAGTGCTTCAATAGCTTTTTCTTAGAGGTGCCAATTATGAACAGTTTCCCATCAATACACAAGTCTTAAGAGAAAACACCCTAAGCATACCCTGCATCCCTACGACCATCTTCTCTAATACCTCAGAAGTAAAAATGCTGCCAATCTCAACACCATGCAGGTAAGGAAGGACTGTATTTCCAGTCTATAGAGACCGGCTCTCTTACAGCTGGTTTTAAGTCAGTGATTGCTGGCTGCCTTTGGTTCCTTAATCTCTAAATCCCCACACTCTCTTCTTGAGGTTAATCCAGTTAAAACTCTCCCTTCCCTTTGGCTGGTGCCTTGCATGAATAACCACCTGAAAAGCAGAGCTGCAAATGCCAATGCTCAGGGTACGGCACTCCCCAGAACTTTGTCCTGCTGCAAGAGACAGCACCGAGTAAGTACTTACTGCCTATGCCAGAAAAGGAAATCAAGATTAGCTATGTAAAGGCAAAAGGCGCTCCCTATGGATTGTTTAAGTCAGCAGGAATCAATCATCCAGTCCGACCCAAATCCCCCAGTCGCTTTCTGCCTTAAGATAACTAGAAACAGGTTTATGCTATACTAAGATAAAGCAGCCTTAAACCAGTGTAAGCCCTTATGTGAAAATCCCCCTTTTTGGGAGGAGAGGAGAACTTGCCTTTGAGGTCAGCTCTAAATGAGATGGCTACACAATTATAGAGGCCATGCGGTGTTTGGAAAAGCAACACTGGTCAGCAAAAGAAAATCACTTCTTTAGACTTTGCCTGGCTGATCTGGCCCAGCCAGCTCCCTTAGCGCTGAACCCCCGCGGGCAGGAGAGTGAAGGCAGCACTAGAAGCAGGCAGCCGGTCCTCAGCGCTCAGCCTGCCAGGAAAGGCCAGTGCAATATACAGTCCGGCACGTGCCGGCCATGAGGACTGTCTCATTACACGAGGCATCAACAGTCTAATCCAGTGAAGATGTGTATTTGCCCTGCAGAAAAACCAAGACACACCCGGTGAAGATCAGAGGTATCCCCAGAAGAGTCTCGCCCATTCCCTGCTATAGCACAGAGAAAGCGAGGGCAAGTGGCTGTATGAAAGCGTGCCCCTTTCTTACAGGTGAGACTGTACCCACTTCCAATGGCACTTGTCCCCTGGGAGGGAGCCCTGTGTAAGCTGGCACCGACCCCCTGGGCAGGCAGCGAGCAGCTGTAAGAGAAATCCTTAAGCTGGGACAGGCTTTAGGTCAGCGACCCGACCAACCACACAGATGCTGCCCCTGCAGCCCCCACACGTATCTGCATGTCTTATTCTCATTGTGAAGCTGGGCCAGAGGCTCTGGAGCAGCGCGCATTGCTGTGGAGCAGCCCATCAGAGAAAAAACGCTGCATATGGGCTCCCTGGTGCTTGCCAAGCTCTTCAAGCTACGCACTAGAGCCAGGACGTGGACCATAAGCTCTTTGTGTTCCTGGTCATTCACAGCCAAGAGAAACAGAAATCTGGTTTTGAGGACTGTTTATCAGCCTAGTCCTTCCAAGCTATTCAGTCTTGGGGGTAGCGAGAATGAACAACCCCACCAGCTTGCTTGCCTAACCAAAGGGATAGCAAGCAGAATACGCATTCTGCTTCCCAGGCCAGAAGCAGTTACACCGAGATAAGCAGGTGTGGGTAAGAGGACAAAACAAGGAGCAAGATGCCTGCACAGCTCGGAGCTGCAATACGTTTCTAACTCCATTCACGCAGATAGGGAAAGCCGCCGCTCAGTCTCTGGTGCATATTTAAATGCTCATTCTGAATGGCCGATTAGTCAGAAGTGGAATGTTTCTGCATTCATGGAGTAGCTATTTTAAGATTACATTATGCACTCTGCTTCCATTAATAGGTACACTTCAAAAAATTAAAAAAAAAAAAAAAAAAAAAAGGAAAGGCGTTACACCCAGCAATGCATTTGCCTCAGCAGACTTGAGTGCTGCATGTACAAACACCCAGCGCAGGCAGAGGAAAGCTAATGCATTGTTATTGACAAGCCACATTCTTCACAGCTCCAGAGATCAGCTAGTCATTAGGCTTGCCAAACCTTGATGGAACAAGTCAAATCACTGTGTTCACTGACCACCCCCGTTATAGGCCTGTCAACCTGCATCTTCCACGGAGATTTAACACAGCCATAGAAGTCACCAAACTGAAAGAAGTTAAGCCAGACTACCGCAGCATCTCACGTGTCCTGCAGCTCTGGAGGAGACTGACCCAGATACTCTCATTGCAGACACCAGTTCCCCTGCTCGTGTTGCCCGTGCTCTCCGGCGCTGCCTTCACTCAATAACTAGTGCACATCTATTCCCCTCCAGTACCGCTGGATCCCCTTTGAGGCCTTGGAGTCCCATACTTCTTTGACAAGCTGAAAGTCCACAGGAACTTGTTTTGAAGCAAGTCAAGAACTCTCAGGTCTTTTTAAGCCAACAAAACTTAAATTATTGAATGCTGTCAAGCTTTTATGAAAGCCAAAGGCAATTTTAGGGAAAATACATGCTCGTGTTTGGCCGAGACCGTCCCCCGCCCCCAAGCTCTCCTGCATGTAGTAGGATTGCAGCTGTATCCAGAAAACTCACACACAATCACCCATCAACTGTAACATCCAGATCTGCTTCTTCCACCCTCTCCAAGCCTGAGCTGCGGTATCAGGGTTTGATCAATGTGGTTTTCTGAGAGGGAGGATTGGAGGAGCTAAGAAAGGAAGTACAAATACAAGCCCTTTGCCAAACAACACAGATAAGTTGCACGCCAATGGCACACGGGATATTATTTTAATTGCAAAAATCAATAATCTTAACACAGGGCAGATTAAGTACAAAGAGTCAGTTTTCTGTCAACAGTTTTGCTTTACTAACAGGTTTATACAGATTGTTTTAAAGACGAAAGCCGTAGAATCCAAAAGGTACATGTATAATAAATCTCATTAAAACTAGAGCAGGTCAGCCCTCTGATGACTTTAAGCTGTAGATCCTTCTAATGCTCTTGAAGAAAGCTCGGGTGACCAGCCAAATGAGGATTCCCTCAGCTCACAAATCCACATCTTCTGAGCCAAGTGGAAATACTGTATGAGCTAAGCAAAACAGAGTTTTGTGTGTGGGTTGGTTTTTGGTTTTGTGTTTTGGTGGGGTTTTTTTTTTTATTTGTTTGGTTTTTTTTTTTTTTTAAACAATGTGAAGAGCAAGCAAAAAGCCCCAAATTAAGAAGCAAAGAATACCAGAGTCAGATCTGAAAATAAAATCCAACTTGGAGGAAAAAAGGTGATACAAAAAACATTGTATTAAACCAACGTTACTTTGATGTTGGATTCAAATCTGAAGAAATGCATTAGCCCACGCAGCCATAAAAAGTACAAAAAATTCTAACAGTATGTGAACTCTAGAGCACAGCCCATCTGCTGAAAAATGAAAGCTACTAAAGATGGACAGCTTTACTGTCAGGGCATCCACATGCAGAGACTTCAGGACACTGAACAACTCTACCTGACAGTCATCTCTCCTGTAAAGCCTTGATCTCAAAGAGTTAAGAACACTGATTTATACCCAACAGCAGTCGCTGTATCAAAGGCGAAAGGGGGGCGCGGGGGAACAGAGGACTGGACAGCAGTAGCAGCACATATATATACACACACACACGCACCTGAAAAAACAGTATTACATGGTATCAAGGAAGGAAAGTAAAGCTAAATAGAAGAATGCCCAAACGCTTGAAAGCACTGCTCAAAACAAACCTAATAGGAAGTCTGACCTTGTCAGTCTTCAGCCCTGGGAGGGCCCAGCTTCCACTGTGCGGAGGTGGAATGGACGCAGACATCACACGCTGGCAGTGGGACTAGGAGCTGTACGCACGTTCACTAACAGCACTTCTAGTGCTCAAAAACTTTGGCCATTGTGGAGAAATAGTAAACTCTCGGCACAGATATGGTCACTTTAACTTTGTTCATTTTACTGCAGTAATAAAGACATTGCTTTACAGATGCCACAGTTGATATATGCAAAAATGTGGAACAGAGTAGATAATTTCCAACTTTCTTGGTTAAAGCACACACCCCTCACCAAGGTTTAAAAAAAAAAAAAATCTTCCCCCAAGATTTCAAGGTATTTCTTTTACCGAAGCATGGGGTTTTTTTTCCCCCTGTTTTTTTGAAGAGGGTAGTAAGAAAAAAAACCCCAGCTGCTAATGCAGAAAACATTTCTGTGAAAATATGGAAGAGGTACGAAATCTTAGATTGCATTCAACTAGTGAACAAGGTCAAAAATTAAGTAGGCTGAGAATTTCTGGTAGCTTAGCCCTGAGATAGTCCCCCTTTTTTCCACCCCCCACCCTCTTCACTACTTATCTCAAAATGCGAGACCAACAAGAACACATGATACAGCCTGCATTGGTACGGGCAAATACATGGCTGAAGTCAGAGGCACATTCTTTAGGGCGCATGAACCATCACATGACAAACATCACAAGAAGCCAATTTACTAAACACAATTTAAACTTGAAGAAGTTAAGAATAATAATAAAAACCATTGTGGAAACATCTCTTAGGAAGGAAGGAGCTACACTTGAAAAGACAGCAGCAAACAACAAAGCAAAGCTCAGTTCTCATGTTATCTGAAACTTTTGATTTCTAGTGCTATACATACAAGTTAGTATTGCTTAGAAGTCCCTAATATATACTTTTAGTTACATAGCTTACAGCTAATAAAAAAAGTTGACCAGCAGTCAGTGAAGACCTTATCAATAAGCCTCTCACAAACATACAAATATTTGAATTTAATTGCATAGACTTGAGCTAAACCCTTTCTGATTCTGCATGTTTAAAAACCAGCAGACTGTTCATTTGCTACAAAGCTTATAGGTAAGAGGGACTTCTTTTTTAAAAAAATAAGAGGACATGCAACCCACAATCCTTCTCCTTAGCTGTCAAGAAGTACTGACAGCTATTCAGAACACATACAAGGTTTGCTTCCAACTCCAACCAGATAAATGGAAATAAAAGCAGAACTGCCTCTTAACAAGATGGCACCGTACAAACCGATTTTCACACTTCTCCTGTCTGTACTGATTTCTGTACCAGGACAAAGGAACTTGTTTTTTATTTCGTAAGAGCCACTTTCATTGGAAAAGTCTCAGAGCTATACTACCATTTTATCCTGACAATTTAATTAGGGATTGGTCCAATCCTGGAGTAGTGCTCAACATTCAGGGATCCTGAAGGCTCTTAACTGTTTAAAAAGGTTACAATGATCCGCAGGGCCACTGTCAAATAGATCACTGTAGACTCATCCTTGGGATTAAGTCATCTCTATTTGTGAGCCCTTATGTGATCAGCTGTCTATTACAGAGCATAAGTAGTGCATGAAAGCCTCTTCAAGGCCTTCACCACCATCTGTGAATTACATTATTAACAATGGTATGAACTTCCTAAGAGCATCTGGTTCTCTCCCCACCCCCTTCTCAAATCACTGGAAAAGGCTCTCCAGCACCAGAACTGGCACAGGCAAAGCTGTTTTCCTCCTTTCCCTCCCTCTCTCTCCCCACCTCCTCCTGCCCTCCATCAGCAGAGCATAGACGGGGCTCAGTTCTCCGTCTCTGTGCCCTACATGTATTCTGCACAACTCTTGCTATTGTTAAATGAACTAAAACAACTAAGTGACATGTGTACCACAGGCGTTTTACTGGGAAAAGCGGAAATGTATTTCTTCATTTCGCAGAGGCAACATCTGAAGCATGCCACTGAACTGCTGCTGCAGAACGCATGTGCTGAGGCGCAACAAGGCCTGCACGGTCCTGCCCCGAGACCTCACTTCTCACCAGTGCAATTCCTGAAGTTAACCAAAAACAGGCAGCAGCCATTAAGCCAACTTGAATAGTTACTGCTGTAGCTAACTTTCTAGATGCAAATAAGTATTTTGTCATCCCAATCCTCCTCCCCACCAAGGATGTTTCAGAAGCTTATTCTGAAAACATGCCAGCTTCTTGTAAACAAGAAGTAGGAAGAGACAGTATCACCCGGGACATCAGAGCACGCTCTCATCTGAACTTTGCACAGAGTTCACATCAACCAGCCTCCTTGGCTGCTCTAAGGGATCATTTACTCTTACAGGAACAGAGTTCTTCCCATCTAATTTTCTGCTGCTTGCTCTTCAAAGCTAGCTTCTTGTCTTGCTCTATACATAAGGCTTTTAAGAGCTTCTCATCACCTCCACTTTCCGTATACATCATCATCATTTCTTCCATTCTGTTTTGCACGGTATAATTCTTTAGTTGCATTACAGATTACAATTCAGGCAACATTGCTACAGCCCTGTAAGATACAGCATCTTCCTCTGCCTTAAGTTAGCAGCGGTATTTCTTGAAAGAAAAGAGCAACATTATGGCCAGCTTGATAAAGACTTCCATTTGGCAGGAAACAGCATCCGAAACAAACAATCCTGTAATGTACAATAACAGACAGAAAATACTGGGCAGGGGGAGGGAGACAACAATGTTTCTGCACAAATTCACAAGAACCCTTCTTCTAACATACTGTTTCTCTTATGCCCATGTTTCAAATAAATAATCAGGCATACGGTCAGATGCTGGGCCACTAACAGCTAGAACATACTCCTGCTGTAGTTACAGGTAAATAAAGAATTTCTTCAAATCTACAAAGTAATGGGCAAGTACGTTTATTTGAGGTCACCACCTCTCCGATGTGGTGCCCAAATGCACGCTCATTGTGCGGGTTGTAAGTGAAAGTACGCAATTACTGTTGACCTCAAGCTACAGGAGGGTAGGAAGCCAGATGGACACAGCAGCTAGCCTCCAGGATGGTTCTGCCAGGGTTTAATTTTATTTCGGTCACGACTAGTCACTCTGCTTTGGATGGCAGGTCAGGCTGAAGATGAACCACTACCCAGACTCCTGGGAAAGGACAGAGCTGTGGTTTTATGCAGCCATTTAAACAAGTCAAGAGAGCCATAAGAAAATTAGGCAAGTTTTATGAGTGGCTTTAGAGGGACGGCTTAATAACAGAATCCCAAACTCTTATTCCCTATAGCTTATTAGGAGGGATACAGGGAGAAGAAAAGCAAAGAAACTGGCAAGTCTAGTTGCCACTAGTTTGCTCCAAGAGATGGGCTCTGCCAAGCCCAGCTCCCAACATACAGTGGGAGCACAGCACCCTATCAAAAAGATCTTCAGATTGTAACACTGATATTTCAAATGACAGCAGCTAAAATTGGAATTAATTCCCATTTTTCAAACAGTATGTACAGGTGACGATGTAATCGAATTAGCTAATATTTTGCTAAATCGGTGCATTGATTATCACCCAATGAGCTCATTTTTGGAGGCAGTTCAATGCCTCACTTCTAGGACTGATGTCAGTGTCACATGCTTGGAGAGGATCAGTCTGCAGCTGGATATTTTAAAGCCTTCTATTAGGAGTACAGAAAAGTCAGCGGATTTCAGCAGCATCAACTAATGAATTTTGTGTTTTATCATAACAATTTAGTCACCAGACCCAGCTGTCAATATCTCTGTGAGAATATCAGGCCATTTCAGTCAGTTCCCCTTCCCTCTGCTTTAAGCCACTAGATGGAAACTGAAGAGTGCAGCAACTACGTTGTTTCAACAGAGAAAGTTGTGTTTCAATGGAAAAGGAAATCAACAGAAAGACACGGAAACAGGAAACTTTCACTGATTCTGACCGGCTGGTGATAAAATGATGAGCCACTGAGAGACTAAACTCAGCAGTTGTAAAAATAAACAAGCAAACAATAGCAGGGCAAAAGGTGTTGACCATCAGTAGCACAAATGCTTCGGGCAGTAACATTCAACCCTAGGTTCAAATCCCATTCACTCACAGACCAACTGTGAAGTCACATTTTATGCTGACATAAGATAGGGATGTCACTGAAGTTCAGTGGCAAGTGCTCATGCAGCATCTGTGAAGTCTCCCGCACTTCGATGCTCACCGCTCGCACTTTGTACCAACAAGTAGGAACAGATTTGCATTACACAAATAAGCAGTGTCTTCATTGTGCAACTGCATGCGACTTTTTCGGAGAAAAACAATGCTCAAATACAAGAAGTGTTGTGTGCATCAGGCTACAGAGTGGGTGGTAGTGATGTTGTCAGAAAGCACTCAGCACTGCTTACCTCCACGCCCATTGACTTCAGTAGAAGGCTACATAGGAAAAGTCTCTGAAGATGAAGTTGAAGTGTTCCCTAACCCGTGGCGCTGTCCATACACTATACTTAAGAAAGAGACAAAACAAAAAAACCACAGAAGTGAAGCAGCATGAAATTGTAGCTTTCTTTTTTTCTTGCAGACTCCTGCAGTCCCCATTCCAGTTAAGAAATCAGGCTATGCACCCATCAGTTCTGAGCAAACCCTTCACCAACCTGCCTCAACCTTTTACATCACTGGAGTGTAGGATGAGGACAACAGTGATTTACTGCATGCTTACATCGCTCCCAGAAGACCTTGGATGAAGATGGCTTAAAGCCTCATGTTCTGCTAACTGTTAAACTCTTCGGTGAGACTAGCTAGTTTAGTCAGGGGCTGTATAAAAACACACAGCCCTCGTGTAGCACAGGGCAGGGCCCATTTTAAAGATCCCTGGGAGCTTCTCTCAAAGTAGTTCACGAGCTCTGAATCCATTTCAAGGGCAATTCAGTTCACCCTCATCCAGGCTACAACTTTCATTTGTAATAGTTTTAAGAACGGGAGCATCAAAGGCAAGAAGCACTAAACTGCCATGAACGTGAAGCCCCATATACAGGGTTATACACAGGACTGCCAGAGCAATGAGCAGCTCGGGTACTTCCAGAGGAGCTAGAAGAAAGACGAAGCATTTGAACTTCAGCGTGCATGACAGACATCCTGCTTGCACTGTGTGAACCTGCAGGTGGATAAATACGTTTGGTGTACAGCCTGCAGCTGGGGTCGGGGAAGGTTATTATAACTGAGAGAAACTACCTCACAGTATTACTAGCAGTTAACTCCCACAGGCTTATGACTTATTTTCAGACTGTAATTTTTATCCTGGGCATTCAGTCTAAGAAAGAAGAGACGAAAGGAAATAACAAGATCCTTACATGTACAAGTTCTTATTTAGCTGCTTGTGGTTCAGTAAGACGTTCCCTCTCATTTTAAGATGAGGCTTATAAATCCAGTGTACCTCAAAGGTTTTAAAGTGAGCAGAATGCACCCTTAAGTCCAAACTATCCCATTTTCAGCCAGAACTCCTCTATACAGAGCTCCAGTTTTTCAGAGGTTTGAAGCTATTTGGCAGTCCCAGACCAGCCTGCACATTTTTCTCTTTTTTTTTTTTTTTAATTTTAGACTTAATGTAGCATGTACTCTCAGAAAGGTTTACAATGCAGCCTTTTGTAATGAACTTGCTCCAAGCTGGGCCACTGCCAGGTTGTTATCAATGACATTTTAAAGCAGATGAATGAAGTTCTTATGTACGGTGACAAGCAGAATTGTGATATGGCACATGCATACACTGAAAGAAGAGAGCTTGCTATTAGTTTGTCAGGTTAATAAATAAATAGTGATTTCATGAATAAAAGCCTTTTATTATGAAACAAAAGAGAAAAATTAATATTTATAAAGCTTTACTGGTTTACAGCACCCTTTAAAATAAGATTATTCCATGTCAGTCAGAGCCACCATCACGGATTAGAGATTCTTGAACACAGCTTCCCCTCCTAATTCTCTTATCACAGCAGTTCAACACAGAAAACAAAGCTCTGCCTTCTGAACTGGTTCAGGCCAGGCTCAGGCCTGTTCCACCGCTCCTTCACGAGTAAGCTACTGAGTTTGAGACTGACAATACTGAAGGCCCATGGCAGCAAACGGTTCTGTTACGTCTTCAGGACTGCAGCTAAAGGCTGCACCTGTTGGAAGAGCTGTTGGTTCCTCAACACAGCAGGAAGTTCTCACGTTTTACACAGCGTGCTTCCACACCACACAGAGGCACTGAAACCGAGCCGAGCCAAGAAGAGTGACGCTATGCGTTAGCAAAACTGACTGCTATCAGAAGTCAGCTGGCAAATCACTTCCCATCTTCTGCCCCCAGAAAAGATTCTTCACTAATACCCTGCTGATATCTCTCAACTGCTTCAGGGTTCTTCAGTATTTCCCACAGCGTGTGCAAAGAAATGTTTACCATCAAAGCAAAGTTTAAAAGGAGTGAAGTACGTCCAAGATGTCCTATTTCATAGCAAGCAAATGAAATCCTGACAGAGACAGATTGCTTCTCACCTCAAGCTATCTTTGCAGGTACCCCCTTTGGCTCAAGGCATTCTGTGCTCATCTGCCCTAAAGCCAAACTTGCAAGTTTAAACTTTAAACCAGCTAAGTAGTTTTGGTTTGGGTTTTGGGGGTGTTTGTAGGAGGGGGTGTGTGTTGGTTTGGGTTTGTTGTTTTGGCTTTTTTTTTTTTAACTTTTTTTTTTTTTAAACAAGGCACATCTCAAGTTTAGAATCAAGATGTGAGCAATTATTCAAGCTTAAAAATCTATTTTGGCTCATGCCATCTTCTCCCCAAATACTAAAAAGATGTCAAACTTTTCCCTTCTCCTCAAGGGAAAGTCAAATTTGAACATCCCCACTCATAAGAGAACCAGATAGAAACTGCCCCAAAACAACTGTCTCGGCCATCTACAGTCAACATGAACAGATCTAAGTTAAACAGAGCTTCCTCCAGGCAAGAGCAGTTTCTGGTGTATATGTAAGAGAAAAATTCCACTTCAAAGACCAGAAGCGTGGGTTGCAGAAGCCTGTGGCACAGTTGTTAACTTTGCAGCATGAAGCACAAGTTGATATCAGGGGTCTCTAAAGTATATGTGAACAATATTTGTTTTATCCACCGAGACTCTGCAAACTCTATTCCGGTCATACTATAAACATTAACCGATAGCGTCTCCCTTGCCTTACAGTTTATATAACTATGCCCAACTTTTGGGAAGGCATCTGAAAATATGCTATGTTCATATTGTTTTGCCCTGATAATCTATTTAAGATTCAGGAGCAGAGCAGAGGCTGCACAGAAGGAGAGTTTGCTCCCAGCACATCACCGAGGCAGTCACCCCCAGCCACCACACAGAAGTGCTGAGGGACGCAGCGGCAGGCTGACACAAAAAGCAAGGGAGAACATATTAATATTTGATTTCCACGTGCAACCGTACCGACAAGTTTATGCAATATTAGACTTGACCCGCACTACAGGGGTAGCAGCTGTCTGGAGATTCATTTAGATGTTGAAATTTAGGCTTCCATGTTCTATTAACTGCTGCGCAACCAAAATACCACGAAGAAGGAAGAAATGCCAAAAAGAACAAAAAAGACTAAGTTGTCCTGTTTCACTTCACTTTTTGAAGTCGCAAGCTTGCTACCCCATATAAGTGCAACTCTGCAGAAAACAAAACCAGAGGAAACTCCCAGTAACAAAACTCACTAAATGTTACATAAGAAAAACACTTGTTCAGAAAGTGAATTAACTCTTTGTCAACCATGCCGCAATTTTAAAAGGCAAAGGACAAGGCTGTCATTTCAAAGCTTACACTTCAGGCAGGAAGACAATATAATATGGCAGCTCGTTAGCTGTTTCATACCACATTTTGAAGCAGTGTATTTAAATACAGTGGTTACAGCATCATCTGAAGAACGTGCCCAGAGCTGTTTGTCCTTAAACTATTTTAAACTATTGAGGACAACTGTGGAAAGGGAAACAAAAACAAAAAGGCAACAACAAAAACAGAGAACAACAAAAAAAGAATCAATCCTTATTCCAGAAACATCTTTATCTTGTCACCTAGCATTTCCTCCTGCAACTAGGTTTAGCTCCTGTCTGTAGGTCAGAGAGCTGAGTCACTTTCCTGCTTGCCCCACAGCTACTTATGACCTAAGTTTTCAGTGTGACACCCTGTTTCCTACAGAAGATGCTCCAGAACTCAGGACTACTGCAAAGAAACAGCAGACTCAAAAGGATAGCTGCTACTGTACCTGAAGCGGGCCACCTCACAGACAACTGCTGACCCTCTGCTCCTACGCATCGACATTCACATACAGAAGTTCTGGTTTTTTAATTACAGTTTGCTAAGGGCTGGCCGCTTCCTGGCTGAGCAAGACTTTGCAAATTTTTTTCAGACAGAGAGACAGCAGCCCACAGGTTTTCCACATGCAAGAGAAGGTTAGGGGCTTTTGTTTTTAAATGCCTGGAACGTGGCACTCGGGACACTTAACAGCATTCAGCAGCTTCAGAGATTCGTGGGAAACTCCAGCTGCAGATGGATTAAGCCAAAGGGCTGGTCCTGTATCACACAGAAGACTCAGACTACCTCTAAATACCAACAAAGCTCTCCTTCGGCAAGCAAAGCATTTTACACATGCAAGGCATATGCCCTATCCCTCCCCCTCATCATCACACTAAAAGGTATAGAGATGAAACGCTTGAAGTGTTTTGGTTTTTTCTTAAGAATCCTAATATACACATTTCTCAGATGTTAGCCGTTGAAGCTAAACCAAGCTAGTTGAACAAGTCTTAAAAGTTCTTGCTGCAATTTTAAATGTGATAATTCTGCACATCAAAACAGAAGGGACATGGTAGCAGCCAGCGAGAGTAATAGGACAACCACAGTCCCCTGTGACAGGGCCAGCTTTCCACGTTAAGAATCCATTTCTCAGATAATTAATCCACTTAAAAGTTGAAGACAAAGGTGCTTAGCACACCAGCTTTTCCCTTTTTGCTAAAGAGGCCTTGAGACCTAACAAACAAATGCAGTACCCCTCAACAAAATCCTTATAATGCCATTCTTCCCCAACTACTTCCCACCCGCTTCTTATCTGTTCTAAGATGGAGAACAAACTCTTGGATTTGGAACCTGCTCCGAATTCCCTTTGGGGCATCCCCACTCATACAACAGCAAAGCCAGTTACAGGCAAACTAACAGAAGCAGCCTGCAGATTGTCTCCTAAGGGGAGAACATCATACAGCAGCCACTACAGCAAGTGTGTTAAAGCCTACCAAATAGAGAAAATACATGACTCAGTGGACTCGCAGTACACAGGAGTCAGGTTATGGCCTTCTGCCTTTCAGATCCTGCTTTATCTCTCCTCAGACTTGTTCGTGGCTCACCCCACCACGTGAGCAGGGGGTAAGCTGGGCAAAAAGGTGCCTGGCATCACGAGGCCCAGACCTGCACAACTCCTGAGACAACATCTCTGGAATTCACTTCCCAGAGATCTCCTGTGCTGCTCTACTTGCAGAGCAGTGGGAAGCTCAAGCATCCAAGCCACCTCCTGAGCTCTGGCATGAGCTCAGCACAGGGACAGCATAATCTGTGATAAAACAGTTCTTTCAAATTAGGTCAGATTAAATACTCTAATGTCTTTGATTACTTCAATACAAGAAGTTTATACTGTGGCCTTAAGTTCCTCACTAATTTCACCTTGAAACAGCCTACACTGATGCAGTATCTGCATTATTTCTGTGAAGCCTCAGTTGAGGAGTTCCTCAGTAGAAGGAGGACTAGCATACCCAAAAGCAGCGAGCAGCCACAATGCATTTCAGCGATTGCCACGGGCGTTTCATTTACCAAGGCCATAAGAAGTTCACGTCACAGGGTATTTGCCAGGAGTTTCGTGATTGCTGGCATACACAGTAAGGGTGCGTCTCACCATGGAAGCAACAAACTGTTTAACTGCGTGACTCATCTTATAGCAACGTTTTATGCCTTCTGAGAGGACATCAGCCTGCAGCGAGCAACACCGATAAGATGCATATTCAGAGCAATTCTATTTGGGCAAAAAGCTATCGACACATTCAAAGCTGCATATACAGAAGCCTGCCCAAATGCTAACTGAAGCACACGAACACACACGCTGCAATATTATACGACTGCAATAAAACATTTTGCAGATGGTTGACAGTGATCTAAACCAATTGATACAGCCCAACTCACAAATACAAAAATGGGGTTTAGCCTTCATAATTTTTTAGCCCTTTAATCAGAGCACTCTGGAGGAACAGCTTCCAGCCAGAAGGTAAGAAACCCTGTCTGCCTTGTTTAAATCACTGACTATTTCCAATAGATATCACCTGTTTCTTCTCTTGCTTCCAAGATCCCCCCCAACCTTCATACCAAAGATACAAGCTTCACTGTCACTACCTAACAAACAAATTAAAAGGATGCTCAGGCAAATCAACAGAACGGAGAGGAGACTCTTAAGTTCACAGGCTGAGCTAAACAACTCGAAGACTTGGAGCAGGCAGTTGACAAGCCTAGTGCTTTCATGTTGCAAGGCCAGTTTATATAAAGGAAGTATCAGTCACAGAAGACCAGCAGCTTAGTACACACTTCTTGCTAAAGGCATCAGCAAGAGTCAGATACGAAGACAGTAAAAGCTTCAAGTCAGTCAAACTCTAAAAGTACAAGAGCATTTTCTGAGCTTCCCATCCATTACATTCTTGCAAGGACAGCAAGAGCTTCCAGTGTACAGATGTTCCTGAGAGCCGGTCTGCGAAACAGCCTTCTCGCTTCAGCAGAGTGAAGTTGCACTGTGGTACTGGGAGGATGTGGTTTGTTGTGACTGAAGAATGAAACCTTGAGCTGCAGGCTGTGATCAGGGAGCAGCTACACTGAGCTAAGCTGCCCAAAGGCTATTTTCTTTTTTTTAATTTCCCAAGACAGAATAGTTGCAGCCATAGATCTTTCAGGATTTTATTCCAGTAACTGGAAATCCTCAGGCACTACCCCTGCATGAAGGCAGCCCTCTTATGCTAAAATACTTCCAGCAGACTGCTTTTTGAATGGCAGTCTCCACTCAAAACAGCATTCTCCACTTAAGTGTATCATTGACTCTCAGAATAACTGTAGATATTACAGTACCCTGCCCTTTTCAACCTTCTTTCATTGCTTAAAGAGCAAGAATCAATATTGGTCAGAAAATGACTCATTACAGCATCACAGGCTATTTGCATTTTCAAATTACAAGCTCCTTTTCAAAACACAAGAATTTATGTACTGCTGGAACTCCAGAGGTGACAACTTCAATGTATATTTCGCTCAGTTTGTTTCAATGTAACTTCATATTTTGAAAGATGCAACTGAGCTATATGGTTGTCTTATCTAAAATGCCCCAAATGGCATCATATTTAGTGGAATAAAAAACAAGGTGAAATAAGTACAAAGACAAAATTTCCCTCTTAACCTAAATATGGCCATTTCAGGTCAACACTGACGAAGTACTACAAGAAGGCTGACTTTCCCCAAGAAAAGCAGGCTTCAGCTTCTAGGCCAGCTACCATAGCTCCTTTTGGCTGGACTTCACTGGTCAAGGCACAAATACTCCGTAATTGGCAACCTGTAAAGCAATGCCCCAGTAAACAAAACAAAAAGAAGGGAAAGGATATGGGAGAAGCAGCTGCCAACTTCGCCAAGAAACCTTAGACCGAGTGATCTAATGTAAAGCACAATATGAAAGAGCTATTTTACATTCAGTACATCCGTTAGCTCAATAAGCACAATAACAAAGAGTGCAGCATATTAGACCCGACAGTCAAAGTCAGACATAGCCAGGTCCAAATTTACACTCTTCTCACAAATCAGATCAAAAAAAAAAAAGCCAGCAAAAACTAAACCACTCCACCCCACAAGCCAAACCTAACCATCATCAGCGTGGCTGTAAGGTATGAATGCTCAGAAAAAAACCCTAGAAACATATCTGGGAAATGTGAATAAAGGCTGTTTGAGGAAGAAATAATTAAAAAAAAAAAAATCAAGTTATCACTGAGATATCCTACAAAAGGACAGTTAGACCCCTTAAAAAAAAAGAGTCTTTTTTGTACTCTGAACGTTTTAAGAATGTTCCTATATGATCCCCAGTGAGACTCCAATTCAGCTGTATCATCCCCCTTCTGAGCTCCAAATACTGTTCTCAACCTGAAAAAGGACCTAGAGATCTCCATGAAATGCAGGAAGAGCCTGCTATGTGTGTAGACAACAAATCTTCAAGACAAGCATCGGTCTTTTGTCACCAAGTAGCTTCAGCTTAACCGTCCAGCTGCTTAAGGAGTTGAGTCTCACCACGTATGAATGCATTTACACATACAAAAATTCTCTGCAACCTAAGCGCCTGGTCTTGTGCAGCTGGATAGAAACCTTCATCCGATAACAACACAGCATCACACCCAACATGAGGTAGACGCCTCCCATTTTCCTTGCAGAGCTTTCAACAGAAGTAGAAGTTTGAAAGATAGGGAGGAAGTTACAAATCACCTCACTAATATAGTTTTATCTCCCAAATGGTGACAGCTGGCAACGCAGGAAATTGAGGTACCTGTAAGGCACTACGAGAAGTTTGCCTAAAGCAGGAATCAGCACATTCCTCTGGTCCACTGCCTCTGAAAATTTCAGTTTCAGAATAAGCTATGCCTATACCTGAAAAACATCAGTTGAGGAAAACCAACAAATAAGAGATGATAGCATCTTTAAGTATTAGGCATTTCTAAGTCTACCGAGTATCTCATAAGGAGCTTCCGTTCTCCTAGCTACATTGTAGTCCCCTCCAAAAATCAACCCTCCACAAGCAGCAGCTATCAAGATCTTAACTAATTTAAAAAAAAAAAAAAAAAAAAAAGTTCTACGTGACATAGACTGGACTTATCAATGATTAAGTAAACTCACAATTACCACATCGTTTAATAGCAATTGCAGGACCAGGGGTAGAGAAATGTTATATTTAGCTTCCCCATAAATAAGTGGGAAAATATTTCCTGTATGTTCCACCAGCAAGGAGCTCTCAAGCAAAACATGACAGAGACTCCCAAACACATTTGCAGGACTCTGCTTCCTGCTCAAGCTGTTCTCCTGGGATTAAGGAGGGGAAGTCAAATGGCCTAGGTTTTCATTTGCTTTAAACTTTTTTTTTTTAAACTGTGCATTTTAGAACAATATATGCCACATATCCTCTCTTTCTGGGTCAGTCGCTCCCTTCCAATAAAAGCATATTGTCTCCCTGAGGGTAGGGAAGACAAGTGAACTGCGAGAGCAGTCAGGGCCAGATTGCCTGCTCGGCTTCTTCGCTTCTCAGGAAGGAGACTTATTCGACAAAGGAAAACCAGCACTTAAAAGAAATTACAGATTTTGTTCTGTAGAACTGCACATAAAAGTAATTTAAAAGGGCAAGTTCCGATAGACTATTTCTCAATACAGATAATTATCAGAAGTCTTTTGGAAAGCTACAAAGAGTATTAGAGCAGTTTTCCACTGCTCCCGTCATCATGACGACACAGATTCGACGCTAGCCTGGTGACTGAAGTTACCCAACAACTTCCAGTGCCTTGAACAACAATGCATGCACACTAACAGCCCAAGCAAAAGACTTACTCCCTCTTAAAAAGTTATATTTTGGTTAACAATGCTGAGCACCTTTTTTTTTTTTTTTAAATTTAAACCCCAAAAGTAAAGGATACAGCAAGTTAAATTCATTCAGATTTCTTTCTGTTCACTGTCTCACAGTTGTCAAGAAAGAACCCAAAGAAAATACGCTTTCATTTTTTTCCACTGAAATGAAGATGCTAGAAGGGAAGGATGGAAAGCCCTACCACTTGACAAGGTACCATCCTGCAAGTCAGGAAGTATGGTGCAGATATTTGGAAGCGGGGTCAAAGAATCTGGGGTACGCAGAGAAAAAGCAACAGGCTAGATTTTTCAAATTGCCCTAGCAGAGCTCTGACTGCACGTCTGAGCAGCACTTGTGAACACGATGTTTTTATTTCGCTGCTTTTGTTCATGACGGGACTACTGCGCCCACCTGGTCTAATGCAGAGGCATACTCCAAGGGCCCTTCCTTCACTTTGACTCAAGTCCCCCTCCTCCCAAAACAACATTCTCTGAGGGATGGGAGGGAGAACACCCACCCCCCTCAACTCCCCCCAAAAACACAGGAGGGGAAAAAAAAAAAAAGAAGAGAAGATCTTATTTTGTGTTACAAGATAAACAAAGGTCTCGCTCAGCACCAAGTAGCCCCTCTCTGGCTCATGGTACCTTTACATTTTACTGCAGTACAGCCCTGCCTTGTACCATTTTCTGCTATCGTGGCACGTCAGAAGACGACTGTTCTGCCGTACAGAAGTGAAGATTGCAGTCCTATTTCTCAAAAGTGGCTGCATTACCAAAGGCCAAAACAAACAGATAGCAGAGGTCTGGACAGACAATTAAGGGAATTTTACAAGTCATCAAGCGACCAGAGGGCTGTAAATGTATAATCAACACTTTGCATGAACTACCCTGAAATGAATGCTCATGAGATGCTCTATGGCAATGAGAGCAAGATAAAAACCTATAAATAAAAGCCATCCAATTTCAGAGCGATTCAGATCAGCTATTCCCCTGAATCCGTAAGAGCCAATTATAACTGTTTATAGGGCATACTTAATGCAAAAATTCAGTTTGAGGACATCAGTTTCACCCTTTCTCCTTGTCCAACAAGTTTATCTCTAAAGCAAAGAGACATCAAGCAATTTAAAAAGAGAATCCATTTCTGTCCTCAAAATTCTTAGCGACCTGGAAACAGAATTAGACATAGCCATATGCTTGCACACCGACATGCTTCTTCCTTGCCCACAAGCTGGAACAGCAAAGTTCCAGCAGTTACCAGATAATCTTTCTTCAGAAACAGCAGGGTTTCACGCAGGAAGTTAGACCCTTATACTACTCACGAAAATTATTTAGCAAGATGAGCTTTCTTTTAAAGAGGTAACTTGGAGCTAGAGTTATCAGTCCATATAGAAGGAAGCTACCACCAGTTTACAACAGACTGTTTCAACCCATTTCACTTAATACTGAAAGAATCAAGTCCCCCTGCTGAAGTCAACAAGGATAAGAATGGCAAGCGTGGCGGGCTCGCAGGACCAAAGCCTTCCTAAGGACTAAAAAGGTGACTGCCCTGTTCACAGGCCCTTAGCCCCCTAGGAAGGATCATCATCTGAAACGATACCAAAGTTTTCATTAAGAAACAACAACTTTGCGACAGAGGAGGAACACACACAAGCTCAACAAAATTCTGACAGAAGGATGGCGAAACAACCAACCCCAGCTATCTAACAAGAGGCTAAAAGGGCAGTCAGAACCCTGAAGTGTGGTTAGGAAGTTAAAACAGGAAATGCAGAAGTACTCAAACAATAGCAGTTAAGGGCAGACTATGATGAATATCATCTCCACTTTAGACTGCACGAAAAGTCTGAGAAAGTAGAAGTAATTGTGAGAACCAAAACCAGGCCAGGAAGAGAGTCACACACTTATTTTTGCACAGGGCACCGAGGATTTACAAAGACCACTGGTACAGAATACACCTCCGTACTATGAGATTGAAGACCGAAAACTGCATTCGCTGGATTTATCAGGCTCTGGAGGGAGCTGTTTATATATTTAAAAACTAAGTAGTGTTCAAAAATCAGTACAGTTTCAATTTAATTGGCTGGGAAACAGCCTGGCTGTTCCAGATGGGAAAGCCTTACAGAATACAACTAAGTGTTCATATATACCAAATATTTAACAGAGGAAGAGGTTACACATCCAAGTGGGAGAAAGAAGGAAGACGCCAAGAGAGACCTACCTATTCTCACAAGATGCCTTAAATGCAAGAAGCGTATGAGAAAAGGAGTAGTGGAAAGTGTAAAGAAGTCAAAAGGGAGAAGCAACCTCTGAAGTAATGCAGCACATTAATATTTATAGCAGAGAGATATAAGTGAAATTAATCTGTGTTGCTAAATAAACATACCTTAGGAGAGACATGGGAGNCCCCCCCCAATGACGGAAGCAACTGGGATTTCAACTCTTCTCCCCCCCAAACATTTGCAAAACAGACATAACAGCAGCGTGATAACGCATGAGGTTTTTTAAGGAAAAAAGCTGAGAACTAAGCACACAGAAAGTGAAAGCAAGCTCACTATTTTCATTCTCATCCTTAGTTATATTAGAGCCAAGCCCCATAATCAGTAGGTAGCAGTTTAAGGAGTTAACACACAAGATTTTACAACACAGAAGTACTAAAACAACAGCCCATCCCAAATTTAAAGAGCGTGGAAAGCAAGAAGTGTTTAGAGCCGCCTGCCTTACTTCCCGATGGAGGGCAGCGGTGAGAACATCTGCTCACTCTGCACATCTCACCCAGGGATTTGAAATCTGGCCTTTCTGTATCTGCCTGGGGCTTGACACAGCCTCTTGGAGATTACACGCAACGTTCAAAAAGAGGAAAAACCCAAAAATTTTAGCTCTTCGCAAAGGAAGGGCCGCGTACTGGAGATACCCAGAGGGCACCGTCAGATTTAAGTCATCTCAGAACAGCCGTGGCCCGAACAATGTCAGCTTGCTTCCACGCACGCTTCCCGCCTCTCTCCCACCACATACAATGAAACCAAAATTAAACCAGGCTGCTTTATTTAGGCAGTTCCGCGCTGCAGACGGGGCAGCGGCACCTTCACACAGGGGCTGAGGCTCGGGGCCGGGCTCTGACCAGGCCCCTGCGGGAACCACCCGCCTTGCGGTGCCCGGGAGCCCGAGGGCCGGCAGCC
>WAAD01040266.1:28985-50528 GCA_013389945.1 Fregata magnificens | reverse complement strand
ATGTGTGCCAGCGTGGCTGCGGCCCCCCCGAGCGTGCCTCCTGGCAGGGCGCTCCGGAGGTGGAAGTGGTGGCTTTGGGGAATCCCGTCCTGCCCGGAGCCGCAGCGATGGGTACGGCCCCGGGCTCGGTGCGAGTTGGCCTTCCTGCTGGCCTACTGTAGCTTCTCCTCGGATCGGGGAGCAAGAGTAGCTCCTGCTGTAATGAAAACAGCATTTAACACCTATGTATGCATCAATGCGCAAGCCCGAACGCCAAAAAACGAGTCTGATAAGTATACATGACGTTTCAAGCATTCAAACCTCCCCAAAATGCAACGCTGCTTGGCAGTTTGGGTTCTGAGACAAAGGGCCAAACCCTGTTAAGCTCCATTTGTTTTGCAGTTTCAGCCTGGTGCTGCCGAATTTGTGGGAATGTTGCCAAGGAGGCAACCGGGATCGAGGAACGTCTTGGGCATCTGATGACACCGCTACATACGACGAACAGAAGCCAGTCTAAATATTAAACAGAGCAAACTTCTTTGGCAAGTGTGCGTATTAACCCGTTGATTCCTTTTAAGCACGTGGTCTGTATCGCTTTCATCTGCTCCTCAGACCGACAGGACTGTATGAGAGTCTTTTGACCTGTAAATCTAAGCCCAGGGAAGCCACATGGTAGCTCTTCAGGCTATTCCCCAGTGCCCTGCAGTCAAAATAATTAGCAGGGCAGCTCTGGTAGCTGGGCTTCACTGCAGGGAAGGAGTCAGGCTCGCTAATGAGGCATTTTGCCTCCTAGTGGACAAGGGAGGATGAAGGGCAGTCCCTAAACTGGACTAAAGCTGAGCTTACAGAGAGAACTGCACAGCAAGCCAGGATCTTGAACATGAAAGAGTCCGAAAGAGCCCCCAGTGTGGTCCGAGCGCATGGGGAGAATAAGCAAAACCCATAGCTAAACAAAGAGTCCTTGTCCTGCCTTTTACAGCCCTCATGTTGTTATTTTGAAACACGATATTTATGGAAAGTGTGCTAGCAGCGCACTCTGATTTATGGCACAGAGGTCAAGAAAATGCCTTCGGGACCCCTTTTAAATTAGTATCCCCCAAGTTCTGAATATTCCACAGCTTCCCAATAAAACAATATCTTTTTCTGAGCAGCCTCTTGTCTGGTCCCTCCCTCCCATTTATTTATTAAATGCTTTATCTTTTCTGTGGGCAAATCTGCAATACAGAGTGGTTTTGGTGTATCTCCACAGTAGCTATAGACCATTCCAAATACAGGCATCCTTTTGCCATCATAGATAAAGGAAGCTGCAAGTTTTGGGAGAAAAAGGACTGCTCTGTGCTTGCGACTTGCACGTACCAGATTTTTTCACACTTTCAAATGACATAGCTAGACCGGTAAGGCTGTTAGGTGTGGCTACTGAAAAAAGCTCTATCTGCAGTTTCAGCAGAACTTCTATCAATATTTGCTACTTGTTCCACCTATATAACTAAACTGCATAAAGCATATTTTTCAGACCATATTAGTCACCTTTTGATTTAGTTTGTACCCAGGTCAGGAAAGAACAGAAGTAAAACGTTAACTAAAAATGTCATGGATCAACAACATGATGGAGCGCATGGGAACCTTTCCTGTTTCAATAATTTTAAAGATTATTTAGATTTGCTGCTATATTCATCGTAGATGCTTTTTGTTATATTTTACTCAAATATGGTGTTTGTTCTCCCAACTCCATTTTTCTGTCTTATTTTCCATGAAACTGAAAAAGTGCTTTGTCTCCTGGCAAAGCATTTCTTTCTTTCAGGTAAGAATGATCCTGCATCACTTAGTAGTCCCTTGGAGAAGGTTTTGGGAACATAAGAAGCATGGGCTCAAGTGCTTGGCTACATATTGGTTACACAAAGCATCGTGAAGCTTAGCAGAAAGAGAGGTTCTCGGTGGTTACCAACCACCACGTTGAGGTGGCAGCCAGATAGGAGGCCACGCTGCTGTAACGTTTTTGCCATGATCTTCAGTGGGGGCAGGAGTCACATTTGAGGATGGGAAAGTTTTTTCTTCTCTGGCGTATGACAGGAATCTTAATGCTATTCACCTTTCTCTAAAGCATAATATCCAGGTTACTGTTTTGCTTCACACAAATGGATTCCTGCAAATAACAGAGCTGCTTCAAGGCATGTAGCTTCTGTTCAGATACCTCTGCGTTGATGCAGAGGATAGGTGGAAGACTACGAGTTCCCAGAGTATTCTAGCGGTTTCCTCACCTGGGGCTGGTGTTTCATTCTGGATTTTGAGCAACAATCATGCAGGGATTACTATCAAGAAATGATTATTTAAACTAGTTTCCAAAATAGACTTTTGTGTAATTTTCATATATCCGGTAGCGCTTCCAGGTATTTGAACAGCAAACGCTTTTAAAAAACATTTACCACGAGTAAATAATGGAGTTGCTATCTACAGTTAGCTGAAGGTCCAACATATCAGTTATTAACTACAATAATCACAGATTGCAATGGTTCTCCAAGCCATCAGAAAGGTATAATTTGCATGTGCGATGTTTTTTCGCAGCAGAATTTAAATGCGGAGGAGGAAGCTATAAGGCAGATGTATTCTGATTGAAAAGAGCAATTAGAGGGCGGCCTGTGGTCACAGCATCATGGTTGGTACAAAAAAGAGACTGGAAGCCTGTGGCCTTATTCTTCCCCGTGCTGAGAGCACCGCGGTCAGCACCTGCAGTTTTAGCCCAGTGTAGCATTTAAGGGATGGGAAGCTATCACGAGCTGGTTTTGTATGCATTTCCAAAACTGACTATTTTCTTTCTTTAATACACTGCAAACATTTCTCTGGCTAACACAACTGATTATTACTACACGTCAGGGCTTTTATTGCATGATCTTGGCATCAGCTGCAAAAGGCAACAGAGTGCTCCCAAAATGTATCTTACACAGAAAACCAAAAAATGATAGAAGAGGCAATTCCAGCAAAACATCTGTGATGACATATTCAGCCCATTATTTTGTCAACAGTGCAAGTATTTGATGGCATAATAAAAGGATACACTTTGCTTAGCAAAAACATTAAGGGATAACAGCCAAGTTAAATAGGGTGCGATTAAAGGTTTGCTTAACCCACGGGATGCCACTTCCAGAAAACTAGAAATAGAGCCATTTTGATCCCTCCTTCCACGTTCTATTTGTATGCTCTTGTTTGGGGGTTGAAAAATCACTTTAAGAAAAGGGAGAGTATTTTTTTAATTTATGTTTCATAGTGAAAAAGGAAAACGTTTTGTAAGTTAATCATAATAGCAACAGAATTCTGAATTGCAAAGGGGAAAAATCAAGCCCACCTGGGAGAAGAGATAACAGGAGTTAATCATGTGCAAACTGCTTTGAGGAAAAAAGTGCACAATCCAGTTTAAAGCCTCATTCTAAAATATTCCTGTGCACTAATTTTCTGCTTCATTTTCTTGACATAATTGATGCTATACTTCAACACATCTTGGAAATACACTGCAACGAGCACATTTCCTTCTGATACATGTTTTTTCAAATAAATAGCAAAGACATGATCATTTATTACAGCGTATTTTTCATATGAAAGTTGGCTTATATGTTTCTTGTGGGGTTTTTGTGCTATGTCTCCTCTCTGCAAGCAAATAGTGAATTCTAAATCAAGTCAGTATTGTAGTGTCTACGGCGTATTACGACAGTGGTGGGCTTGGCATTCCAGTGGTACTTGAGAGTGTCCAGAAGAAACATTTTTTCAGACAGACACTTAGCACAGATGGCCAAAGGTGTCTATAGAAGTTACAGCCATACAGATTTTTCTGAAATATGTACAGGAGTACGTAGAGGCAAGTACGTGTTGCCAGGTACAAACATGGGGAATTCCTTTCCGGAAAAGACAGTATAAAAATAAAATAAAAATTGAGGCTTTCGACTGTCTACTAAAGTACAATTGTTATTGTAACTTCTGAGCAAATTTCCTCCTTGTAAAGAACCTGCACACAGCATGTACACTTTCTAACTTCTATGGCAGGTCTTAGGAACAAAACTAAACTTTTTTTTAAGGGCAGCATAAACGTTGTACCGGGTTTATGTTGGGACTCTGGGTGCACGTCACTCAGAGCTAGTTCCAGTTCCAGAGTTTTACAAATTTATTATTATTTACCTTGGTGTTGTGGGTGCTGTAACAAATAACAAATGACTGGACGACGATGACAGAGAATTAAATTTTTGAGTCCGCAGTTAAAACTAGAGAAAAAATGTGACTCTGACAGTAACTGTTTCAGATTTTGGAACAATTCTGTTATTTATATTGAACCTTCTCTATTTCAAGTTTTGTAACAAGCTGGCCCATAAAACGGAGACTAATACTCTGCTAGAGGGTAGGGTACCGTGCCACTGTTCCAATGACAAATACTGGAGATAAAGTCACAGTTCGGTTTTCCTGCAGGTAGATGATCCAACGATCATGCCTCTTCCAGTGCAAAATATAAGAAAGAAACAGCATTAGATAAACCTTGTTTCCTGGCAGAAATTGCCCTAAATTTCTTGGTTGGAAGTCCTGCATAACACCAAGGAAATCACTGAACAGACACCTGATTTACATTAGTATAAATGAGTGCAGAATGGCTGTCGTAGGTGTTTTTGTCTTTTGTCTTTTCCCTTCTCCTTTCCCTGTGTTGCATATTATTCTTCAAGAATATAGGAGAAATTACTAAAGGTGATTCATCAGATTCCTTTAGATTCAGTTTTAAAGATAGTCTAACAAAATGGCACTATCAACTCCCCCCTTATTAGTGCTGTACGTGCCTTTCCTGCAAGGCTGCTTCAAAGCGACAGAGTTCTTTACAAAAAAGAGAGCCTGAAAATGTTTCAATTGAGTTTGTCATTAATTTCTTTTTATTTCTCAGGGTCTCACATCTGGTTAATACAGTCCTCAGTTCAGCTTGTAACGGACCTGCGACTGTTCTGGACTCCGTGAACCCTCAATCTGAAGGTAAACCTCCTGTCACTGGGCACCTGTGGAGTCCCTCTCTGACTATTTGTGCCCTTAACGTTGCCTGGTGCTATTCATAGTCTTTTTAATTTTATTTTATTTTCAGTCACGTGATGCAGCGATCTAAGTTCAGCACAGCAGAGTCTGTTGGGCTGCCAAAGCCAAAAGACAACCTACAGCAATTCTGCGTCGTGGAAGAGACATAGCAACCTTTGGGATTATTGCTTAGCAACTGCAAACACACAGAGGAGTAAAACTCACAGCCCGGCTCCACAGCAGGTCTGAGAAATCCCTAATTCACTCGAAGATTTTTAATGGTTGAGAACAGATGGGCATATATTAAATTCCTGTTCATTTGCAAAGCCACTTTGAAAGCAGGAGGAATAAGATCTGTTTTGATACCTGCTCCAAAGGTAAGAAAAACAGTTCTTCAAAGCTTCAGAAAGCAAAAGAGAAAGTCTTTTTAAATTTTAGTCATATCGAAAAGTAGATCATGTATGAAAAGGGTATTGGGCTCTTTGTGATCGGTGAGAGAAAAAAGCTTGGTGAAGCACGTTAGGGAAAGGCAAAACTGTTTCTGAACGATGGAGTGTCAAAGGGATTGGACTTTGGTTTTGAAAAGACTTTTGTAACTCAAACATCTCCAAAATATTTACTTAGACAAACTTGAGTCTTCCCTGGCCCTGTCCCACCCATCAAAATCCCCTAACAGAATAACAATGAAACCATAAAAATCCTATTTATGAGCAGAATTGGGTTTTGTACAGAAAACGGGGAGATAATCTTTTTGTACCTGCAGGGATTCCAGCAAGAATATTTCTCTCACAGAAAAGGAGCCAGGAAAGTGGCATCCTACTAAATAATGAAAAGCTTATCTTGCCTTCAGCTTGAACAAAGGCTTACAGGAAACTTTATATCACATGTCAAATTTCCTGGGTGTTTCTAAAACTTGTCTCTGTGCACCATGTTTACTATTATTTGGACAATCAAGCCTCCACTTGGGAATGTCATAGGCCATGAGAGCTCTATATATTATGGGCCAAATTCTCAACTAATGTAAATCGGCACTGAAGTTTATGAGCCAATGGTGTCTTATACAAACTGGAGGTGTGTCCCTGTAATCCTCGACAAATTCCAAGTTTCAGAGCCTGATTCTAGCACTCCTTTGAGGTTAATTTTAACAGTTATGTGCTGTTTGTATGTTCTTCCATACCCCCTTACTCTTCTTTATCTGCCCTGCATTAAAGCAGTGGGGATAGTTCTCTACGCTCTGCTTCCGTTCCTGGAGTTATGTGAATGCCGTGGAATTGAGATAGAACAGTCGCACTTAGTTGTTTTTTGTTTTGTTTTGTTTTGTTCAGAGACATAGAGATACTTTATAAACATTTACTAATCCTCAAAATCATCCTAACAAGTGGTTGAGAGCAGTGTAGAAAATACATTCATCGTCGTTTGGAATCAGCCACCTCGTAAAGCAGAGTGCAGTTGTCACTTTAACATTGCACAGAAACTGCAGAGCGGCTTCATAAAGGATGTTAAAAAATAACATAAGTATTTGAAACTGCAAGAACAGTTTATTTTGGCACAACAAAACGAGCTGATTTGGAATGTGACCAGAACATTTGAACTAGAAAGAGTCTGGTTTTACAGCTTATTGAAAGAAACTCACCTAAGCAAGGAACAACTTAACAGGGTTGACAGGTTTCCCTTTCTACCATTGCAAATCTGGACTCCTTTACAGCTCATGTCCTTCGGTGGCAAAACCAGCTTACCGTCTTAAAACCCTCTGTGTGGGTCAGGCAGGCAGCTTGAGCCATAAATCCATCTCACTCCCCAGCAGGCAGTCATCTTTGAAAACAAATTATCAGAAGATGCCAACAAGGCCATCAAGAAAGCAGACACAGAAATTTAATGCTGTGAAGCATCCTGCCTGTCCAAGCAGTAGTTGCACTCAAACAATGGTTACAGACCAGAAGGTCAACGTATTAGTAACTACATTTGTGTGCCAGGAGGGCTGTAGATCACATTTATGCATCTCCTGGAAGGCTGAACTCTCTTCAGAACAGCTACAAATGGTTAAACATGAAGAGCAAAACATATCAAAAGCAATGGTATTGCTATGGATACTGAAAGGCCTTAGTGAAAAGCACTTTTAAATAAGAGCTTGAAAAGGATGGTGTGGCAGCAAGTTCAGAGTGGAGTTTCATCTTTCATTTAGAAAGGCGTTAGGCTCTCTCTATTAATATCACCCTTGCCTTGCTGTTGTTTAAGACTGAGCTGGGTTTTTTGCAGCATGCTGGTGATTTTTTGTGCTTTGAATCATGCACTTAGGCAGCATTCTGCTCCATTCTGTATGTGTAAGTCCTGTTACAGATGCAGACAGTTATGTGTGGAGACGTATAGCAATAGTTTTCAAATTGTGCCTTGTGAGCAACTCAGTTTCTTCCTGATATTTCACAGAATGAACATTTTGAGAAGAAAGCAGTGGAGTTTGGGAAATCATAAAGGGAGATATCGGCAACTCTCTGTAGGTCTGTCTTTTACAGAATAATCTACAAGATTAAGTGCTTGTGAACAGCTTAGTTCCAGAGTTCATGGTATAGAGTTTCCCTTTCCGTAGGAGCTCTGCTGACCCATACACCTGAGTCCTCGTTACCTTAACAAAATGTCCGGAGGAAAAAATAGTTGCTGAAGTTGAAATTAAGTAGTCTATGGGACAAGCTTGCCCACTGTTTTTCACAGGTACAGAAAAGATGAAGCAGAAGGCAGCACGTAGGGAAATCTTGCTCCTAGGCATCTGGTACTTCCCATTACTTGCTTCGTTTGTCTCGTATCCACTGGATTTCCTGGAGGCATGGAATGGGACCTAAACAGAAAGAATGATACTAGGGGTAAGAGGAATCCACTGGCTAGAACTGGGGGACAGGAATTCCGAACACTGTTCACCGCTTGGTTTCTGAGTCTCTAAGTGACCTGGAACGAATCACTTCTTTTCTGTGCCTCACTTTCTTCTCCCGTAAGAAAAGAACACACTTATTTAGTCGCTCTGTCTCCAAGGGCTGTTGTGATACATAATTAATCTTTATAAATCATTTACTGATCTTTGAAGTAAAGGGGCTGTATTTATTTAAGAGTACAAAGCAGCAGTAACAGAATGAAAAAGGAACATAGAAAAAGAATATTCGTTAATTCCTAACAATAGACTTTCTTCCTGTGTCATCTGCTAGGACACCACTGCATCTTTTGGCATTATATAACACGCTGCTTTTGTTCTGTGTCACAGTGATTGAAGTATGGCTGCTCAGCCAGAAGAAGCAGCCCAGACTGCAGGTCTAAAACATCCCAGACTTGGAGGTGAGAATATGACTGCCACAGAAAGGAAGAGAAATCAGGGGAACGATGAGCTGCCATGTCTTAGTAATTATGCTCGGTGGAAAGAGTGTTTTTATGAAAAGGTACAGCAGAGGTGTCTGAGTCTGCAGGAGACAAAGGTGAAGACGATTCGTGCCCAAAAGGCAAAAGAAGAAAAGATAAAGAAGAGAGAACCCTGTGACTGGCTGTCCAAAGAGTGGTTCAGTGAAGAGAAGGAGTCACTAGACACTCGCATATATTTGCTTGACAAACTCCTACCTACATTAATCCCAGGAGTGGAAAAACTGTTAATGGAAGTGGAAAGAAAGAATTTGCTTGCACCAGACAAAGAACCAACCAAATTTAACCCCATTAATTTTCTTGGAGAATATCTGATGAGACATAACCCTCAGTATAGTATTTCTGCAAAGCCAGGCCCATACCTGAGAGGAATGAAGATGGTCACGGAAGAGCTAAAAAGCGAGATGCCAGGTACAACATCAGAGAGGTGAGAGAGTTGAAAGTGTGGCTGGTCACAAGACCAGAGCTGGTGTCTTGGTTTCTGTTTTACAAAAGGAACGGTGTGACTGCAGCCTGGCTGGCGAAGTGTCGAACAAAATGAACCTTGTGGAGTACAGTGCCAGAGATGGTAGTTGTCTCTCATCAAAACCTGAGAAGCAGGACAAATGCCAGAACATGTCACACAAAATGAAACACTAGTTATTCCTGTTTAAGGCAGTATTCTGCCCTTCACAAGCACATAATTCGTCTTTAGACTCCATCTTAATTACCTATGTGGAATGCAAACTGCTTTCAAACCAGCCTAGGTTAATGACAGCAGTTTTTAGGACAGGTGTTAGTATCAAAGGTCTATAGACTCTTCAGATCATTTCTTCTATATTCTTCCAAACTTAATAAAAAGATAACCTTTTTTTCCTCCTTCAGGATGATTTATCTTGACCAAACCAACAACAACATTGTCCTGGCACATTGTAGAAACTCCTTCTCCTGGGATTTTTGCTTAGGATTTCCTTTCAGATTCTTGTTTCCCTTTAAAGTAGAAACTTTTGTATTTTACTATGTTGCTTATTTCTGGGATGTATTCTAGGCTGCTTGCTTTAGTATAATATTTAATGAATATTGGAAGGGGGTTCCATGGCATCTTACAATACGCTAAGGTTAGAAGGTGAGTGCATTAGGTGAACAATAATGCTTTCATTTTCATTGCTCTATTCAGAAAAAAATAGAAGTGAACTTTTGTGTTTATAGATGACCCAGAGGTGACTGTGAATGATGTCAAAATTACTCGTTCATTACTAGATCACTTTATTCTATATCTGTGTTTGTAGAATAATGACTTCTATTTCAATGGCACTCTCTTCTATTTGCATAAATAGTACATACAGCTTGAAAATTGGTTTCAGGGTTTCAGTGTCAGGAATTAGGGAAGTAAAATGTTGACGTGTCTTATGCATAAACTCTAAATGAAGATAATTGAAGTTCCCAGTATTATAATGAGTAAGAGAATATGTTAAATCTCTCTCTACTACTCCAAGTTTCTGTCTCTCTACAGTTCTAGTCCACATACTGTTACGGTTCATAGGAACATGCCGTGTGTGAATACAACTAAAGCAGTGTGATAAACGAATTTCATACAGTCACTTACCTCCTTTTTCCCCACAGATAAAAAAAATTATAACTGACTGATTGCGGTCAGTGTGTGAGAGCTCAGCTTTTTGGTTTTTCTTCATAAGCAGGCATACAGTAGTACAAGCAGAGCTGGTAAAAGATTTTCAATTTTTTTTTTTATTTTTTCAGTGCTGGTCCACTGAAACAAATTGTCTGGGGAAACATCATTTTCAGTGAGCTTTCACTTAAGCAGAGACTGTTCTGGGGGGATGTTCGGGATGCCAGCCTTGCCACACCTTTGTTTTGGGCACAGTTTCACCATTCATATTGCTTCACAGAGTGACACCTGGATGCAGGAAGTTCAGAACCATATCTCATTTTTGTTTTGCAAAAGCAATGGAATTAATATACATTAAATTTCCTGGGGTTTTGGGTTGGTTTTTTGTTTGGTTTTGGTTGCTCCCCCCCCCTAAAATACTCTTAGCTTTCATTGTGAATCAGAGCTTATTTCTGGAGAGGTCAGATTTTCCTGTAGAACGCAAAGTGTTGGCTACCAGTGACATGTTATCTTGGCCTTGGCTGTTAAGTCCATGTTTACATTTGGAGACAGGTTCTCAATTTGTAGCTATCAGAGCTGATGCAAAGGAAGTGGCTATCAAGACTTGTAGAAATCAGTCTCTCCGTAGACAGCAGTGCCACGGGGGTTTACGTAGCCATAGCTGTAGCAGGTTTTGCATATCTGCTGGTAGTAGTATCATGGGATTTGCATTCACAGCAGCTCAGGATTTACATATTTGTGATGGCTGTATTGTGGGATTTGCATAGGATTCTTAAACCACTGCAGCACAGAGGGTTTTACCGACACTGTGTAGCTCCTAATGTGAGTCACTGGCTTTCTAAACAGGAAAAAAATGTTACAAGAGCAATGCCAGTCTGTGCTCAAAATCTCTCACATAAGCACCAGAAAGATGAGGAATGAAATTCCAGCCCCAAAGAAGCTCCCAGGAGCCTTGACATCACCTTCAGGAAAGGCAGGATTTCACCACGGGTTCTTATCTAAAGCTTACCAGTCCTCAGGGAGCTCTCTCAGGCTTCCTCCAGTCTCTCCTTAACCCCCCTGACTGGGAGTCAAGGCATGCAGGAGAACAGATGGGAGAAATTCCTTATCCAAACGGACTGATACCTGAAACAGAGACTTTATTTGTCCAGGGATGGTAGTCCTTCAGTCTGAGTCACCCATCCTTGTGTGGGAGTTCAGCGGCTGTCTTCCTGAAGAAACACATTTCATTCTGCAGGGAGAAGTCACCCTCGCTGCCATGTCCTCTGGAAATGTCTAATACTGAAATGAGCTCACTTTGAAACGGGTGCCCAGCACTGTCAGAGCCTGTTTTGCCGTTGTTGTCTAGGGGAGAAACATTTTGTCCCACACCAGAGACACCAGGCAGAGGATGCAGCTGCCTGGTGGTTTAGGACCCTAGAAATAAATGCAGAATTGCAGCACCGCGCAGGTGCAGCACGCAATGTAACTTGTGCTGGGCACTGCCCAGATTAATCACTACAGCGCCTTGCCGACTCCTAGCATGGCCTTAGCTCTGCTTTCAGCTTGCAGACTGCTCCTGAGGAGGAGCTGCAGCTAGAAACGGTCTGGTTTTCTGGCTGTAGCATACATCGGAGAAAAATCTTAGACCATTTAACTCGGTACCTGCTCCATATCTCCTCTTTGCTGTGTCTGCAAAGGAGTCAGAAGATAGGAAATTATTTTACCCTTCCCCTGCTATCGAAGTGCCAAAGGCTGAACTGCCTCAGCAGGCACTTGTGCAATGCCCATGGCCGGTTAAGGAACCCAGTTATTCATTAAGAAACCTCTGCGATAAGCAGCCATGAAGAATAAGTACCTAGTGATAAAACTGACTGTGATCAAAGTGCATTGCTGTAACATGTTAAACAGGCCTTTCTATTCATTAAAGAAAATACCATTGTTTTATAATTTCTAGGATGACCCCATAGCAACAGAAGAGAGCAGGGACAGGATCAGCCCATCTTCACAGTATGTGAAACACAGGAGGAAGAAGGGAGCAGAAATCGTTAGCTAAAATATAGTTTCTGGACTAGTGTGTTTTCAGGTACAAAAGAGGAGCAATTCCGCTTACTCTGACTAGCCACAGAGGGTGCAGGTGAGAGCCACAGACGTGAGCAGGGCAGCCGCCTCAATGCAGAGAGATTCCAGCAGCCTCCGTGAGCAGGAACTGTTCTGCCCATGTGGACTGATCCTTTGGCTTTAAGAATTTTTAACTTCCTAAAGGCTTTTTTTTCCATTTCCTAAATGAACAAAGTCAAACCCGAAGTAGATAAGTTCTACGGGATCAATTTTATTCGGTTCTTTTGTTGTGCGAAATGGAGGATTGGGAGAAACATGGCTGGGTGATTAGAAAAGCAAAGAAAATGGAGGCAAGAGGAAAGGAGGAACTTTTAGTCCAAGCTTGCAAACTCTATGTGTTCAAAATGATGGAGAGGTTGGTGTATTACCCCTGTCCTAAGGCAGTAAGGACTTTACTGTTTGAGACTACTTAAGAAATTTCATTGAATGTTGTTCTCTGCCAGTCAGGTGCTCACATGAAATCGTACTTGGGCTTTGAGATAAATGCATACTGATGCAATTTTGTTGGTAAATCAAGTGTAGCAAAACTAGGCACCTCTGTTCTTGCTAAAATTGAAAGAAAATTGAAGAACATCAACACAATAAATGATTAATGCCATTATAAATGTGATTGTAAAATTTATCACTGTTGAAACTCCACAAACTAGGAGAGCGGTACAGATGATTTTCCCTTAAATGTCTACCATATACTCTACAAGAGGCTCTCTCCACGTGCACATATCTGATGCTCAGAGGTTGTTCAGATTCATAGTTAGACTAGATTTCAGGAGACGAAAGATGTCGGAATATAAATACTCTCACCTCCTTGGAGCTGCCCTCTGAAAACACAGATTACGAATACCTAATCCAATAGTCACACTAGTAATTTTGTGCCCTGAATGTCAAGTATATGGAAAAAAAATCTACTTGTACTAGAAGGACAAGAATTTCAGTAAGAAGTTATTTCCTTTCCTTTTGTTTGTCAGGGTAGGCTTAATCTACCTTAAATATGTTTATGATGGTATCTTTCTAAACCGTATTCCCATGTCCTACAGGCTGGCCAGGCTGAAGTCTGAGGCAAAGAACAAACGTAAGGAAAGGGAGCAGACGGACAATATGAAGTCTCAGGTGAAAGAGATGAGAAAGGAGGCGCTGGCAATTCAGTTCAAAGAGTGGACAGTGGATGTCAGTGGCAGAATACCGGTTGCGCTGGTAACTAGAGATGATCCTTGTTAACACACTGCTATAATTGTTGCAGACAGGAGGAAAAGGAAGTTTGTGATAGTGCCGTCTGCCCTGGCGTGGCAGTGTGGAGCACAAGGATGGGTAATGGCTCTGACATCCCTTAGGGCCAGGGTGCAGGTCACTGCCCACCACTTAGCCTCACCAAGCCCTGATTCCCCACGAGCACATGGAAGGATTGCGATGCATTCTCCACAGAGGTCCTGGGAAGCTAAATGCCCCATAAGGTACTCAGAGACTCCTGAGGTGGTTGGGTACATAGCTCATCACTGGATGTCCTTCTCTGCAGCTGGTTATCCCTCAGAATCCCCTTAAAAAGGTCTGGGGCAGCCACTCGTGCTCTCCTGTGGCCTCCATTAAATCTTCTTTCTACCCCTGTGACTCATACAAATTGATACTGCAGCTCATAAAAGATGAGATTTGCAGTAATTGTAATACATCTCTTGGTACAAGCACCTTTCTTACAAGTCACACAAGGCCCCTAGGAAATTGTCCTACAGTTACATACAGTACAACATAGACAAGGTCTACGGTTAACAGGGCCCACCTATGTGTGGTAAGAAGCATTGCTGACCCATATGACTAATTATTCTGGGTGATTTATTTTAGCGATTGCCTACTATTGTCTGCATGAAACAGGCCTTTGACTATTACCTTGATTTGTAGGTTCAGAGTGCCCTGAGGTCTTTTCCGGATGTCATTGCTTCTGCTCCCATAGATGTGAGAAAAGGTAGGTTTTCGATGGGTCTCCTTTAGTTTTATTTCTGTGGTCTGAATTCTGATGCAAACTGTGAGCAAACAGTGAATGGATTTGATAATAGAGAAAGAATCTCTAAGGGTAATTACACCAGCTGGGATATTAACCACAAATCTTCAGACAGATTGGAAAGAGACTGAACCACCATGTGGTTCATTAATATGATCTTGAAAATTATGGAAAGAAGTTTAAATAATCTTTCAGAGAGATAGAAAGATCAGATGCAGGCCCTTTCCACTTACATCTGCATTAGCCAGACATTGCCATGTGCTTATCACGATTTTTAAGAATCACTGTAACAACCTCCTTCATCTACTCTGTCCCTCGGTGTTCCTTGTCTCATGGGAGCTCTTGGAAATCCCATGGACAGCTTGGCATACTGGGAGGTATAGAGGAAAGGTAGGATTGAAAAAATTAAAATCTGACAGTGTTGTTACCTTTTATGGTTTCAGGGAAAATGCTGACGCTTACCTAATGCTCCAGCAGATCACACATCTTGTCTAGCCGTTCCCTTTGCCAGTCCCAGGCCTGCCAGTGACATACAGCACAAGGGCCTCTGCATCAGAGCACTCAGCACAGAAAGATTTCCATAATTCCTGTCCACTTTACATAGCTTACACTTGACCTCCCCGAGTAACGATAATTGACTAGATAGAGCCAGCAACATTGAAGTGGCAACATACAGCCTGCTGCCAGCCCTTTACATCGATAGCCTGTAATGATCATCAATAATAACAAATCTGCCTTTGCTGGAAGATGGGATGATAAGCAGGGAACCTCCAGAGTGCATTTCTGCTTGCTGCTGAAGTCACCTCTGTCTAGAGCTTGCCCTTGCTCAGCCCTTTCTATATTGCAGAATTGTTCCTCTGAGTAATCGTCCTATATTGGTAGTACGTTGTGTGAATGCCAAACGCAGCCCTTGTGCTCCTGCTGCGGTGGCTGTGGTTCTCCAGTGTGAACAGGTACCGGGAGGTGAGACTGAGACGGAAGTTTCTGTCCAGATGCTTGCTCTCCAGATGCTGGAGGTGCTTTATGTCTTATTTCACTAACAGTGCGGCTCCATTTCTTAATGTATTTCATTTAATAGCATCTGATATACAGTAATGGAACATTAAGATTTTTTTTATCGTTTAATAAAGATAATGTACAGTTCAGGAATGTCTTAAGCAACAAGAGATAAATGCATTCTATGGTGAATTTTCTCTTTATTCCTGATATATTGTAGAAGACGGAACAGAAGAATAATCCCAACAGAAATAGGATGTCTGTGCTCAAAGACCTCATTCAGAAATCCACGTAGACGTTTGACATACCTTCTCAGTTCCATTATAGCAGCCCAGAAGCTGACCAAAAGATAGTTTTGAATATCATAATCACTAAAAATATTCCCACAGAGCTTCTTGGGAAAATTACTGACTTTCAGATTCCACTCTTGCAAAGCAGAATCCATGTCCCCAGAATGTTAAGCCAATTTGCACCAACATATGTCAAGAATAAATATGACCATACAGTTCTGAATAGATAAGTGCAGATTCTCAGCAAGAGAAATATGTAAGAATCAGATTTAGATAGCCTCTGTACAGTCAGCTGCTTCAGCTGTTGTGTAGGATAACCTCAAATAAATGTAATCCAACGTGAGAAGAAAGTTAATGTAACGAACAGTGTGCAAAAAAGTGTGTACAATATGCAAAACCACAACTGTTTGCTTTCTAAACCAATATCCCTTCATCTTTTACTAGCAATCTATGCCAGGAAGCTGGAAATCGTAGACACATTGGGGAAAAAAGTAAACATAGATGAATTCACAGAGGTGAGAAATGAAAGAAGAGCATCTGATTCAGAATATGATGTTTATCACAAAGTAAGAGCATTTCCCTGGGGACAGCTAAGATGAGTAAGCGAAGGGCTTCACTTCTCCAGCATCCCAGGTAACTGGTTGTATCAGGACATTTCATGTTCCATCTCCGTATCCATCCTCTGCTGTCACAACGCTTCCATTCTGGCCAGCAACGGGCAAGTATTTTGCTTTCCTCAGAGTTGCAGCCTGTGCCGCTCTCTGAGAAGTTGCTCTAGAAGGAGGGTTTTTTAGGACATCCCTCTCAGTCCCTTTTTAGAATGCCAAAGCCCTGAATCATCTGTGAATTCAGATTTTGCGTTGGCTGCTCAAGGGAGGTTCGGTGTCCCAATATAACCGTTAACCTGAGATAATTAGTACTGTCCCCAAAATATTGTTATTTCTGATTAAGTTCTATTAACCATAGAAAAACCTAACAAGTGAAGAACTGGGATGAGAAGCTCTACTGGTTTTGCCCTGAACTATTACTGGCCCGAACCACAACCAAACTGCAACAAGTATCATAAATGTGTGAGAAACATAACCAGGCTGAAAAATACGCAGTTTTAAAATCAAAAGCTGTCACTGAGAAACATCAGAAGTGTGCTTTTAACTCACCAAAATCAATAAATGTAGTTGGAAGTTTCACCCCGTTACTCTACTCTTCAGCAGTTTGAAAACAACCAAATCGGTTCAAACTGAAAAACTCTCCCGGCCAAGACTTTGCCAGCCATTTCTACCTACGACAGAGCTAAATTTTATGGCTGGGCAATTAAACCTGTGAAAATAGATGTTTAGAATAGAAATAATGACAGACCCTCAATTGCAGCAGTGCTAGTGGGTGCTGTTACAATAATGAAAAGCAGAGTATAAAGCAGCTGTGCAGAGACTAATTTCAAGCAACCACGTGTGATTTTTGTGCCTTCTTCGCTCTCAGAAGACTCACATGTTCAGTATTTTGCACAGAGATGCATTTTTATGATAACTTGTTGAAGGCTTTTTTAGGCATGAAATGAGGTATTTTTAAATTTAACCTCAGAATAACTGCATTTAATTAAGAAAACTGTTGTGGATAATGGGAGCCCAGAGGATTGCTTCTGTCATTGAAATGAAGCATCAATCCATAACCCCTATGGTACATGTATAAGCACTGAATGAATTCATGCTCCATTAGCATTAGAAAAATGTTTTAAAATATATTTTGTGTACTCTTTATTTTAACTGAATTAAAGATATGACAACAGAGATCAGAAGTACAGAAGACACGGGCTGTCAAGCTGTCTGATTTACCAGCCAGTGCAATGTTGTCTCAGAATATATTCTCTGCTGCTTTCTCCAGTCCGGTTTTAATTGAATCAAATGATGAGGCTTTCATCACTTCCCTTGGGAAACTGTTCCATAATCCCAGGCCTGGCTCTCACAGCAGGGCTGTTTCTAAGCCTTAGCTACAATTTACCTTTGTTCATCAGTTTGCGACATCCACCAAAACCAGAGAGAGAGGTGATCTTTCTCCATGCTGGTCTAGGCCCTTTCACATGTGGAAAGCATTGCTTTTTAATGGACCTTAAAATTAAACGGCGCTTCTTTTTTTTCCCCTTGAATTCAGTGCAGCTTTGGGTTACTTAAAGGCTGTTAGAAACTCCGTAAAGAGACCTCACACGTTGTTGTTGGGTTTGGGGGTTTTTTTGGGGCCGTGCAAAACAGTGGCTGTTGAATTTTTACATCCTTCGTGACAAGCTCGTGGGGTTGTTTATATGAAAAGCATTTAAATCCCAGAGAGCAGTCCTTAATAGCTTATTCCACAGGCTTTGTACTCTAACATGCAGAACCCCCAGCAGTCTGACACAAAGCTACTGACACCAAGGTAAATACTCACATTGCCTTTGGAGGGTCAGAATCAGGCTTTAAAGGTGAGATTATTTTTCATGATTGCATGCGGCTTCCTCGATTTCTACTGAGATCAGCAGGAACAAAAAGCAAAGATCCGTTGTTATTGATGATGATGTGTTCACAAACTACAGCAAGGTCTCACACTGGATAGCAAGAAGGAGCTGTGCCAGCTTTCTTCTGATGGGTGTCAAAATCTCTTGGTTAATAATAAATAAATGTATGCTTATTATGTGTACAGTACTTTACACAGTAGAGTGCTTTACACACATCAGCTAAGAAAAGATTATGACTCTACGATAGTTCCTCCTGCCCACCTAGCCGAACATACACTTCCAAAAATTTTTCAGTGGAGCTGTTAGACAGCAGTATTAATACACAAGCCTTTGGATGTGTCATCAAGATGACATACAAAATAACAAGCTGCTTGCCCAACCTGCTTCCTCCCAACTGCTGTCATCTTTAAGGTTCATCTGTCACAGAGCTCCGGGTTGTAATAGCTCTGAAAAGCTAGTAGATACAAGTAGCCCCAGATCTGCCACCTTCTCTCCAACCTGCCTACATCCTCTCTTTTTATGCTGAAATGCAGAAAAAACATACATGTCGTTAGTTCTTCTTTCCCACCAGCCACCCCTCAGGCCACTGGCTGCTGCTTTTCTGCTCTTCCTCTCTTCTCCACTTGTCCCATATACTTGGAAATCATGCAATATAGATGTGAGTAATAATATGAACATATATTAATATTTCAGTTTGTTAATGCCTGTGCGGCATTTCAACAAGTCCAAGATGTTCTAGCGCTTATGTCAGGTATCCATACTCTAAAAATGGGATAATGGGAAACACTCTGTGTTTTGGAAATCCCTCCTTTTAACTGTACGGGCTCCCTGTTACAGTGGCTGGCTCCAGAAACCTGCTGTAATAATTCAGCACAGGCTTTGGGATTGTGGTTTGTTCTGATGGCCATTATTATTTATGTCATGCACACCACATTTTTAGAACCATATTGCTTTTGCTCATGAAAACCACATGGCCATAAATCCAAAGTGTTAAAGTGTCTCCAAGGCTAGAACTTAAAATAAATCTCGAGTCAGTAGTATTCCTGGTGTCAGAGAACTTAGGTGACAGCAGGCTCATTTTCAAAAGGTTCCTTCCTTTTTTTATTGTATCCAGCCTGGTTCTCTAAACACTGAAATTGTGGGCAATGGTCATTTTGCAGCATTAGAGAGTCGAGTGACTGACAGTTCTGCAAAAACTAATGGCTCAAAATGCCTCCTTGGGAGTAAAGTCAGGAATACTAAATGCTGCAGAAAACCATGGAGAACTTACATCCTCCCTGAGATAAGCTAGCTTAAGCAATGACATTTCATAGGAGGGATTCTGATCCAGCATCTCTGAACCACTGAACATAAGTGACCTCTGGGCAGTGCCTAGTGCAGCAGTGTCCCAGGCCTGCTCGGAGAATATTGCTGCTTCTGAAAGAAAGAGCGAAGTAGGCAGTGTAGCATCCATGCATCATGTTTGCATTAGGTTAGCAGCTTAAACTACAAATTCAGATGTATCTCATTGCATGCAATAGATTCTTAAGAGTTCAAATAGAGGTGAAAATACTTGAAGAAAGCTAACCATTTACGCTACTGCTTTCTCTCCATAGTATGTCCATTCCTACACTGAACATTTTTCAAATGACACGTTCCGAGAAATCCTGAAGCATCTCTGTCAGTGTGCTGATGACTTCCAAGAAGAAATAAGGCATGATACATGGAGGCAAATGTTTACTGATCTCTTCCTACGTTGTGATTATGGAAAGGTAGGCAAAGCAGTTCTCAACCTAATTTCAATACGGTGATGCTTCCAGTTTGGGATTTCTCTGGGTCACTGCCTTCTTTTTATTCTTCATGACTCCAGATAGTCTCTTTGTGCTTACACAGCATTATTGTAGAGGACAATAGCTGCTGCATTGTCTTCAAATTCATAGTTCTTAGACACAGAACTAGCCCATAGCCTATAAGCTGATGGCTAATTAGAAACGGAATAACCTAACGTGATGACTCGGGGCTGAAGTTTGATGATTCTGGAGAAGAAATTGACCATGAACATTACTACTTCTGGTCATTACCTGCGTGCACAGCACATTCAGAAGGTTTGGGTGCTAATTTGTCTATTCAACCATATTTCAGCAAAGCTAACCTGATATAGACTGACCTTAACAAACATGAACATTACTACAGTAGTAACATATATTGTGTTAATTATGTTGCATTAATTTATACACCTTCAGGGCGTCTAGCAATAAATCTCATAATAGTTTAAATTTAAAATGCAAAATAATCTATCTTTACAACCTCTCTGAGAAGAGTACTGTGAACTTCAGCCACAGTTTATGGGCAGGAAATTAAAATACAGTGAGTCAGTTACAGAGCTGGAACTGGAACTCAAAAACCACAATTTGGTTTTCAGCAGCTCTAAACTCTATTGGCCTCTGAATACACCTGCATCCCCATTTAAAAAAAAAAAAAAAAAAGCTAGACTTATTAGAAAACCAGTAAATAATAGGAGCTGAAGAATCAATGGCATAAGCTATTGCTAAAAACTTGGGCTTCATCCAAAAAGTATGGTATTTACTATGACTAGCCTCAGTTAGCCAGTTGCTGGCTACTACACAGCAAACAGTTGCCATAATCCTACAGTTTTGTCCCCTACATAAATTATATATTCCATTCAGCACTCCTCTAGTGATGTTTATAGCATGCCTACCCAGAATGAACTGTGCTGTACAGTGTCATGCTAATAATGTCATTACCTCTAAGAGAATGGAATTACAGAGCGCATTTCAACACCAATGGTGTGTTTTAGAGAATAGCAGGCAAGCTGCTGTTTCAGGGATGAGGAAATAAATGTGCCTACTTCTCAGTTAGAAGACATTTCACTTTCCTATTGCTCTGTCAAGAAGAGCTATGATGGATCCTCCTGCGTAGAGTAATATATAAAGCTGACTCCTATCTTTGTCATGCATTTTGAAAGGATCCCCTCTTTCCCTTTCATGTTTTAATGTGACTTTCTTCCTATTATTTCTGTGTCAGTAATCACCATCTCCATGCTACTAATCCCAGTGGAATCTCAGAGGCAAAGAGCCAAAAATGCTAGCACAACATAACAAGAGTGAGCAGCTATCAGCACAGACGCCATCGCTGCCCAGAAAAAAATGATTGGAGCACAAACAGGGCTGCTGTTTCTAGCCTCCGAGGTAGCCTCGCTCTGCAAACAGAGTTCACTAAACTGTAGCGTGGACCATGCAGTTCTTTTAAACCTGACCTGGTTTCTTTTGTATAGCTCTAATAAGTCCTGCCGTACTGCACCCACAGGGAAGATAAAAGATGCAAACTAACCCAAGGACTTCTACCACTTGAATGTGATCCATTACCTGTACTACTCATTCTGCAAAGCACAGCAAAGCAGTTGTTTCAGTTCCTGATTTACGTTTGTTTGGTAGCAGGCAGTTATTCCAGTCTGCGTGGTGAGTGTGGCTGGCTGCCTCAGTGCGTTGCAATTAGGGCCAGGGAGCTGAGAAAGCAGTGTTTAAATTACAGTCAAATTAGAAGGTATCCACATGATCATTATTATGATTTCAAATGCATGCATCCAGAAGGATGGCAGCTCAGCAAGAACAGCCTGGACTATACAGTGAAGCAGAAACTTTCCAAGACAATACCAGAACACAGTTGAATCACTGCT
>WAAD01040266.1:8354-28608 GCA_013389945.1 Fregata magnificens | reverse complement strand
CATATCGTGGTGTTCAAGATACACACATCACATTTCCAGAAAAACAATCAAGCGGTTAAACACCAACCTATCACTGATTGAATGGCAAGTCTGGTTTAGCCTGTGTTGCTAAAGGAATTACTCATAGATCACAGAGCATTGCTGAAAACAGCTGAGAATCATCACCTGCCAATATCTAGGTGACAAGAAAATTGGGTCAACATGTTTCAACTCTCTGGCCCCTAGAGTTGGCACTCGTTAGAAGTGGAGACAAGTTTTGGGCGGTTGTACGGACACAGATGGTCTGCTGTTATTTATAGCAGATGCTGTACCTGTCCTGCCGACAAGACTCAGTACGAAGGGCTGACGGGCAGGAATCTTTCATCAGCCTCCCCAGTCACACATGAAGTACAAAGAAACATGACCTTTGCTAGTAAATTTAGGAACCCAGAAAGATAGTGTAACTGGGTATAGGAGCTTGAAACTGGTTTTCCTGTTGTAATGCTCCTCTCTTCTATAGGTAGCTTTACTGTGACACGTTCCTCCCAAGGTAAGTTGTAAGGAAAAGTGTCCTGGAATAACAGAGACCTCCGATAGAATGGCAAATCTGTATAAATAGTAAATGTTAAAACAAGGTGGAAAATATACCCCTAATTCATATTCAGTAATTTCTGAAAAGGAATTTACTATTTTTAACAATACCTAAAAATAAAATTATTTCATCTAAATCACAAAAAACCCCTTCTAGAATCTGAGTTATCTAAGTCCTCCAAGTATATTACTTCAACATGACAAAAAAAGTATCTGAATCCCAAACCAACATTTTTATTTTCTTTTTAATAATACTTCATTCATTGATTTACCTTTTCCATAAAGCAAAGCTTTGCATTAGTGCTGCCGCTTCAAGGCAACCAGCAGATGATTGTGACAAGTAACAGATGAGGAAATTTAAAGGGAACATTAAGTGTGTGTAATGGAAATACTGAATGGAGAATCCAAATATTACGCAGTGATCTGGTAACGTCTTCAAAAACATGTTCTGTGTTTGTATATCTACTAAAGGGATGCAGAATCCAATCTGATAGATTCAACGGAAAAACAAACAGCTTAAAGAAATGTTTGCATGGGAGCGTGCAAGATATTTGTATATTCACGTCAAAAAGATGAAGATGCTGGGAATCAGGGCCTACATCTTGTAAGTTTAGGGACAGAATTATGTGATGGCATTTGCTGTTCCAAACCCACACATGGCTGACATCCAACTGTAATTTCCAGCATTTTTTTACCAGCAGGAATTAAGTTACGGGAATCTGAAACTCTCAAACTGGACTGGACAACAGGTTACTTTACAGTTCTGATCCTTTTCTCAGAATTTGCAAAAAGCTTTCAATTCACTTTAGAGGAAAGGTGTTGCAGTAACGGAAAATGGGATTTATTCACTTAGTTTTCAGTATTAACTTCTTTGGGAGGCACTTCTCCACTAAGTGATGGGTATCCCTCGGTTGTTTTCAAATCCTCTGTTCCTAAACATTGATGCCATTAATTATGGTTTTAGATTATAAACAACACAGTCATCTTGAGCTCATTTCCAGAAAAGAGCAGCAAACTTCTTCCTTTATTTCTTCAGCCTAAGGGCAGGAAAAGTTCACAGAGAAAAGCTTGGTGAATTTTACATTTTGCGGTCTTTACTCGAAGAGCAAAATGTGAAAAGGAAATCAATAATTCAGTTGGAAAGCTACTTACTACAAATAATGAACTTAAGTAAATCTGTTCTCTAATTAACTACCGTATTTCACTAACAGGAGGGAGATTACAAAGGTGGCAGGACTTAAGTAATGACAACAGGAATTCATCATAAAATGGAAAACTTGCAATCATTTAGATTTGCTTTACTTTTTAAACTGACAATTTCCTAATTGGAAATGACCCATTTCATTGTCTTGTCCTGTGTTACTGTCTGTATACACTCACCCTGAGCAACAAGGACTTAATAAACTCTGCATGTTCCTCTGCACTGGAACTACGGATACCTCTCTCACCTCTGTGGTCAAATGTGTACGAATTTTTAAAGGAGATTAGGGATGTTGTCATAATAGCTCAGATTTTTGGACTCATTATTTTCCCAGGTGGTTGCCAATACATAATGCTTCAAAGGAAATGATGGGGCACAAAACCAAACTACAATGTGCAGTCACTAACATCCTACAGCACAGCCCGTAATATGTGAAAATTCTTCCACAGTACTGTCAGGCAATCAATATCTGTCCTGAAAGTGTGAAATGCTGAAGCTTTGATCTTTACATGAAGAACTCCTTTGGCAGAAGTGGTTACAATCACCCAGCTGTAATTTGTCAAGAATATGCAAGAGGATGCCCTGCGAAGTAGTATGTGTGAGGAGCTCCAGCTAAGCCCTGAGAAGAAATTTTTGCCCCTATGAAAGAAATTCACTTCTTTGAAATTTGCACTGATGTTCTGGTAATGGATAATTTTCAGTCACAGGGAATTCTTAGCTAATGGTGCCTTTGTAGTGCTGCATATGTTGCTGTAAGTCCCAAGAACCAGAGAAAAAAAACAATAATTGTAATCTTTTTGCCTAGGTTGGTCTCTTAGACAGACGAAAAATACTTGCCCTACTGGTAGACTTCTATGACAGAAGCCTGGTGATTGCTAGGAGGGGATTCTGTAACCCAAGACAGTGTAAGTACATGGGATGTTTCACTTGTGGTTAAAACATTAGGGGGCCACAGGAGGTTGTATAGTTCATATATGTTTTGTAAGTGTTACCAGAAATGGACAGAGCCTAAAAAAGGACCCAGATGAATGCTGTGACCTAGGCACCGTAATTGGCAAACGTGTTTTGCAAATGTGACACAATGTTCAGAAATATTTCAGCATCCAACACTTTTCCTTCCTACAAAATTGTGAAGTACTTTTTGGAAGTAGGATTAAAGAAAGACTACTTTTCCTGAAACAATTGTTCTTTCTTACTGGGCAATATTAGAAGTTACTTTCGTGTTTACTTTAAAATTTCTCCAGGAACATGGAAGGATAAAGAAAAACCACAGAAAATCATCTACATGAAAGTAAAATACTTTTAAGATATTGGACATTAATTAATTGCTAAGATCAAACGCAAGGCAAATTACAGCTTTCCTTTGTAGTATGGAGAATTATGAAACGTATTGGTTTCAAAAGAAATATGGTGCAATGCACAATAACAAGTGCAGTTCTCTGCAGGCAAAGATATTATTCTGAAGTTTTGTGTTTCTGAGATGCATGTTTGCAGAAGGTACTTTCTGATCGTTTATATTTGCTTGGGAATACCTTTTTTCTTTTTCTTTAAATTTTCTTATGCAATACTAGAGAACATAAAACCAATGCAAACTATCAACTTACCAATATTTTTTCTATTTTAGGGCCAATAATTGAGCTGCAAGAGATTGAGCTTGCGGATTTATGGGGAGGCCTTGATGACCAGGAAGTTTGTGAGGAACTCAGTGAAAAGTCAGTCTTGTCTCCAACAGGAACTTCTGAGGGAGAGATTTTAGCATATCAACCTGTAGATGATAACAGACAAGGCACATATAGGATGAGAACTAGTGTCAGAGAAGGTCTTTTTGAACAAATGGGCATGAGTGAAGCTGAAACTGGAGGAATTTCTAAGGAAGAAAACGAAGCAGCAGAAACAAGTCATGCTGAAGTGAGAAAGGAAGGTGAGGACGCTGTGTCAGCAGTGAAAAGCACTGATTTTGAAGCTAGTGATTTGGATGGAGATACAATACCTAGTGAGAAATCCAGTTTCCATGAAGACATCAAAACTGAGAGGCAAACTGAGTCTGCAAGGGCAGACAAACAGGAGGAAGCTTTCCCGGCATCAGCCTCTACTAGGTACAGTCTCAGTAGAGGTGGAGAACCTGGATCTGAAAAACAGGTGGAGGAAGAGGAATTTAGCCTGGGTAGAGAGCCTGATACAGAAACAAATAGGGAAGAAGATTATCATATCTTGGACAGAGAACCTGGCTCAGAAGGGCAAGTTAGTCAGGAGAAGGACAATTGGATTGCAGAGGCAACCAACACAACTTCAGGACCAACACCTGAAGCTACAACCATGACCTCAGAAATAGCTGTGGCAGACATGGACATCATTGCTTCAAAACAGGATGCTCCTGTTGCAGAGGTTGTGAAAGAAACTCCTGCAAGAAAAGGGAGTTTTTCTAGGCAGCATGGCAGCCAGTTTGGCCAACAGACAAGCTCAGAGAGAAGACTGCAGGATGAGGACCTTCCGCAAGACCAAGGTAAAGGTAAAGCATTCTCCTTTATTCTGGCAGACCTTAATCTTTTTCAACATATATATTTGGATTGGTTTAACTATAGGGTGTCTTTAATCCATTTCAAAACTATTGAAAGCATGTGAGTGATTTCTGAATACACAAGATGATAAGCTTTGATATCTTCTCAGCATGCTGTTTTCTGCCAAGGTTTCAGAGTGTGTTCCTCCCACAGGACGGCAGGTGAGTCACTTTGCTGGTGATCTGTATTCAAGGCACTGAGCAGACACTTTAATTCAAGTAGGGACTTTCTGAAGCAGCAGCATTTTTATAATAATGAGAAACTTTATGTTCTGTTTCACTCCGTATTAGTAGCAAGACAGGAGCCTGAGCACGTTAAATATGGAAATGACTTTTAATAATTTTTAGATTGTGATCACCCTTAGGGAGATACATTATGGGATGATATATCAGGAACCTTTTATTTTAACCTCTCACTGTGTTTCCAAAGGAATATCATACTTAATTGTGTACAAAGGCTCTTGTTCTAGGAAGGCTGTGGTTGGGCAACTGTGTGTTTCATGTGAGGTACTTTCTTAAACATAATAGAAAGACCAACTTCCTTGCTAACGCTCTGTGAATACTCTTGTGTCTCACAGTTTAAAACACTGCAAGAACTGGGTCTACATTGCCAGAGCAGTCTAGTAACAAACTTATTACATAAAGGGCTGTAAAGCTGATGGTACAGCCCATTGGTACCTACAGCTTTCTGTGGTTAACTTCCAGTACACAGCACTAACCTGTCATTCAGCCAGTCCCTGAATGCGCACATCCCACATTGTTTGGGGCATGCAGTATGTCCATCTTCAGAGCAGATTCCCACCCTGTTCTTGCAGAAACAATGGTGTGGTGGTACGATGCTCTTTGAGAGAAAGGTGGATGGAAACAAGAAGCCTGAATATAATTTTGAACCTATCTTGGAAAAAAAGTTATCTTATTGCTCTTGCTAAAATGGATATTTGTAGCTGGGCTTAAGAAATGTAACATTCACCAGGTGAATTTCAGGAAGCAGTATTTCCAGACAGTAAAAATAAATAGCTACTGATAACAAGGGTAACTCCAGAAACAGAGGTAGATTTTACATATTAATCAGCAGGGTGCTCAGACTAGTAAGCTCTGGTTCACAGAAGATTTCTTTTTAAAATTGCAGGTCCAGCACACTCAGCCAGACAGGATTCTCCAGCTGAAGCTAGCCAGGAGTTTGAAGAGCCATGGTCAGGTGACTGCTCATGTCAGCTCTTCTCATCTGCTTTAGAAACTATAGCTTGAATATATGTATTTAAAAGCTTCTATAAAAGCTGTATCTTCTGTCTTTTTTAAAAGCACATGTCATTAGAAGGTACATTTTATCTTTCATCAGGTGACCTTCTGACTTCTGACCTAAGTTGCAGGTATAGCAGCTATGGAGGGAGAATTCCAGAGGACTGGAAGTGTGAGAGCACTAGATTTCCAGGTATTTGGTCACAAAGTTGTGTGTTCACTTGGGCACACAGTGGCTGGCAGTGTCTGCAGACATGCCAGTACTGCTGTGAGCTGAAAGTTTTGGCAGGAATAGAAACACTAATTCCTGAAGCTGACTTCAAGATAAGAGCAGTGTAGTCTTTGTCTCAGAAGGCCACTTGCTGTGTAACAGCAATTTCAGCTCACCTGTATTCAGTGATTTGAGCTGGTTGTATGACAGCATCCATGCTAGACTGGAGCATAAATCTGAAGAGATACTATTAGAAAAGTATAAGCAGATTAAGGCCTTTAGTCAGCATGGAGTCAGTCCATATTCAGCCGTAATTTCACTGGATAGGAAGTGCAGGATTCAGGACTGCGTCGATATCTGCCACGTGGCTGGCTTTTGGGCAGCGCTTGGCTTCCTGCGACACACTGTGCTTTCTGCCTTTCAGACTTACATCCTATCATGGCAGAGATTCAGAACCGTTGGGCTTCTCGTACTAGGAGTGCCTTTGATGAAAGCTGCCTCAACCTGCCACAGTTTGTGCAGCTCATGGAGACATTTGTTGGTGAAGACGTTTCTCTGCCTACTGTGAAGAGGCTTATTGCATTTGTCAAAGAAGAATACAAACAGACAGCAGAGGAAAAAATGGAACAACTAGAAAAGGTAAATATTGACAAGTTTTGCTGATCCCGTGTCCAAACAAAAAACAAGCAAATGCCTACAGACACTGACAAAGTCAACTTTTAATCTCATGCTGGCAGAGCTATTCACTTGCAGCCTTGCATTCTCTGTTTCTTCAAGAGACCTTTTACCCCTTTGTTTTCATAAGGATCCTCCCTCCCTAGCCCTTAGCTCTAGAAGTGATGACAGACTCATCCTGTAAGAGGTTGTCTGTCTGTTCTAGAGCTGGACTCAGTGAGACAGCAGGTTGATAGTCAATTGTGAAAGAGCTCAAAACATTCCATTCTGCTGATTCACCTTTGTAATAGCCAAGAACCTGATCTCTGACCTACTGCACTGGCACGTACTTATGAGGTTGTGGACGTTTTGGGGAGGATTTTAAAACAAGTGTGTTTGGGTTTGCTATGTGCATGGCTGTATGGGAATGTGCACACGCTTCTTTGTGTTTAAGTTACAAGGTGCTCTTGCCATGTGTTGAAAAAACATATTCCCCTTCAGCAATATCCTCGTGCGCATCATCAGCGTGCCCCATATCACCTCAGAGTACAGACGTATTTTGTGGTGGGTCTGTCCATAGTAGCCTCTCTAGCTGCATTTTCCTCAGACCTCTTTCTAGCTTCCCTCTGTGCTGCTGACCTAATTTTGATGAGATATTGGATCTGACGGCTGTACTGTCCTCACACTGAACACAACACACACTGCCAGTATTTTGGCCTTTGAGAGAATTCCACTCCAGCCGTTTATCACTGTATGCTGTGCAAAGACTGGGTTTAAAGGACAAATTGTACATGCATTTGCTTGGAGCCCACACACTTCAGGGCAGCCCCAGCAAAATAACAACGTACGGAAATACAAACTGTCAAATCTTTGGTGTTACTAACAAGGCTGTGGTTAGTTCTTGCTAGGAAGACATTTGTCTGCTGGGAAACTTCCACTAACCTGAGTTGATCTCACCTTAGATCCAGCACGTGCTTCATTTGTTCACTGGGAAATAACCCTCTGCAGTGCTGGTTCTGCCTGGTAAAACTGAACTGTCGGCTGTGTTTAGTGTTTCCAAATACCTCCCAGGTTTAATGATTCATCTCCAGGTCTGAGCTGTGTATGTACAGATTTGGCCTGGCCCACAGGAATTACGTGATCAGCATACCACTGCAGTTTCCGTACTTGTAGAGACACTGAGCATCAGTGTCCAGGAATTATCAAAGACCAGCTGTTCCTCTGTTGTAGGTTCACCACATCTCTCGCTTGGCCCAACGGAAACTGCTTCTGGAGGCACTTTTTGAAAAGTGGGACAACAATGCATCCGGGTTTCTGGACCTGGAAGAGGTGGATGCTGTTCTAAGCACATTCAAGGAAGGGATGGAAAAAGAGGCCTTGAGGAAGGGTAAGGAGACAGCTCTGCTCTGACAGAACAATGTCAACACAGTAGGCCTTGAACCATTCAACGACAGTACTAATGAAGTTGTTGGCAAGCACCAGTCATTTTTGGGTTTCGCAAGCAGTCATAAGCATACACGGTATGATGTATAAAATGAAAAGGAACAGTTATGCAGACCTACTTGTTAATGCATAGCTCCGTCCCCTCCTCCTGTGCGAGACTCGCCTGTGGCAGATTCCCAGTCAGAGAGGTAGCCCGATGCTTTCATGACGTTGTGATGTGTTGAAAAATTGTTTCAGCTATAACATGCAATGTATACTTGTGATATGGCAGTGAAAGACACATGTAAAGCCTGAGGACATGTTTTGCACTTTTAGTCTAGCCCGCCTGTGTTATCCAGCTATTTTTAACAGATACATTTTACTGTGCTATCTGCAGGAACATATCTCATAGGAGAGAACACCAGCTTTCCCTTTGGGTCTCAAATAGCCTTTAGTAATCCACACTGTTGCACAGCTCTCATGAATTAGATAGTGACGTCGAGTCTCACTTCTCTGTTGGTTCATTTCTCTGAATAAACTTAGCAAATTTGGTCCTTGACAGACTAGACTTGGGTCAGACAGAAGTGCTTCACCTGGACCTGTCTGGCAGCCTCATACATATTAACGTGTGGGCATTAGATGCTCTGAAATACTGTATTAGCAATTAAGAACACGTCTGCATGTGTGCTTTGGTGGAGAGGACTGGTTTATTCATCTCCATGCTCATCTTCATGTTGCTTGTTCTGCTGCACAATACTAAAAATGGCTCGTTTTGGCAACAACCAAAACCTCTTTATCCTTTAGCTCACTTGAGGCAGCTGGTGGGGTGGGGAGCACACTGGCATGCTACAGTTAATTGTCTCCAGGCTGCACAGCCACAGAAGAAACTGGCAGTTCACAGCTCTCTTGTATTCGAAGCATGCCAGAACACACTACAGAAATATGGAAGGACATAGTCCCTTCCATGAAGGGCTCATAAACTAAAAGACAAATAAATAGAAAGATAGCATAGCAAAATCAATACCACCTACAAGCAACATAAAACTATTTCTAGCAGCTGCAACCTAACCTCTCAAAGACATTGTGGACAAGCAGGTTTGGGGGAAGGGTTCACAGACATTGCACTCCTCCTGGATGAAAACATAGAGTGAAAAGTGGGTAGAATGATTTGATTTTCCTCGTAAGTGAAAAGCGTAACATTACAGATATAATGGGGACAATAATTCATTATGCTATAGCTCAGTAATGAAGGAACTGATCATGCCATGTTCAACTTCGTGTGTATTTCTTTCTTCATCTTTTTCTTCAAAGAGAGGAGAAAGTGGAGGCGAAAATCCAAACATTTTTATACCATCAAAATATTCTGCATCCTAATTCTGTCAGAAAATCAGAAATTAAATTTTAAAATATTGAATGTTCTTTAGATGATGGGTAGGATAAGACAGCATTAACAGTCAGCTCCACCATGATCGGGGCCAGTTAGTACTTGCTACTTGTACAGCTAAAATCAGTGATAAGATGCCCCCTGACTTCTGTGGGGGAAGGAGGAGGCTCTCAGCTCCCATAAACATCAGTGTCTTGGGTGCACCGGGAGGCAATCAGGGCAGCTCCCTGCCTGTTCCTGGCCATCATTAATCAAAGCATTTTCTATTACACTGTTCCTTATAGCCCATTGTATATATTGATCACAAAATCCTCCCTGCTTAACAGCAAAGTCACTCTTCTACCTATATATCTTTGCTTGCTTGGTTTGCTAGTAGGAAGCGGCTTGACGTATAGCTCTCTTTTCTTTATTTCTTCGGGTCCAACAGGATTTGAAATCAGGATGCAGAAAAAAATTATGAAAGTGTTAGTCATGGCAGTGCTCAGGAGGGGCACAGCCAGGAGCTTGATGAGGCAGGCACAGCTTGGGCAGAGCACCCAGTGAATCCCGGGTTTCCAAAGCCAGGAAGCTGCCTGCAACTTGGAAAGCCTGTGCAAGAGCACCCCCGTGAGCCCAGAGCTGTGGTGTGGGGAGCAGCAGCACCGGGTCTTGGAAGGACTGGTACAGGGCTTGAACTACTCTGCTAGACTGGCTGCTGATTTAAGTAACATCTCAATAGAAACCGATGAGGTAAATTTACATTTTCATGCTCAGTCTGTTAGGATTACAAGTCTAAGATGAGTCTCATTTGTCTTCAGGACCTCTGGGCAAACTGGAAGTTTGTGAAGTAGAGTGGGTAGATACAGGAAGGCGCTTCCTGAGAATCACACTTTGACCCTTGCGGCATTCCTCATTCCTCCTTCCTCCAAGCAAAAGGAAAATCTGCCAGACCTTTCCACTGCAGCTTATTTGCCCGTATTTGGGCCAGCTCAGCTGCAGTCTCTGGGACATGAAAAAGGAGGCTGGGGCACGGCTCCACTCCCCGGCCTTGTGCAAGATGGGAAGGAGCAGCCTCCGTGCAGTGATCTTTACTCCTTCACTCCCCTGAGAGCTAACAGGCAGCACTTGACTGTTTTAGATGTTTTTCATACTAATTATTCTTCTAAACCCTGTATTTCTTACAAAAGCTCTCTTGCTCCTTTTGCTTCCACATCTATACCCCTTGGTGCAGTATAGGTGATTCCAGAGCACTGTTGTCCTGACCTCTATATGACTTCAGTAGAGCTTTCGTTTTCTTTGCTCTTCATTTATGAGATTTAGCACAATACAAATGTTATTTCAATAATTCATCAAAGGCACCTAAAGAAGGATAGTTAAGAATGATAGTTACTTTGGAAGGCCTCAAAAGAAAAATATAATGTCTGCAAGTATGGTATATAATGGAAAATCCAGGAATACGAGTGATCTGTGAAATCATCTCTAGACTCTGGCCTTCACATCTCTAATGGGATTGATGAATAGTTTTTCTGTAAGGTCTCAACTACCATTACTGTATGCAGAATGCCTGCCTGCAGCCCAGTCCCACCAACCCCTCAAGTGTCCATAAAATTTGGTTCTGACATGAAGACGCCTGTGATTTTTGGTAACTCCAAGCAGCTTTCCTGTTCTCCATTGACCTTTATTGTTTAGGTATGTTGCGGAGGTACAAAAGGGGCACAGGAGCAATGCCTTGCAGGTTTCTTTCTCAGTAGGTAAGAAAGCAGGCATCTAGAGGAAAAGGTGCATCCAGTCTGGAAGCTGGAGATTACCTGTCATGATGACAACTTAGATATAGGAGATAGCTTGAAGAAACCCAGAATGATGGACTGGAGCACGCCACCCAAAGCCAGTTTAGGGCTTGATTCATATTTTGCAGAAGAAAAGCAGAACATTTTATTCAAATAGACTGTCCCTGTCTTATTTTCTGTTTCTTCTACTAGCAAAGAAACACCTTTGCTCCCGTTACCCACAGCTCAGCAGAGTGGGGAAGCTATCCCCAAAGGCATTCCAGACTTTCCTTGAGTTAATTGCTTCTGAGTTCACTGGCGGTGAGGATGAAGCTATTGATAATTTGGTGGAATTTCTGACCACAAGTGTGGAACGAAGTCACATGGAGTGCCTGCAAAGCTTAGCCAGGAGGAAATGGCTGCACAATATCCAGCAAGCAGCTGAGACCAGCGGAGCAAGCATGGAACCAGTTTACAAAGCAGTGTTTAAGGCCCTCTCCCAGGTACGCATCCGACGACGTGAGTCGTTTATGTTGGGATTGTGACACTGACTTCAAACCCTGGTGCATCTGAGTGGATCTCACAGGTAGCATGGGAAGCTGGTCTGAGGCTGGTTTCCTTGTGCTCTTCTGCAACTAGCTGATGAGAGCCAACGGTTATGCACAGAAAGAGTCACAGGTCAGACCTGCGATACAAGAATTCTTGTCCATGGTCTGCCAATACAGAATGCATCTCACAGATACTTATGTCTCACTTTTTAAAGAGCTGACTCACATCAAATCTGGAAATCCATAGTTATAGCTTTGGAGCTTCTGAAACGAAACACACCGGAGTCAGTTTGGGACAAAGATGGTTAATTTGTAGTGGAGATATAGTTTCATTTTTAACTTGCAGCTGCAACTTTAGGTGTTTGTCCTCACCATTAAAGCGCTCCTCAAAGCAAAACTTCTCTCATGGTAGCTGAAATGTTCTTACAATATTGTCTAGATTTGTAATAGCAACTCTGGCACTTGTTCGTCTGATTGTTCCAAAGGAATCTCCTATTGGAGAAGAAATCCATAGGAGTTTTGCTTAGGCACAGGTTATAATTACGGATTGTTTTTATATGAACTTCTCTCCATTAGCATCAGGAAAAAATAAATCCATTTTCCTTGCCAATCAAAATACCAAGTGTTTTCGCTTGTAACAGAGCATAGCGGTCAGAAACAATCACAGCATAGACACATACATGTCATGCAGTTGGTGCATGACATACAAAATCAGTGACCCAGAACAGCATCTCAGCAAAAAATGAGACAAGTGCTAAGTACATGAAATAAGTGTAATGGCCAATGGCTAATGTACATAATGTAATGGGAAACATTTCGTTGCTAGGATGCAGAAGCCCATGGGGATAACAAGAAGATCAGCGCATATATTGCCCTTTTGGAAGAGAACCAGCTCTCACCCGAGCGGGGACAGATTCTCTTACGCTACGTGGCATGTACTGCAGATGATGCTCCGTATGTTCTTAACCAGATACTTTACAGAGACATGAAAGGAGTAAGGTAAGAAAAGCTGCAAATAACTGTTCCTTTTTCTCAAAAATATTTGGAATGTAAGGGTACCAGGCAGCGGTTTGGGGTGCACTGGAAACAGAGGTTGATGGAGTACTCCAGAGAGGAAATCCCCCCAGGGACTGTTGTGGAATGATTCATTATCATATACATGCCCTTATACTTTGCACGGTCTACTTAGAACTGCTCTGTTTGGGATTTCACTCCTTTCCTTGGGGAGATTAGCTAACAGTCTAATAAATCTCATCCTTTAGCAAAAGTCTATTATATTGGGCCTACATTTTCTTCTTTAAAAATTAATTCCCTTACACCAGTTTACATCCACAGGTTATTTGTTGAGAGCGATGCCTTTCCTTCCCTAGTGTTTACACTATAAGCAGCTTTCATGCCTTTTTACTTCTCGTTGCCAAAAGCTAGAAATATTTGTCTCTTTCTTTAAATATTGCTTCTTCTAACCTATTAAATGTACCTGCTGCTCGCTTCTGTATTCCCTTTCATTACACTCATTAGTTGATGTTTTTAAAATGTCCTAAGGATGAAAAGTGCCTTATTTATTACCACTGTCTTTGGGATGCAAGTGGTAAATGTGGTATTTCTGGGTGTGGTCAGACTAAGGAGCTAACACCTTCCTTCTCTGATGCCAAAAAGCAGGGAGAGATCAAAGCTGCAGTATTTATTGCTTTGCTAGAGGTTTTCTACTACTCTGAACAAACCTCCTCATAAGTTTATTTTTCAGCTTTGCAGCTGTTGAAGAGGGAAAGCCAATCCATGTTCCAAGAGTTCAGCTCCATGGAAATATCCACTTCTGGAACTATGACCGCCCAGTGGAGGAGAGAAGAGGATCACTCCTGGTACTGCCATTGCACGACGCTCACTGGAGAGTCTTTGGCATTCTAGGACTTGACACCCTTCGGGACCAGTGTGAGAAAACCATCTTTCTGACCCATGAGATCAGTTTCTACCAGGTGGGCACCATCAGAAAGCAGTTTGTTAGACCACTCTTCAAAAAACTGTGTAGGGATCACATGAATTTTACATGTTTGTTCTGAGTAAACGTAAGATGTACAACTAAGAAAAGAACTGTGGGCTCCTTTCCACTGTGCACAGTGAAAGTGGTGTGAGCAGAATGCCTTAGCAATGTCTTACTGATTAGCATCTTATCTGCAACTGATTATGAGGTATCACTTCATCAATAATTTAGGTAAGCTTCTCCTGACTAGTACATTAATTGCACTTTTGTGCAAAGCCCAAAGATAGTAGCTTTTATTTCCTGAAGCTCTGAACCTCATATTTGTGTTTGTTTCCATAAAGTGGCATGAAACCTTACTTTTTACGTGGTGGACTAATTATAAGCAACAGCAGTCCAGATTTCTTTGGGATGCTCTTTAGAATCAGCCTCATTGTGGATGCATCATCTGGGCAGCAGGGAGCGCAGCAAGCCAACATTACCAGGCAATTTGGCTATCTCCACTAAAAACCAACTTTGTCTAGTTTAGGACTTGGCTGTGACCGGGGTACTCGGGAGCTTTAGAGCATTATTTGGTCAGGGACATTTCACAGTCACTTTTCAGCTTTACAAGTTCTGATTAAAGTACCTTGTTACAACCATTTTGCTTCGTTTTGCTGCATGAAAGTTTCCCCAGCTTTTTTCCCAAATCATATGGAACTGTCTGGCTCATTCGGAGGATTCTGCTTTCACAGGGAGTTTCTCAGGCGTTCAGCAAAGCCTACCACCATGTCTGCAGACTGGAAAATGTTCTACAGATGACTGTTACTGCTCTGGACTGGTTGTATCCCAGGGCACCCAGCATCCACACTGTTATTACGTACCTGGTGGAGCCTGGCAAAGACAAGGTACACAGATTACTGCAGTGCAAAGGCCTGTAATAGCCAGGGGCTGACAAGGCTACTTTAGTGAGGACCTGCCATTTCTAGCTGCCTCTGATTTCCCGGTGGTTTTATCATAAAAACTGAAGCCTGCCTGAGATTCTTGTGCCTGCCTGTGCAACAAAAGGGCTACAAAGGTAGAGAGGGAAGGTTCCCTCTGTAAAGGAGGCCGCTCTCCATTCTTTTCATTCTCCCATGTAAAACAATTCAAGAGCGCTGCTAGTATAGCCCCTTCTTCATGGGAAAAAGGGAATATTCTCCTACTTCAATGCTCACAGCTGCATAGCAACCAATAGAGCAAAACCCCACACTTATCCATCCATCCATCCATCCATCTGTAGGTTAGGCAACGCTGCAAGTCCCTGCTAAAGCTTTGCTGTTTGGGACCTCTCCACAAAGGGAGGTACTTTTCTGTGGAGATTCTGTGCATGTCAAAATTATGGTATTTTATAGGAAAAAAGAATGTCCTAGCTAATGTATTAGTTCTTCATTCTGAACTAATGTCAGCAGCCAAGAGGTAAATACAACTCTGGAAGTGGCTGCTCCCAGTTAGCTGGCTTGTAAAGGCAGTCCCCCTCCCTGCCGGTCATACTCCAGTTGCTGAGCAGGCACTCGGGCCCTGGGAAGCTTGTCACTTCATATACAAGTGACTTAGAAGATGAAAAGTGTGTACAATATTTAGGACTGATCCTGTGTCATCACAAAGTCTGTATGACATCTGCTGTAGCCATAATTCAGCTGCTTCCTCTGATAAGCATGGTTTATGTTGGCAGCTTTCTGTTGTCATTCCAGGCTCTGCTCTGTTCCCTTGTTAGCTGCCTGATAGCCAGGTCATTTGCTCCCCTCTGTGCTTTTCACGTGTCAAGGCACACTGACACAAACATGACATGAGAAAGAGGACTGCAAGGGGATGAGAAAAAGAAGGAAAACCTCTTCTTCGCCTGTGGGTGTTCCTCAGTGTGGAGCCTGGGGATGGATTAAATAGTCTGGCTGCGGGAGGTCCAGGGCACATTCTTCATGCATCTTGAGCAATACACTCTGGGAATAAAACCAAGCATTGTTGGGAGACGTCTTTAAACCGTCCCATTGCACTTGAACGTACATAGGAGTTTCCTTTAAGAAATAAACAATTTCCTCCCTCTCCAAGCTTCAAAATGGCTGTTCCTTTCTTGGATGCAGCTAAACCTCCCTTTTCTCTCTGGCAGACATGTGACTACGTACTGCGCAAGGTGATTACTACAGATAATACAGGACAAAAAGAAATTCATAGCTCTCCTGTTCTTCTCCTCAGAAAAGAAAACCTCTTAAGGTAGGCTCCAGCACCTGCGATCAAACTAGTTACCTCTGGTCCTAGACTCTAGCCTGCATCAGGCATGATCCACATTACGTAAAGCCCATGGTAATGCAACCCTGCAAGAGCATCTGGCTGTAGCTCTCTCACTATCAAGGCTTCTGGTGCGTATGCATGTGATACTGAATTATGAAGGGGTGAGGAGTATTTTCTCTTTGAGTTTAGGCCTGCAAAAACTTAACTTCCAACTTAATGCTCACCAGCTCAGCTGCCACGCAAGCTCTACATCTGCTGTGAAGGGTTTGCAGGATTAGAGCCTACATTGAAGCATTTTGCTCTTTAGAATAATCTGCCTTTTTTCCTGGCCATATTAGTCTCATTTCCTTCAACTATCTGTTTCCTTCCACTGCCAAGATCCTCACACACTTGTCTTTTAAGCATATCATCCTTGTTGTCAAAGTTGGTTGAACAGCCATTTGCTGTTCCAGCAGATGTTTTTACTTTTTATAACACTCTATAGAACAAATGTCAATGTGGTTATAAACAGGAAACTGTTTTTAAACCAAGACTACAACCTAATTCGGGTTTGTTAAATTCTTACGATTTTCAGCAATTGCCTTGGCCAAGCAATATTGTGTTCCACAATGCTATTTTCTCCTTTTCGTATATGGCTTGAATGATACTTAAAGCTGCGCGTATTTCAGTTCAAGGAAATAAACAATGATTTAGTAATGTAATACTTTTGTTTTAACAACAAGAGATGAATTGCCTCTTACTAAAATATGCTAAATAAATTGCCAAAAGAAACCAGAATGGTAAAGTCTAGTACATTTTTCTCTCTTTACTTTCATTTCAGAGTTTACCTATTTAAGTGCATAGACAGTTCAGCGGTCATTCGCACTTCTGTCTGTGGAGAATACCACATTGCAGTACCTCTCCGTGACCTATCAGGACAAGCTCTTGGGATATTTGATATCAGCACCGGGCACCACCAGAAATCAGCACCTCATGAACACAAAGACCTGCAGAAAATGCTAAAGATGGCCCAAGCTGCCTGCTCTGAGATACTGAAGATGTCTTTAGAGAAAACAGAACCAACCTATGTCCTGGGTATTGCGCATACAGAGCCAAGACAGGTTTTTTAGAGGTGAAATTAGGAATCTCAGTAAAACCACATCTAAAGTATCATTCCTACAAGTATGGAAGGACAAATACAAACCTTTGCTACACGTAAACTACTCTTGAGCAAGGCTAAGTGCTTAGCAGAATACGGTTAAACAGAATGTTTAGATTTTGACTCTGGTTCACAGGATGTTTTATGCACAATTCCCACTGAAATCAAAGGTGTGAAGCAAGGTGCTTTGTTGTGTCAGGGATCTCGCATGTCCTCCTAACTGCCTCAACTAAGATCAAAATAATTTGAATGTCACAGTTCCAGAATTACCTGTGCCTGAACCCTTTGTGGTCTCAGGACCTCTGCTTGCCCCTGAGGCAAGTTTTGTCTCCTTCTCAAGCACGTACCCATTTTTAAAAGTTTCTTAGGATACCTGGGCTGTATACTAATCTGTCAGTCAAGTTAATCATAAAGAGGGCAGAGCCTTTCAGTCAATAATGTAAGTCTTGAGTAGCAGTTCTTTCTGAGAAACTTCTTGAAAGGTTTGCTTTTGATTCCAGAGGCAGAACACATGGCAAATTTGAGGCATGCAGGGATTCTGTTCCACCAGTTCATGCTGCAAGACCTGCGCGAGTGTGTCCAGAAACTCGATGCTGAGAGCTTTGCTGAAATAAAGAGCTATGTAGAACCGCCAGCTCTGGTACATAACATAGTTAAGGCTGTACTTTTGCTTCTCCATCCAAACTGGAAAGGCTCAGAGAAGACTGAGAACTGGAGTCAATGTATACTGGTGAGACTTCAAAATATTGAGACTTTGTTTTCTGTTCTTCCTCCCCCAAGAAGATATAGTGGAATTTGCCAACTGGGAATTGGCCGTGAAATAATTCATTAGCTACAGATTTCCTATATGCTTGACTTAGCTATCTTTAATTCCGTAACCCTCTCTTAAGTTTAGCACCACTGTCTGACTCTTTTTGTTCTCTGCATTGCAGAAACTTGATGACAATTTGATTCAGGAGATTTATCGCTTTGATCCAACTGCTGCATCTGTGCAAGTTCAAGCAGAGCTGCTGCTGGACTGCATCACTGGTAAATATCATAAACTAATTGTCAGATTACCAGACACGGCTCAGCAATGAAACAGTGTCAGTGGCAATCTTCAGCTGAGTGCTTTTAAGGTCCTTACTTCAGAAATTAACTTTGATTTCACAACAGATTAAACAACAGATAAGGGGTCCTGAATATCTGCAGTCTTTTTTGGTCAATAAGTCAACCTGTTAAATTTAGAATCAAAATTCACTGACTTAAGGAAAGGGGAGCAGATCAGCTTTGAAACCTACCAGAACAAGTGATCGCATTGTAAATCCCCAGATAAATATATTAAGAATGATGGTTCTTTTGGCAAGTAATATGTAAAGACATATTAAGAATGATGGTTCTTTTGGCAAGTAAATCTACCTCAGACCTCCATGCCCTGCCCGAGGGACTGACCCAGCTCCAAACAGCAACACGATTGTGGGAGGACAGTGTGAGCCCTCCTCTTTGTAAACACCATCTGCCAGGTACTTAATATACTCACTGGCCATATACAGGAGCTGGGTTTCAGTCTGTATTTCTCTCCTTTAATGGATGTGAGCTTTTTTGGTGCCAGAGCAGTCAAGAGGCTATTATTATTTGTAATATCTCTGCAAGAGAAATGACTGCTGTTCTTGCTGAGATCTCTCCCTTGATGATCTAATGCCAGACTGAGAGGCCTGTTAAAAATCAAATGTGGACAAGACTTGTTAATTTAGCTGGGGATATTTATCAACCATACCCTGCCTACTGATGAACAGTGAACACTTTTTCTTTTTCAAGTGTTCTCCTCATATATATTAAACTAATTCACTGGAGAGAATGAAGCAGGCCTAGAGCATCCAGTCTTCCTCCAGTTAGGGACGTAGATGTAACTAAAAGAATACAGCTTTGGCAAACTGCTGGTGTGCTACAAAAGGTTGGTTTCCCAGGATGGAACTTGCTCTGAGAGAGTAGTGACAGATCAGTGGTGTGAATAGAGGTATAACTCACAATTATAGGAATTCTTTTAAAATGAACATCAGTGTTTACATGTGGTGTATGTTGGATAATGCCCATATGTTCCATATACTTGTGCTGTAATATAGAACAGAGCACAAAACAACCTACACTCTATCGACGGCGCAACCTTTAATGGTATGATTCTGTGGTGACCTGTAACAGCATTTAGTAAAAGAGCTTTGAAGGATATTACTCTTAAATCAAATCTGAGCTTGGGAAAAAAGCACTTTTCACTTTACGTTTTTCATTATCAAACGTTTAGCACTAAAATATACCAGAGCACTTTGTACAACAGGGGACCTACCACAATACAAAAGAAATTAAAAGGCAGTGCTCCTGTGCTTGACCATTCACCGTCGCAATAACGCTGTGTGCTTTTCAAAGCATCACCATTTTCCAGGGTGGAATTACTGGACTTGGGGAAAGCTCCAGTGATGGGATGATCTTTTCTGTTGGGTCTTGTAACAACACTGGCCACAGTTTTTACTTGGCATTGGGTGTTACCTCTCTTCTTTGTTTCAGGTGTATGTCGAGCGGCGGTGTGGCAGCATGGCTCAGTTCCAGCCGAGTGCCTGTACAACTGGGTACTCACCTGCCTGTCGCTAGCAGAGATGACGAGTAAACCAGCTCCCCCTTAGCCCCTTTTGGCACCCAGTTCTAGTGTGTCCCCAATTAAACCTCTAATTCCTCATCTAACCTGGTATTTGACATCTTTTATTAAACTAACTGTTGGGTTTTCCGTGTTTTATGCGTAGCCGCTAAGTGGTATTAAGATGGGAGGAAGTCTGTTAGGGATTATTAAGAAAATAGCAATACAAACATTAAAGGAAACAATTTTGCTAGTATAGCTACTAAATTTCAAAAGCTTGATTAAAGGTTCTTAAAAATTAATTCTGATGGGAAAAAGAGACAGGCAGGGACGAGTTGATGACTACCAAGCTACAATGCTCATAAATGATACAGCAAAAATTTTCAAGATTCAGTCTCCTTAGATTAGTTTTTAGCGATAATTTTAAGTAAAGGTTGTTAATCAGCATTTTGTCAAGTTCTAAACGTTGCTGAAAAGCCCTACCTTTTTAATATAGCAAAAAAAGCTTTCTTATTGGGATAAAGCTTGAGATTACAGGCAACCGCACCATCTGCAGCAAGATTTCATCTTTCCAATAACATTTCTTTTGGCAGAATCACTTTGTTAATAAAATGCTGGGAAATTAAACTCGTCTTTCTCTCTTTCGTCGGCAACAAGCGACGCCTCCAGCTAGGCGACGGCTGGCGGGGGCAGGGCGGCTCCTCAGCCCACCCGCGCGGAGGCCGCCTCAGGGGCCTTTGCCGCCTCAGGGGCCACGC
>WAAD01040265.1:0-18437 GCA_013389945.1 Fregata magnificens | reverse complement strand
AAAAAAAGCTTGGAGTTCAAAGGCTCAGAAAAATGTAACTAGGCAAACATGTCTGAATTCCTAAAGATGTATAGATGTACTGCAAATGGGCCCTACTGAATGATTTTGAACTCTAGAACTTGATGTCCTGGGAAGTTTGTATATGCTAGTGGCAAAGGTTTCTGTATGCTGACCTCCCCCACCCCGATCTGGATTTCCCTCCTTCATGTAAATAGGATAAACATAAATCCACTGATTTGGAAATAATTGTGTGGCTTCTTGCTTTGTAGCAGCTGACTGCATGGTGGTTTTCTAGCAAAACACTTAAGTGACAGGTGGCAGGTCAGCGTGGTGTTGATCTGTCTTCCTGTGATCTTGAAAGTCTCATCCAAGTGACTTACAATATCTAGATTTCTGTAGTGAGATGTGCCAAATATTTGCTTGTAAAACCAAATGATTGGTCAAGAAACATTTGTGTCTGTCTAGATATGTATTAAAATATATATAGTAGTAATAAGGAATGGGTAGAACAGCTGAAATGAACCAAGAGCTGACTTCTAATCAGAATTTGAACAAAACCTGTCAATTTATTTAAGATTGAAAAATACTGTTATTATGTGACATTGGTAAGGACCATGCTTTTGTTAAATTTTCAGATCTTTGTATTCCTTGGGGCCAGGTAGAATGAAAAGCGGTAGTGTCAAAATAAAGCTCTAAATTTTGAAGTCTGTTCCACTCATAGCAACAGTATATGCTTGATCAAAATGTTTATTCAGAGTTGGAGAACTGTTCCCAGTGGAAATCTGGGCTCCTTTGAGTAAGTCCTTTACAGGCCAGCAAACACAACAGTGCAAGTTTGAAAGTCCTTTGAGTCAGCTGGTTGAACTATTTATTGTGAAATGTTTATTCATTGAATTTAATAACTTGTCTGTCAATTATCTGGCAAACCAGAGTGACCTGGACAAACATTGTTGTTTTTCTTAAGGCTTTAAAAGATTCATGTATGTGTCTGGGCCTATTCAACTGTCACAAACAGCTGCTACAATGCACTGGCAGAATACTTGTGTTCAGTGTTACAAACTCTGTCTACCTATCTGGTCGCAAATTACATGACCCAATGTTTAGCCTGGTCTTTGAGGATGAATTAAACACTGAAATCAATAGGACATGGACAAAATATTAGTTGGGAGAGAATCACACTAGGTGATAGGTCGTGTAAGTGTTTTAAGTTATTTTAAATGTTATTCCTTTTCTTGTATGAACTCAAAATACTATCTTTAGGCTTTTGCATAAACTGCCACATTTAGATTGAGAAAAAAAGCTTAGACTGATTAAAAAATTCTGAATTTGCCTTTCTTTTGAGGCTTCAGGATTATTTTTGTTTCTGCAAAGAAACAAAGTTTCTGCACTTTTCTTGATCACATGCTCCTCACCAAATAGAAATGAGGCAGGCTTTAAAATGAGTATCTCTTTCTGCAAAGAGAACATCTTTCCCATCTGTTATACAACTGTAATAATATTGGAATTAACCACTTAATAAATTTTAAAACCTGGGTCCTCCATAAGTAACACCTCTGAATCTGGCACAGTAGAATGATACTTTGTGTTTTCTTGAACTGATGGAGTTCTTATACCCAGTTTTTGTTCATTTTCTCCCCCTTTCAGTTTTGCACTTCATGCTCTCATGCATCCATTTGAATTNTAAAAATGCAACATCCTGCATGAAGTGTGTGCACCTCATAATTGATTTTTCTGGCAATAACCTTTCTGTGTATAAACCTTCCTGTTTTCTTTTCCCTTTGTAACTACAGTATCTTAAGCAGACAGGTTTGGTGTATAGTTCTTTCTCTGTTATCACTGTGTAATTTCACAATTGTTGCAAATAACTTTCATGTGGTGTTGCATGAGTTACACACTGTAACACTTCACACTTGTAAATTCCTTTCTGAAAACTCACATCGGTAACTCTCTTCCTCAAGTGAGGGGAAAAAAAAAAATGATTGCATGGATTAACTTTTCATTAAATTATGTAATGAGCAATCATGATAATATCTCCTAAATATACTTCTAAGTCAATGGAAATGCATTGATTCTGGCGTAGTTATTCAAATTATACAGAAATTTTCATATCCTTTATATGAAACTGAGAGAAATTATTCTCTCTATATACAATAGAAATTTGTAGTAATACACAATTAAGGAGAAGTCCACGCTGTCACTGCTATAAAGGTGATGAACAAAACGTATGCTCTTGTTTGGACAGTACCAAGTGTAATGAAGCAGTGATGGTAGACCTGGCACTGAGAACTACTAGTGCTAATAATCAATACCAAGATTGCTAGTATAACCATGCAAATCAGTGTCCTGCTTTGGGCAAGTGGACAAATAAAGAAAACAAGCTCAAAGTTCAGTGTAAGACCATTCAGTTTAGACCATGGTAGGTGGCTTGGCCCTTCAGATATAGCTATGCTCCTAACATGAGCTGTGACATGTCAAACCTTAGTTTTTTCGGTCAGTTCTTTGACAGCTTCTTCCATTTTGTGCTGTTATTGGCTAAATGTCATTGCCTTTCACACTGATGCTAATAAAAGTCACTATGTGATTACTTTCTGTATAATGTCTGCATGTCCTGTATAGTAGAATTGTTCTATTCCACACAGAAGCAAGGAATGACAAATTGTGTTACTCTGAATTAGAGAGTAAGGGAATTACTAACCATAGATTGCTGTATTTTAATTAATAAATGTTTTGACTGTGAACAATGTGTGGGGAAGCAATCAGGCCAAAAAACAAATAATAGCATATATAGACCTAGGTTGCTAGTTTCATTCTAATCCAGGCAAGTAATGATCACACACAGTTTACGATAGCATAGCAATTTGGTCCGTGAGAAATCAGTTAAATGCTTTAGTCGATCTGACACAGGCACTTCTCCGCTGGCAAAGCAGTATCTCCTGAGATGATGAGACCTCATGGTGTTCCAGTCTGGCTGTGGCCTCTTCTGTGTCTGGAATAAGCAAGGGATTTAAACTACTCTATTTCTCTGCCCCTGCAGGGTCAGCCCAAGGTATATTTAAAAAGTGAAGCTAGGATGGTTTTTGTTTTTATTATTCATTCCAAATATTTTTATGTGGAATAAATACATCACTTAATTTTTTTTCTAGGCAATGTATGAGGTATAATTACATTTGAAAATCCAAGTGCATATTTAGAAGACACATGTGGGACTAATTGGGATTGAGTAAAGCTTCACACTGGATTTGCACACAATTGGAAGAGGTGTAGGTACAGTCAGAGTATGGAGAATTAAGCTGATGTATCATACCTCAAAATCTGCAATATAAAGACCTCCATTTGAACCAGATGTCTTTGGATTTTTGTAAATAGGCTTACTTCTGGCCATAATGACCTGCATGAGAATTATCTGATTTCTGAATTAGGGCATAGATTTTAGCTATGGATATGGATTTACAGGAAGAGAAAAGGACAACAAGATATAACAACAACAACAAAGTCAATTTCTCCATAAGAATGGGCTTATCTTGACACTTCAATTCAGGCTGCTCATCAAATATCTTTCTAGAATAATTGTGCCGTGACAGCTGCAGTAGATAAAAACTGACAAATACTGGGATTTTTTGTTTTTCTCGCTTTCTAATGGACTCCAGAACTTGATGACCTTTGCCGAAAATAACTTGACTAGCTGGTGCCATAACAAGACAGAACTATTTGAGGGCATGTGGTGAAGGCTCAGCTGTTTGGACAGTGTTTATCATTCCATGGATATGATAGCTAGTCAAATAGAGGAAACAGAAAATCAGTCATGAGGATGAAATATAAAACTAAAAAAATCTTCTCTAAATCGTATTTTTTTCTAACTGCTGATGAACTTGAGGAATATTTCCACTATTAAAATATTGTTACTCAAATGCATGCTGCATTTTCTCATCTATATTGCAGGTGCGTATTGCGATGTTGATACTTTGTGTTCATGCTGAGGGCCGTGAGAGGTCAAACTGGGCCTCTGGGTTTCCCAGTCTAGAGGCAAGTCAGTACCCTAACTTTAGCGCTGACTTCATCGTGTTCTCTCAACATTACCGTTACTGGTCAATGTTCAGTGACAGTTTCAGTCCTTGGGTTACAAGTACATTACCTGCTGAGAAAGCCTACCATAGATCTTTGCCTGTTAATAATTGGCTTTTTGCAATTCAGCTGCCAGTGAGAACGTGTTTAGCGTTCTTTTGATCATTTAAAGGGCTTCCTTCACTTTGATATTTCCCGTGTCTGCCTACTAAGATTCTAGGGAAAAACAGTTTTCTTGTAACCAAGAAAAATGTACTCTTCTAGTAAAGAATTTTACCAGAGATGTTACTGCTCGCTGCTTTATTTAGAGTGCTGCAGAACCAGGTGAGTAGGGAGCTGGATCCCAAATCTTTCATTTGGCAATGGTATACTTAGCTAGTAGTTCACTTCTACCAGTGTTGGATTATCACTGGAGAGGTGGTAGGAAGGACAATAAACTTAAACTGTTGTAGGTCAAGTTGTCCAAATATGCGCTATCTCTAATGCTTGAACTGGCTAATGAAGAGAGCTGACAATGATACTGCTTATTAGCAGATCATTTTTTAGAAGCTGTGTCTTTGTTCTTTTTGTTCATCTGATACATGAATTTTGTTCTGTTTGCGAAGGAAAAATGCACAAGTGCAAAATCTGCTTTTTGCTTAAACATGCTGAAAATTACGTGTACTTTTTATCAAAATAAAGGTGGATTTAGACTCTTTTGAAATATACATATTTGTAACAAGAGGGTCCCATAAGAACTGTTAAATCTTTATTAAAAATTGCGTCAATCTTGAGAAAAACTGTGTCCTGTTTCAGTGCGATTTGACAGACTTGATACCGATGAGGTTATGAAGTAGGATGGATGTTGATCAAGACTGTAAGAAATTTTAGCTGCTCTTGTGGCAGAGGATGTTTCTATATATTAGACTGTTTGAGGTTTTGGGCTAAATCATCTTTAATTTTGGCATAATCTATTGTTTCTATAATGGAAGCCTACCCTAGAAAATACTAAACTACACTGTTGTGGTACTGTCAAATATTCTGCTCGTTAATTGCCAGGATGCAATTCCATTGCCTGAAAGGGTGGAGAACTTCATTAGCTTCATTAAGACCTTTGGTACAGTCATCTGTTCTTCTGGGCTGATGTTCTGCCTGTCAGCTTAAAAGCTTCGGAGTGGCTTTCCAGACCTGTGCCTTGGAGGATACTGGGACACTACAAGCTGCTCTGCAGAGGTGAGGAAAGGGCAGCTCCCTCAGCGGTTGTGGTGTGGCAGCCACTGGTGTGCCTGAGGATACAAGTGTATCCTCAAAGGTAACCTTGTAGGAATACCAATAGTGAGCCCTACAAAGCCATCAGTAGGTGTAAAGGGTAAAGTTTGTTATGTGTTGGGAAAGCCTAATTGAAGGAAAGGAAGGAAGCAGGAAGTTGTCCCAAACTTTTTAATGGTGCGGATATTTCAGTGAATCTCAAATGTGAACACAAGCCTTTGCACATGCCAAAGAGATTCTTGTAGTATTGATGCAGTGTGATTTTTATGTTTTTATTCCCCTTCATGGCTGAAGCACAGAGGGCCAGCTTTAATCTTGATTTGAATTTACTTTTCTGAAAATAAGGGTGTTTTAACCTTATGGTGGACATGGTATCTCATTTCTGAAGGAATTTGTCAGATGCTTCAGGGATACTTGGATGAGTAGAGACACAGTTGGAAAGTAGACTTTGTCAGTTAAAGCCTTCAATTGCTTGATTCTTGTAGGTGCAGTATTCCAATTTTCTGTCATGTTTGTGTATTGTGCTGTGGGTACCCTGATACTCAGTCTGGAAAAACTGACCCTATATTAGTCAATGTTTATTTTTCAACAGTATTCCCTTTCACATTGACAGATACTTAATACTGGGAATTAAAGTAGCCTTTGTGGGGAATTTGTTCTGTTTTGACTAAGCAGCATACTTGAACTCATTCCTTACTGCTAACTCTGCAACTTAATTTCAAGTTAACCTTTTAAATTGGACCCGATTTGGTAACTTGTTAGGTTTCTTGTTATTGTATTGTAGAGATTGGGAGTAGCTTTAATGCAGCAATGATGCATCTTCAGTCAATACCAGTGATGAAAATGGTTTTTAAAACTGTTACTGTTTTGGGCTTCATACTGCCCTTTTCATACAGAGCATAGTGTTTGTAATAAATGGACAGACCCTTCTTGGGAAGTGCCAGGGGGATTTTTCTTCTGGGTACGGCTGAGTAATGTAGTTTGTCCCTGTTCCTAATGACAGAATTTATTTGTATACCTTCATTCACCTTTGTGCCCAATCTCCTCCTTTTGCTGTTACAGAGCAATGTCTAGAGCAGCATGTAGGTTACATAGCTAGGTAGTTATATAGCTAAGAGCAGAATTTGTCACCTTTATTACTGTTTGTTTGAAGCTGCAAGCTACAGAGCATTATATTAGAGAAGAAAATATTGTAATATTCTGGCAGGAAGTGGTATCATTTGGAATATTAAGGAAAAAATGTCTTTAAAAATTATTCAGTGCTATATCACTGTGTGAAGCAACTTAAGTGGCTAATCAGTTGTCCTTCCTAGGCTTCCTTAGCTTGCCAGCTCTTTGGAATGATTAAGTCCTTCTGACCCAGACAGAAATACTAGGTTGACAGCTGATACCAAGGTCTCAGACAAGCTCGTCTGACTAGTTGCTTGTTTTCAGCGGTGTAATTAAGCACATTAGGCTAGAGATATAGTGAACTCTTAGTCTTTGAAAATGACCAGTTTGCATATGAAGTCCATATGAACTGCAGGCTAACTATCCACGCACTTCTCACAATCATTTTTAAGTCAGTATATCACTTACCTAACTGAAAATCTATATGCAAAAAATAGGTGTTAGTTTTTGGTCTTAGTTGCAGGATTAGTTCTCATTTGGACCAGTAGATGGGTCCAACTCGCCCCACATCAAGTAATCAGTAGACCTGGCACAGGGGAAGCAGAAGTGACAGGGAAAGGAGATGCACCTTTCCTGTGGTGAAGGCAGGATCCTAGACTGAGTTGAACCAACTTCAGAACTGGGTAACTTGTCCTTGGTAGTCTTCGTAGGAAATGGGAAAATGACTGTTCACGACTTTCAGACCTAATATACCCTAGTAGTTTCAAATCGGTAGTCTTAACCATGTGTATACACCATGGAGTGTTCATTGTAAGAATCCTCAGAGATGTACAGTATAACAGAATCTGCTTCCTGAGGAATAAAAATTAGATTCCAGTAGCATTTTTTAAATCCTTCATACCATTAACTTTTGTAGCAGAAGGTAAGGGTGGTATTAACAGATAACTCTAGCCTACTTGGGCTGTTCTTGGTGGCTGCTTTAACACAAGAAAGAACAGTGTTGTCAAAGGGCCAGGCAGGTTCTGATGTTTGCCTGTGGTTGCCCTCTGAAGAAAGCTTTGTTGGTCTCTTTCCGTCGACAGGGGCAAAACTTGGGGAAACTAGTTGTCCTCACCAAAAGTTAGCCTGAGTTACTTCATTTCATGCCACTGCATGGCCCACACAAACCTTTTTTTTCCCTTTACCTCAGAAATAACAGATGACTTGAAGATTCAGAGAAATCACTGTTATGTGGTATATGCTACCATGACTGTCATGCAGAAAATACTTTTGCCTGGGCCCAAGCAACCATGCGAAGTTAAAATATGCGATATGAAATCTCCTTGCGCCTATGCAAAATAATTTTCTTGTATGTTTTGCTATCTGGACATCTTTGCTACTTGGACATCTTCAATCTGAGAGGCTTCTTCTACACTGTGGGGCTGGGTACTGCATGAGGTTCTTCATGGCTGGCACATAGATCTCCAGCCGAAGTGGTGGGACCTGTGTTCTCCCTCTATTTGCACATCTCTGGATGACCTGGGGACCAGGGCATTTCGTGGCAAATACGCGCCATGCTGTAGAGACACAGTAGCTTGGAGGCCAGGCTCTTCACTTTTCTTGAGCTATGGAATCCCCCTCACCTGAAGTCATTAATGACTTTCAATTAGTCCTAGAGTGTTTGGTTTTTGTTTGGTTGGTTGGTTTTTTTAAAAGCCTTTTACAAGGTTACATTTTGTTTTTTTTCTCTCCTGCCAAAGCTGTACCTGAATCTTTCACTTTCCTCCAAATTTTTGACTCATGTTTCAAAAGTAACCATTCTTAACGTTGTTAGTCTTATCAGTAAAAGCTGGGTTTGCACAGTGTAACTGTTTGTGCAATACTTTGAATGCAGCTCATTTCAGTGATAACTTTATAACCTGATTTCACAAAAAGTTATGTTAACCAATTAAGAAGGTGATCAGCTCTAGCAGTGGGATTGGAATGACTGGGAAGGCAGACACCTCTTCAATAGTTCTGCCAAAATGAGTCCATTATTTAACTGTATCTTTTTTCTTCTGCTGGGAGAATTTTTTTCCCAAAGGGCTGTATTTAAGGAAATATACAATAAATTGGTTTTATATAGGGTGCATTTATTCCTTTGTTCTCTTCAGGTGGGATCTAGTTGGGTGCTGATGACCTCTACTGCTTGACCTACACATAAAAGTGCCAGCACAACTCCTTTCTCTGTTTCAGCACAGGCAGCATAAGAGCAGTGCACAGATAAAAGCAGTCATGAGGTACAGGATTACAGAAAGTCAATAAAAGCACACTGGAGTAAGTAGAGAAGTCCCCCAAATAAATCACATCTTCCCACATTGTTTAAGTAAGTGCCCTGTTTTTTCTGCTGTAATTGTAAATTAAGAGTGATCAAAGTGATTGTGTTTAATATGAAGTGTCATCTTTAAGCTGCTCAGGTGAACTCAAAGTGAACTAATATGATGGAAGAAAACCTAGTTTAGACAGTCACTTTACATCACTGCACATAAAAAATTAGTAGACACATGGTAAGCAAGGGGATATTCATCACACTAGGTAACAGATGATTGTCAGCATTCCCAGTCCCCTGAGCAGAGATCAGTATCCATTTATTCTTCTGTCAAGGCAACTGTGTACTACCCTATATAATAGGTTAGTTACAAGGCTGCTCTTTAGTTGTAAATGTGGTTGTTCTTATGCTGCTGCTTTAAAGTTTTAGCCAGCTTTTGTAGCAAATCGTGAAATAGTTATGCAAAAACAGTCTTTAGCTGTATAGTTTCTTTATATATAGCTCACTAATGCAATAGTAGGTTAGCCATTGTCACCACCATGCCTTCTACCACCATAAAAAGCGGGATGGGTTAAATCTGAAATTAAAAAAAAAGATAGCAATACATTTCAAACCCCAAATTAAATTTTACTATGCAGCAAAAAATGGAGAACAATCAGATCCAAATTACTGTTTTGATAATTTTGCACTGGAGTTTTCAAAAGCAGGAGTGCTCCTAGAAAATAAAATATCCATAGCTTACATGGACTTTTTGGAATCCCTTACAGTACAGTGTTTTACTATACTCTAGCATGTTCATTAAGCATTAAAGATTATTTGTGAAGTCAATATATGAAGTAACTTTAAAGTAGTGTCAGATACCAAAAATCAAAACTTTTTACACTTGTACTATGCATGCTGAATTTGCTTATTGATATCATAGTAATGTTTTCTGCTGCAGACTTCAATCCTGGTGAGTTTAGAAACTTTGGATGCAATAAGTAGGAAATGTGGCATGTTCTGCAGTAGGTGAAAGAGTTAGCATGAGCAATGATGGAAGAAAATATATACTGAGAATGTATTAATAATGTAAAACATCTGAAAACCAGCAAATTAAAAGCAGTTTGGCAGTGTTGATTTTGTTAAACCACAGTATGGTACTAAAGACAGTCAAGGGAATTCCTCCAGTGTTGTTGCTACTTTAACTTCTGCACAGGACAGTATCCATGCTGATTTCTATCCCATCAGCATGGTGGGTGCATCTAACAAGAGGGGATAGGCTCAGAGTTCATTGTGGAATCAGGCTGTTAGTAGTTGTTGGGGGGGGGGGTTGTTAGTGAAAACTAGCTTTAATTTTCAATTTTGGGAAACAAAGAAAAAAAAATTGCAACTTGATAGTATAGGTATCTACCTTGTGAATATCCTAGGGGAGGCCTGTTTTCTTACATGTTCCAGCATATAAACACCTACACTTACACTATTGTCCAAGAGATGGTCTCAGCCATTCTTTTTAAAAAAGTCTCATAAAATTAAAGATTTATGTTTTGTTAGATCCTGTGTCTTGAAGGCTAAAAATTAATTACATGTCTCCCTTCCTCATCTTGGTTTTGTAAGTACTAGTAATTACTGTCATTACTTCTTTATTTTAATACCTTATTTCATGTGTCAAGTGCAGCAGCTCTACTGATGTTGTAATAGCTTCTACCTTATGAATTCCTTTTTATCAGAGAAATTTTTTTTCAGATTGTTACTGTTATTAGCAAAACACCTTTTGAATTTTAGTGGTTATGCTTGTGTTCTGAGCTCTTGTTCATACCAGAATTCACAGCTCTGAAAACTGTACTGCATCTTGGACATGTAGTCCTACTACAGTTGAGCTGCACATGCACAAAATAACCATATACCCTGCTCACAAGGAGACAAAAGGATCTGGAATCTCCTATGCAATGCAAGCTAGCTTAGCATTTACACGTCCAGCATTCCTGTCAGAAGATTACTAGCAAAACCAGCAATGCAGTGGATTACTGTTAAAAGCAACGGTTTATCACGGCAAGTGAAATAGGGAGGTAGATGCTGCCATTGTGAAATAATTTTTTACTGTCTGTTAGAAAGCTACAGGTGTTCACGGAGAACTAAGGCCAAGGCTTTAAATTTTCCTAAAGGAAATCTTCTGGCAGTATTTAAGTGATATAGGAACTTGAAACCTATTATAGTAACCCTTCAAAGAAATGTAGACTCTTCAAGAATCAGATTATAATGATAATATGCATTCAGGCTTGGGGCAGATGCACAGTGGGAATTGCAAAAGTGCTAAAGCCTGTAACTCAAACCATTGCAATGACTGAAGATGCTTCTTGAAAAGGGACTGAGAATCCCATGGAGTAATGTCTTTAAAATTGTACACCTGAAATTCAGTTTTTAAGCAAGACTCAGGTTGGACCCTCTGAACTTTAGGCTCTTCTCTAATGTGCCAGAATTGGGATTCCATATGTAGTCAACAGCAGCTCAGTCAGAAGGAAATTTGATCTGGAATGGATCAAATCCACTCCTTGGAAGTGCCTATATGGCTTGCTCAAGTAAATAGGAGTTCCTAAGGAAATGATTCAATTTTAAATAAGTGCAACAAATCCAACCCTTAGTCTGTGTTGCCATCTCTTGTCATTTTGTGGACAAGTGTTTATTTGTGTCCCATGAAGTTGCACTTCTGTATCTCCTGGTATTACCTGAGAATTTCAGCTTTGTTTAGATTTCAAATATCTAACCAAAGCTTGAAAAGACATTCCAGTTGTCGCCTAATCAGAAGTTAGGTTAACTCCAGGTCCAGAAGATACAGTATTTCATTTTAATTTCTTCTTAAATTTTTATTTTGAAGTTTTTAACTGCCTTTGCCTAAGTAGCTGACGTTGGCAATACTGCTGAAATGTGCTGTTTCTGGAATTGCTAGATGCATGCATTAAAATAAATTGGAACTCCTGCAGGTGTCTGAAACAATTTAAGATGCTTAGTTTAAGCTAGTTTTAAAAAAAAAAAAAACTCCCTAATTTCCTGATTAAACAGAACACTGAAAATTGCAAGTGAATGCTAAACTAAACATACAAACTCCAAAATTTCTTCATTAATTAAAAAAATAACCTGGCAAAGCAGCTTTTAAAGTAACAAGCTATCTCTTCAGTTGTAGATGTGTAATCAAGTGTAGAATATGTTGAGAAATTATTTTATGTATGAATACTTAGATTTCATTTCAAGTGGCCTAAGGGCACTGAATGGCCTTTTGTTATCAGTACAGTTTTTTGGTGACAGGGATGTATCTAATGCAGTCTTCTGGAAAGCAACATGGTTTGCATAACTAATTATCCCCTTTTAGAATCTCTTGATAGAGAAAACATGTTTTTTCCATGTTCACTTATCTTTAAACAGAATTCACACCAGATTCTCAGAATTTTGCTTTTAAATCAAGTGTTGTGCTAAAAAAAGTCTCTTGTTGATCTCCAGCAGCATCTCAGAAGCAGAGAAAATCATTAGGTTTAATTAAGATCAAATATTTATTAAGCACTGGTAAATTAATTGAGTGTATTCAGTAATGGAGAAATTGTTTGTGGGTAATGTGCTGTCATAGTAACATATGAGGCGTGCATGATTGAGTAAATCTGCATGGAGATTTTTTCCTTGTGGATTGTTTTTCATCTAGAGTAGAAGTTTTATTTACATAGTATATCATTTTTCTGTCATTCTGTATCTCAATTAAAATTTATTTTGAAGACTATCCTGTTAAATTGATAGATTAAGGTGCCTAAGGGTATTGTATCTCCTCATACATTCTTAAGTATCATTTTTCACCTGTAGTAAATGCAAGTACGGGGAAATTGGTAAGTGAGATGATGAGAAATGGGTTTACCCATGAAGGGCTTGTGTGCTGCATCTTTAGTGTCCGAGTATAGCAGTCTGTGATAATGAATCAAACAAGAAGCATCTAAGAACCCAGGTAAGAAAACTAAATATGAATTATAGCCTAGGCGTTTTGTGTTATAGCCTATTGGCTAAATATTCTGTCCCTTTTTGTTAAGACATGTTTCTTGTTGATTTACTAGAAATCAGTCACTATTGAGAATAAAACTTTGCTCTGTAACTTCAAGATGTGACCTTGAATGTTTACAACAAACACTGTTGTTTTCTTATTGAGGGCTGGTACTATCACTCTAGTTCAGAATTGTCTCATTTACAAGCTACATTGCGTTACTGTGTATTTAGTAGAGACAAATAAATAAAATCAAGTGTAAAGGAACATGATGGTATGGATAAACTGAATGGAGGAAATGCTTCAGCCAGCAGTGGTCTGGACTTACTCATCAGCTGCATAACATTCTCTAGATGGATGCCAAAGCTTTACCTATGTTACAAGATTTCAGAAGGAAGAATTGCAGTCAATTTTTTTGTCAAGTCTTAGTTCTAGAATAGTATCTCTAGATTTGTAACAGTGAGCAGTGATCATAGGGCAATCTGCTGCCTTTTTAAAAAGAAATTTCAAAATTGGGGCTGACCTTTTCAAAAACCCAAGAAGCACTGCTCAAAGGGAGTTGGTTTCTGTGCTTAGTCTCCAAACCCCAAAGAAATTATCTTTGCAAACTAAGGAAGATAAAATCAAACATTGTAGCCTGTAGCACCCCCTTCAAAGCTTTAAATGTAAATGGAAGGGTTGGAATTAGGTCAACTATTTTCTGGCTATATTTTTCCTAATGGTGCTTAGTATACTACTGAAGCTATAGAAAGTAGTTGTTTCTGTCCCTCTAAAATTGTTGAGGAACAGTGGAAGGAGAAAGCTGTTTGAGAGTGGCCTGATGGCTCTGAGTGCAGCATGTTGATGGCATTTCAGTTTCAATCTCTTAGTCATCATTAAAAAGGTAATGGGGTAGTTTCATCCCTGCTTGTAAAGTGATGAGTTTGAAAACTAGAGGATCCACCCATGAGAGACACTGAGTGTCATGAAGAGACACAGAGTGAGTTTGGGTAACATCTACGTTTGTCAGCAGCCAACACTGATCAGTGCTTGTGATAGCAACAGCAGCCCTGTTCAGCATTTAAGTAATAAGTGAGAAGAGACTGCAGTTTTTCAAGTTTAATAAGGGCACTGTAACATAAGTGCTATCTTTGGATGGACCGACGCATAGAAACCCTTAGATGTTTTCTCACCAGGTAAATGCTTTGTGTGGTCTGTTTGTAACAGCAGCCTAGCTGTTCATGTTCAGATCCCCCAAATGCATGTGATCTGGTAACTAATTTAGTACAAGGACAGGCATAATACTAGCACAAGGTGATTGTAAGGAAGCCAGAACAAAAGTGCTTGGCAGAGTTAAGTCACTGAGGATTCTTTACATTAACAAGATGTTCCCACATGCTCAAGAAACCCCAACCCAAGTTTTTGTGTAGTGATTTTCATCCTGTTGAGTCTGATTCCTGAGTGCTTTCCAGTTAATTGTATTAACTTTCTCCTAGTGCACTAGGCTAGTGACATTAAGGCCTCCTCAGAACGAAACCAGGTCAAATAAGGTAACTGCTAAAGAAAAAACAGGCGTGGAAAATTTTTTTGACTATTGAGGGAAAGATATTTCCAAAATGTTTTGTCACAGAATGGGAATGTTTTTATTAAGTTCTATCCAAATCGTATTCTACTTGGGAAACTCTACCTGAGATACAGCAGATACCTGCTTTGTAACTTAGTAGTGATGCCACTCAAAACAGGATTTGGGAGTTTGTCTAGGAGAAAATGCAGAAGTTGCATGAGTGCTGGTAGTAGGGGTAGAGATTTGTGTGTGGAAATCTTTATTATATCTGGGGATAGTATTTGGGTAATACAAACGAGCAGTTACTCAGAAGCTTGCCACCTCTACCAAGCCTAGGCAAATTTTTCGTGGTTCGTGGTGTCATGGTCAAGATTTACGGCCAAAAGGTGTAGAAACAGGAATGTATGCATAGAATGGTTTGGGTTCGAGGGTCATCTAGTCCAACCCCCCTGCAATGAGCAGGGACATCTTCAACTAGATCAGGCTGCCCAGAGCCCCGTCCAACCTGGCCTTGAATGTTTCCAGGGATGGGGCATCTACAACCTCTCTGGGCAACCTGTTCCAGTGTTTCAACACCCTCATCATGAAAAAATGTCTTCCTTGTATCAAGTCTGAATCTACGCTGTTTTAGTTTAAAACCATTACCCCTTGTCCTATCGCAACAGGCCCTGCGAAAAAGTCTGTCCCCATCTTTCTTATAAGTCCCCCTCTAAGTGTTGAAAGGCCGCAATCAGGTCTCCCCAGAGCCTTCTCTTCTCCAGGCTGAACAAGCCCAACTCTCTCAGCCTTTCCTCATAGGAGAGGTGTTCCAGCCCTCTGACCATTTTTGTGGCCCTCCCATGGACCAACTCCAAGAGGTCCATGTCTTTCCTGTACTGAGGACTCCAGAGCTCAACACAGTACTCCAGGTGGGGTCTCACCAGAGCGGAGTAGAGAGGCAGAACCCACCCTGCTCATCCTGCTGGCCATGCTTCTTTTGATGCAGGCCATATTGTTAATCCATCATTGTTTTAAGATCAATCAAAACAGGTCAGTGCGAAGCCTGTTGCTTTTTTACTAGTAATGGCAAGAATTTTATTTACTGGGCTACTCTAGACCTGGTACAACAGGCACAGAAATGTGAAGTTTCCTGTAGCTTGTCTACCATCTTCAGTTTTGGGATGAAGGACCTATTAGGCCTCAAATCTGAGAATTTCTTATGTGTATCTGGAAGCTAGTCCTTTTGGAGTTGTTGGTTGCCTAATGCTATATACAGCCACATTCCATTCCTTTCCCTTTCACATTTACCAAAGTGAATCTCATAAGAGACTTTCTTTGTTGAGTATGTTTGTTATTGATTTCCTGATTCCTTCTTATCAACATTTGGTTTTGAGGCCTCCAGTTCTCTCAGTGGTTTTGGAAACAGTTCATTTCTAATTAACCTTTCAATTGAAACTTGTTCTCTTTATAGCAAACTTCCTGTGATCAGCAAGATTGCTGTTCAGGACAGTAGTTCTGAGGGAACCTTAGTTACAGACCTTATACGCTTCTAAAGCTGACTTACAGGATGCCATACTGTATTGACCTTTAAAGAGAATTTAAGTTAAAGATCCACAGTTTTTACCAAGGAGAAAAAAAATACAAAATACTGTCCAAAAAGAACTTTTAAGTATAATTATGTATAGGTAAATAACACTGAGATTGCTGTTATGGTGAAAGTGCCCTTTAGTAGATAATAGTAATAAGTTTTCTTTCACTGTTTAAAAAAAAAAAAAAGAATTACATAGTGGAACTGCAGTCTGTCAAACAAATACTATATGCCTATGTAAAATTAAGAGGAAATTGTCTTCTCCACACTTGTGAACATTCTTTTCTCTCTTCCATGTGGGAAGAGTCTCTGTTAAAACATTTTGACATTTCAGCCTTAGGACCAGAAAAATGTGAGAACTAAGACCTCTATAAAACTGAAAGCAGACTTGTCAATTTTTTCTGCAGGAATGTCATTTCATTCAGAAATATAGACTTAATATCATCACTGCCCAACAGCTGCTGCTTAAAAACTCCACACTGAGGACAGCAGCTGAACCACTCGCTCTCTGTAGACTAAACCCCAATAAGCATGTCTGATGAGCATCTGAGAATGATAGCTGGAAGGCAAAACTCATGACAGCTGGACCAGTGAATATAAAGACAGTCATGCTCAGTGTTCTGCAAAGACCAACTCTTGAGGTCCTGGAGAGTAGATAGGAAGCACAGAAGCGTATAGAACGTTTGTCAAGACACAGGACACATTTTCAAACATGGCCTATAATTATACGCACCATTTCATGTATGTGATACTAATTGCATACATAATTTCTGGCATGCTGGTCCTCATGTTTACCCAAGTATGGAATTTACATGAGGCTTTTCTTTGTGCATATGCAAATTTTATCACTTTCACACACAGTCATCTGAAAAGCCATGAGGGCATATTGTTGTATGTACCAGGGTGTACTCATCTATGGGCTGGGTCAAGGCTGTCCCAAAATCATACCCAACTATTAAAACCTGGGAAGGGTATGTGTTTTGGTTATGAAAGAAATTATTGGACAAAATATTTAGTGTGGTCAAAACATAACTTTTTAAATTTTTTTTCTCAGTTCTTGTGTATTCCAGAAAGAGTATCTCAGTGCATCGATTTAAAGCAGATTCTTCAACTAGGTATTGGTAATATACTGTACAACTCAGTGTGGCTAATGAAGCATTGCATGCTGCCTTCAGGGCTACAGCTATGGCTATAAATATGCCATAAAAATATGACCTTGACATGCTTTGAGCTGCACAATGAACTAGTCAATAGGAAATGACTATGGTTTGTAATCCTATGTAGTCACAGAGACTATGTTCCCAAACACAGAGAGAAATAAAAGCTGAAGAGTAAAGTCACTTACCACTCTTAAAATGTCCAAGTAAACTACATTCCCATTTGCTACTGTACAAAATATCCTTTGTTGGCAAGTTACATACAAATTGAGATGATCAGATAATCTTTTCAAGTGATTAATGGAATAGGCGCAATCATATGCTAGATATTCTAGTAAGACCTGATTCTGGCAAGATACAGCTCAGTTGAAATGCTGTTTACCTTTGAGGAATAACTTCCTGGTCATCTCAAAGGAGGCTGCTTCAAATCTGGGGGAAAAGAGCAACTTTGATGTTAAAAATTGAGGCCTGTATCTGTCATAGTTTTGTTCATAACTTAAACAATGGGAACAACTCTGGAGTAGCGCATAAACTTTTCATTTCTGTTTTTCATGTGAAATTCCTGACTCATTGTAGAACTTGTAAAAAGGCCATTTCAAACAGTTTTAAAGTTCAGTTCTTAGATACTTTTGCAAATCATACGGATAGTTTTGAAATAGACTATATTGATCTCTTTAAGTATGCCACTGTTCCTGGAATGACAGGGTAATACATTAATCATGATGGAAATATGTCATTTTAAACAACATTCTTGACACCACAGTACAGTTTATAGCTGAATTAACTGTGAATTCTTAGCACTTGAAAGTTATATAGGTCAAGAAGGTAAAGACAATAGACTTTTTAAAAAACTTGCTTCCATTTACATGGTTCCCTTCAGTTTCTATCAGTGATTTTGATTCTTAATCTCCTTTTCAAACTAGTAGATCAGTCAAAAAATAAAATCCAGAGGTGAAGTCTTTCTCCATGTGTTTCTTCTCTCCATGTCAGAATTGAATCTGTATTTTGACCTCAGCTGCGCTGTTAGTTGAGATCTTGGAGTTTGTTACAGTAACAGATAATGTTTCTGGGGTTTGCTGCTGTTTTAACTCTGCTACTCCTGACTGCCTTCTGGTTGAAAGATTTAGGTCTGTGCTTTTTCTTGGCAGACATTGGCTTTAACTCTTCTGCCCAATTGGATGCATTTGAGGAGCTCTCAGGGATAACTGTTGATCATGTGTACACTTCTGTTACTTTCCCAGAGAGCATTACAGCAGCAGAGCTCTACCAAGGCTCTTATACTACTGTACTTATCCCGTTATGTGAAGTTAAATATGCTCTTAAATGTTTCCTGGCCTCAGTAGGCTGCAGAGCTAGCCCAAGAATATAAAATCTGGCCAAAATGTCTACAGGCCTCTTTGTCAGCTCTTTCCTCAGTCTTCTCTTTATCTCACATAAAGGGAAAAGCACTCTGGAATCTTCAGTGGATA
>WAAD01040263.1:0-10859 GCA_013389945.1 Fregata magnificens | reverse complement strand
ATTAAAACATGAACAGTTTTGACAATTTCTATTCTGCATTTCTTTCATTGTATTTGGCCATAGGTGTACAGAAGAGAGGTGGAAGAGAATGGAATAGTTTTAGATCCTTTGAAAGCAACGCATGCTGTTAAAGGGGTAACAGGGCATGAAGTTTGTCACTACTTCTGGAATGTCGATGTTCGTAATGACTGGGAAAGTAAGGAATCGGTTCTTAAGCTTTGCATGTTTATCAGCAAGCATATTGTTTATAATGTTGACCTAATATCTGTGCTTGTTTACTGATGGATTTTATGTTTCCCTCCCTCTTTTAGCAACAATTGAAAATTTCCATGTTGTGGAAAATTTAGCTGATAATGCAATCATCATTTACCAGATGCATAAGGTAATAACACTTCACCTGTATACACACCTTAGTTGAGACAGTCTGGGGCATATGTGTTCTAATCTATTCTGAAATACTTTAACATCTTAACAACTTAAAATACTGTTCAAAACAACAGTTCAGAACAAGTTCTCTATTAAACTGCAACTTGGTCAATTTTTCAAACTTGGCTTGATAGTATAATTGGTTGTGTATGTGTCTGATAGAGCTTGTAATAACAAATGAGGACTGTTTTTAATCTCTAAGTATATCACTGCCAGCAAGGCAAGGGTAATCTAAAGCAAACTGAAGCAATAAATTGACACTGACTACAAGAAAGAAACCCATACCACTGTATCATATGTTTTGTTGCAATAATGCAAGCTATTGTTGACCACGATTAGTTGACATATGCATTTGCATTATGAGGTGGTATAATTGCTGGTACAACATTTGTTCTTTTAACTTCATTATGGTTTTTCACCCCAACCAGTTCTGATGTAGCTTTACTAAAATGTTCATTTGACTTATAACCCAATAAATGTAACCTAACAGGTTCAAAAAAAATTGGGAATGAAGCGTACAAGTTCATCTTTAATCTTGCATGATTCCAAGTATTAGTATACTCAAATATTAAAATAAATCTATTTTTTTTTTACAATTTTACTAGTAATGTGGTTACCTTAAAACTGCCGTAACAGCGCACACTGATTTTTTAATATGGCAGTTGTGTGAACTGTATAGTGTTGTGGTAAAAGCTAGATGTTTTTCCCCTATTGAGCATCAGGAAAATGGCTTCTGTATAGTTTTACTTTATTTTATCAGACACTTTGCTTCTGAAACTTTCTCTTAGATAATACCAGTTTACCATATCTCCCTCACTAAACTAGTAGCTTCTTGAAATAATATTTGTTATAAATATTTCTCGCGCGCCCGCGCTTTCCCTCGCGCACCCTCGCTTTCTCTCTCCATATTTATGGAGACATAAATAACTGTAGATGCATCTATACTTAACCACTAGTTCAGTTTGTAGCTTACAAGTATTAACTAAAATGTAAACCTGAGGTTGAGAGAACAAGAGGGGAAGTGTCTCTTCCTGGTTGTCTACTGAAAAAGTCATTGCAGCTTGGCTCCCTGCCTTTTAAAGGCCTTAAACTTTTGCCTTAATTTTTTTAAAATGAAGTGTAGCCATATAACCTGATACACATCTGTACAACACCTATGTTCTGTTTCAGTTTTGAAAATTGCATGAAATTACTAACTTGAAGAAACTTTTTTACTTAAATAACATGACTGACCTGTTTTGCCTTGTTTGTTTTTTTCCTTTATCTAAGAATAGTAAGTACTTAATTTGCAAAACTGGAAAAAGCTTATATTCAGGTGTTTCTCTGCAGAGGGTGTGGCCGGCTTCTCAAAGGGATGTGCTGTATTTGTCTGTCATCAGAAAGATACCAGCATTCAGTGAAAATGATCCTGAAACATGGATTGTGTGCAACTTCTCTGTGGAACATGACAGTGCTCCTGTAAGTGTTATTTTCATTCTATCGAGTTCTGCTTTTAAGATACCATTTTTCTACTATGTGGTGATGGTCTTGCAATACTAGTGTAAGGGGGGGAGATATGCAAAAATACAGTTTGTTTAAACCAGATGATACAATGACCTGATGAAGGCATTCTGAGCCAAAAACTTTCTTACCTTATCTCAACAGTTGGCAGATCTAAGGTGTTGCAGAAAAATGGAAGCAAAATTTCTGAAGATGTGAAAACATTTTAAAGAATTGAGGTTACTTTGTATGGAATCAAATCAATAACTCTTCAGTATTGTCAGACATGGGAATAGGCTTGTATAACTGTAGATATGGAATCTGTTAAACCTCCAGGTTACACAGTTCTGCCTTGGTTCTGTCAGATAGTAGCAATGATTGTTTTCTTTGGAGTATTTCTGTGCTGATTGCTATGCCATTGCCTGCTTACAAGGGAAAAGTTACTAACTGATATTTGTAAATGCTGATGCGTTATTCTTTAGATGTCTCCTTATTTGTCACAGTAATTGAAATAATTCACTACTGTAAGCAAACAGAAACCTGAGATTCAGGCATTTCAGTTTAACCCTTTCCCTGTTCACCATGTACCTTTCATTTCATTCACATTCATGTTACATCCATGTAGTGCTAGAATGCAAACTCCCTGAAATGCAACTTTTGGAGTGTCTTAGACTTTATACTAAATAAAAATGTTAGCAGTCAAGTATGCTGAAATAAACTTAGTTTGAAGCTTACAAATGTTTCTTTTTTTTTCTGGCAGCTGAACAATCGCTGTGTCCGTGCCAAAATAAATATTGCTATGATTTGTCAGACATTAGTAAGCCCGCCAGAGGGGAACAAGGAAATAAGCAGGGACAATATCCTATGCAAGATTACATATGTAGCTAATGGTAAGTCTAAAATTTTTCAGTATGACATTGATGATATATGCTAATTCTGGGGAGCTGAATACTGGCAAAAAAAAGGTTGATGCAGTTTTCTGTTAAATTTATATATAGGATCACACTTGTGGTCTTCATGGTCAAAAAGACTCGAATTAATGTGCACATCAGTCAGTGAATGGGATCTTTCATTGTGTGGCATTCTGGGAGGAATAAATGAAAGTAATGTGTGGCTCAGTCCGAAGTACAGAACCTTGGGGTGGAAGGGGGTGGGCAGAAGAAATGTCTGCAACTGGGATGACTTGGCATAAGCTATTAGTTTCAGTAGTAGTCTGGGTTTTTTATTCATGTATTGCTGTCAATTTTTTTCCCCAGTTCATCTTGTTAGGCTGAAAAGCTGCTGATAGTCAAGATACAGTTCTTACCCTCAGTATTAAGAAGGGACAAATAAATTTTGTATGAGGATGTTTGCAAGCTGTATAATCTAGTCTACATATTTTTTAACTGATAGAATCCTTGGTATTGACTGCAAAGTTAGCAAAGCCAAACTGTATTGTTACTGTACCCAGTATTTAGCAGTGTATTATAGTATTGGAGCCACATACCTATAAGCTCCTCTCCTGCAGCTACAAAAAACTTTGAGTATCTCACCTGCTTATTATTTTTTGACCACCTATTACACGGCTTACTAAAGAATCAAAGTCTGAAAAATGGGTTCAGTGAATCATAGAATCATTAAGGTTGGAAAAGACCTCTAAGATCATCAAGTCCAACCATCAACTAACACCACCATGACTCCTAAACTAGCCCCTGGAGTGCCACGTCTACACCTTTTTTGAACGCCTCCAGGGTAGACGACTCCACCACCTCTCTGGGCAGCCTGTTCCAATGCCTAACCACTCTTTCAGTAAAGAAATTCTTCCTAATGTCCAATCTAAACCTCCCCTGACGCAACTTGAAGCCATTTCCTCTCGTCCTATCGCTAGTTTCTTGGGAGAAGAGTCCAGCACCCGCTTCCCTACAACCTCCCTTCAGGTAGTTGTAGAGAGCTATAAGGTCTCCCCTCAGCCTCCTCTTCTCCAGACTAAACAACCCCAGTTCTCTCAGCCGCTCCTCATAAGACTTGTTTTCTAGTCCCTTCACCAGCCTCGTTGCCCTTCTCTGGACACGCTCCAGCACCTCAGTGTCCTTCTTGTACTGAGGGGCCCAAAACTGAACACAGTACTCGAGGTGCGGCCTCACCAGTGCCGAGTACAGGGGCACGATCACTTCCCTACTCCTGCTGGTCACACTATTCCTGATACAAGCCAGGATGCTGTTGGCTTTCTTGGCCACCTGGGCACACTGCCGGCTCATGTTCAGCTGGCTGTCGACCAGCACCCCCAGGTCCTTTTCTGCCGGGCAGCTCTCCAGCCACTCTTCCCCAAGCCTGTACCGTTGCATGGGGTTGTTGTGACCCAAGTGCAGGACCCGGCACTTGGCCTTGTTGAACCTCATACAGTTGGCCTCGGCCCATCGATCCAGCCTATCCAGATCCCTCTGCAGAGCCTTCCTTCCCTCAAGCAGATCGACACTCCCACCCAGCTTGGTGTCATCTGCAAACTTGCTGAGGGTGCACTCAATCCCCTCATCCAGATCATTGATGAATCTTTGCCATATAGGAGTGATGCAACTTGTATTAAATCCTGTACAAATAATACTATATGATGTTAAACTCTGGGGTAAGCTGCTTTGTTTCCTGTTTAGAAGTTTCCCAATTATTTAAAAAATACATTTTCATTGACAAATTCTGAACTGTGCTTATATGGGAAGTGGCAGCTTTTTCAGCAAAGTACTTGACCTGTGAATTTAAGCATACTTTAGAATCAGTTCAAATTTTGTTTAAAGTGCTTTAAAAATAATTTGTAAGACATTGGCTATGTAGCAATTCTGCAGGCAAATGCAGCAGTTACTGAAAAGTTAAGACTGACTTCTATTTTCTTTGAAATAAGAAGTAACTTGAGTCTCTTTTTCTGTTGTTTCTTGGAAGTACTTAAAGAATATCATCTTTCATTTGGGCATTCCCCAAAGACAACACATCATGTTTAATGTTTTCTAAATAGTGACATCATAGAACTGGACTGAATTAGAGCATTAAGAGTAGAAAGTGCTGCAATACAAGCTGTAAGGGCGTAAATTCTGCTGATTATTCTTTCCTGATACTTCAGAAAGAGTTGCAGGAATACAAACATAAATTTTCTTTTCTAGCTTTTAGCACATTTGCTGTATTTCAGTGTCTGGCTTCCTGTCTACTTCTAGTGAACCCAGGAGGATGGGCACCAGCATCAGTGTTACGGGCAGTGGCAAAACGAGAATATCCAAAATTCTTAAAGCGTTTTACATCATACGTGCAAGAGAAAACGGCAGGAAAGCCTATTTTATTCTAGTATTAGCAGGTATACATTCATTTTTTTTTTTTATTCTTGATTCACTGTTGTAAATATTTAAGGCCAAACAGAAGTATGCAATCTAGAAATGTCTTATAATTAGCATGAATTCAGTGCTTACTTTTACTATATGTATGTAATATATTTGTTTTAAAACATTCATGTAATTCATGTGTATTATTAGCATGAAAAATAAGGGCTGCACAAGTTATCAAGCATTAGTTTTTGTAGACTTTTACTAGTTTGTCTTGCAAGTTTTTGCATGCATGTTTAATTTATGTAGAAGTATAAAAGAATCATAGAATCATAAAGGCTGGAAAATACCTCTAAGATCATCAAGTCCAACCATCAACTAACACCACCATGACTCCTAAACCATGTCCCGAAGTGCCACGTCTACACGTTTTTTGAATACCTCCAGGGATGGTGACTCCACCACCTCTCTGGGCAGCCTGTTCCAATGCTTGACCACTCTTTTGGTAAAGAAATTTTTCCTAATATCCAATCTAAACCTCCCCTGATGCAACTTGAGGCCATTTCCTCTCGTCCTATCGCTAGTTACTTGGGAGAAGAGTCCAACACCCGCTTCACTGCAACCTCCTTTCAGACTCCTCCTTTCAAGACTGGCCCCAAAACTGAGCCCTGGGGAACACTGCTTGTGACTGGCCACCAACTGGATTTAACTCCGTTCACCACCACTCTCTGGACTCGGCCATCCAGCCAGTTTTTTACCAGGATGAAGTATTTTTTTTATCTCAGCTATCACAGGCATTTTACACTTGTTCTGAAAAAAAACACATACTGAAGTTTCTCTAGAGCCTCATGAGATTTTATCTTAAATTCTAATTATAATTGCATATCTGATAGAATATTATGGAGGTCAAAGTATCCTTTTATATTGACAGAATAGTTCAGATCTAGGATTTTTATTAATGGAACTTTTCTGATAAACCAGTGTCAATTACTGGAGTATTTAAAAGACTGTGACTTAAATTTTTAGTCTTTCTGATGAGCCTAAGAAAGAAAAGCGATTTACAGATGCTTTCTGAAGTTAATGGATGTATTTTAATGGTATAGGTCATTGGGCTAATCTAAAATTATTTTAATGTTTAAATGATGATGTGACATTAGAAAATAATTTCTCGATCGCTTTTGGGGATGTCTGAATCTGTCAGATGTAAGCATTTGTGCTAAGTAAGGCTTTGCTTAATTTTTGTTATTGTAGACTCTTGCCGTATACTTCATTATGTAGAACTGTAGTGTCAAACCACCAAATTCCAGCTACAAAGTAGCATTTGGTAGCTTGACTATTAGAGCATGATCTGAAAATGAGTTTTTATCACTTTTCTATGCATGACGTAGGCTACCTCTATTTTTAGGTTCTATTTATTATGTCAGACTCCAAAAGTCTTAGTAATTTGATCCTTCTGTAACAGGTAGCCCTGTAATGATTCACATTTTTAATTGCATATTGTTAGAGAACTAGTGTAGGTGAACCATTTAAAACATGGCTGTCATGAGCCAACAGTTCAAACGTGATAATAGCAGTGCTGATACTATTTAAGGGGTTTAACAAGTTCTTGTTTTCCTATTAGTGTTCAAAATTTTCAGTACTGTATTTTGTCTTTGCTTACCTGCAGCGATCAGAACAATACTGGGTGAGCATTCCATGTTGAAGTGACCATGCATAGAGCACTCCATGCTGGAACGAAGGATCTACAGTCTTTTTATGGCTGAAGTTCTAGGCTTTGTATACTGAAGTAAAGAAGTGTTGTGACACCATGAGGCTGAATATGTAACACTAGCTCTCTCCTAAATTTTCTTGCGGAATCAGTGTGTAATTATAAATAGATGTATTGNTGTTTCTATAATGAATCATCTTGTTACATAAAATGTCAGTTAATAACTGAGGGCTGTCAATATCCTTATGACTTTGCCTTTTCTATTGTCTTACTCTTATGAAGATCTTTGGTTCTGAAGGAGTAAGAGTGTGAAAAGCTTTATTTTTTTCCAGATATCTTTATATTTCTATTGTATTTTTTAGTTATGTAATATGTGCTACAGAATTTTTGTTATTAAACATGATCCAGAAGTATCTAGGAAGATTCTGTATGAGAGGGCAAGAGACTGCCTGAAAGCTAGAAGTCATCTGTCCATGGTATGTGGACTGCTTTCTTGCATATCTGGGGCTTTCCCAAAGCTGTGAGAAAGTACACTATAATATTTATTGAAGTAATTTGGACTACATAAGACAACATTCCCAGCCTAGAATGAGGATGAGTACATCATTTTCAGATCCTGCACATGTTTTCTTCATCTTAATAAAGCCATGCTATGAGGTTCATGTAGAAAATGAGTTGTACTGATACTTGCCTCTTGATCAGAAACCCATCAGAGCTATAAGGATGTATAGTTCTTATTGGAAAGTTCCCTCTAGTTGCTGTGAGAATTTAAATGTCAGATATTTGTCTGCCTTTGATTATGGAGATGCTCATTAAGAGAGGACTCTGGCAGACCGGTACTGACTTTGAGGTCTTTTATCCATGTCCTGTGGTTGGAAACTCTTCAGAGACTGATGTATCTCAAGAAAAAGTTTCAGATTTTTTTTTTTTCCAAAAGAAAGCTGAAAGTCTTATTTGATATAGTATGGTAGGTGCCTGAAAATAAATAAAAGATAGTAACTTAATAAAGATTTGGTGAATGATTAAATATGATATGCACAGTGTTGAAAAAACTACTTTATCTGTTCATCTTCTCTATAGAGATGAAATCATACATAACACATGATTACACATGCATGCAGATTTCATGCTCCATAACTCTTCCCTTTTTATTTGCCTTTTTCTAATGGTGTGCATGGAATATGCCTTATTACAGAGTTATTCTGTTATATAGTGATGTTAAAAAAAAAAAAAAACCTTATCTCAAATGTACTTCTTCATTTTACAATCAACTAAGCAACGGTTCATTTCACCATAGCCACTGATGGGAATGTTAAAAAAAAAAAAGTCCAAAATATTAAGAGTTTAACTCCTTATTTGCCATTTCTGGTAATTGTTGAACACAGGCAAGCAACTGTTTATTAATTTAATTGGATGGCTTTATTTTACAAAGGTATGGAAAGTTTACAAAGCAGTATATAAATCTTGTATCATTAGTTGCATTTGCACTAAATGTGATGTACTTTTGCAATTTATTCTGTAAATAAAATTAAACTACAGATACTATTTGTAAAGAATATTTTACTTCTAGATAAAGGCACTGGTACTTCACTACAGCTAGCCCTGCCCAATCAGAGTTGTAAGAGGTTTCTTAAAGAATACAGAAGGAGTTGCAAGATTGAGAAATAGGTATTAATTGACCTCTTCAAAAACAAATGAAAAAAGGCAGCTCTCTATCGGCCTCTCAGATTGTCCATGTGCAAGTTAGCCATTAGGTCTTTTCTTCCAGAAGGGATCTTCCTTTTATGGTTTTATAAAATTTCCCCTGTCTCTTGAGCCCACCCCTCTTTTCAGTCAGTCACATATCTGTGCACTCTGAGTTCTCTTCTTCCTGTTAATAGATCTGTAGTATTTATACAGCTGTGGTCTTTGCAGAAGCAGCCCATGACTCTAGAATGGCTGGTTTTATAAGCTGAACCAATTTGAAGGGCTGAGAACACAGCTATCTTCTCCATCAGATATCGTTCTCTGAATATCTGTGTCCATTTGGAGAATTTGGATGTTGCTGAACTAGATCTGAAGGAAATGACTTGGTAGAACTTGTATTGGGAATGAGGATGAGAGATGGTCAGTTATCCTGTCTGAGAACCTGAACATCTTATTTTGACAAATTCATCTGTGAAAAATGTGATGCACTTTGGAAAAAAAATTACCTTTTACTTAATTGGGCTGAGCTGGCTTATCTGAAGTTGTGCAGATTATCTTTAAACTAATCAGATTGTCCACCTGTATTTTTGTCAAGTTGTACAGATAACTGTATTTGAATTGCCACTGTTCATCTACAGACTCAAAATATGAATCATATTTCTGACTACCTTGACTGCGTAGAGTATAACTGTTTGTTCTATAATAGCTTTATGATCCTAATGATGTTTTAAAAACTTAAAAGAAGTTGGCTCTTCCATGTTACTATCACAAATTTTAAACCAGTATTTAAAAGTGAAAAGTATTAAAAATAATGAAGAAAAATCCTGGTTTGTAGTTATTTTAAACTTTCAGTGCTTTGGAGAAACTTATTTAAAACATTACCTTTTAACCAACTTTTAGATTGTGTATAAAGTTATATACAATACTATAATCTATGGAAAATATTTAACAGGAAAGCAGTTTGCTTGTATTACTGAGGTTATGGAGATGAAAACTTGAATGCCACAGTTCATATATCAAAAAGCTCATTTTGTGCTAGCATATCAGAGGCATGTTAAAAGATGTTCCTGTACAGTATAGTCTTAATATAGAGCATTTCCAAAGTTGTATTTAAGCTTTTGTCTCCGTTTGTACAGAATTAACAAAATTATGGAAATTTCCATGGGAATGGAGATCCAGGACTGAGGAGTGCCAGGGAATAAACTTGTTTTTTCTAAAGTATGAAGAATTTTTAAGAACTGAGATGAGCTTCTGTAGAGCAAGCTTTCTTAATAGCAGGAATAGCTGGTACCTAATGGATCAATAACAAGCCTACCTTTATTTGTTATGCAGGGATTTCTACTTCTCATATAGTAATCAATAAAGCTGTAGAAACCTTACAAGTATGCAAGACTAGAGGAACAGCTTGAAATTATAGAAGGCATTACTTGCACAAAAAGAAAACTTATCTTAAGCTGAGCTGCATCAGGCCTCAGGTAAATATAATGCAACAAATGCAGAGTCCTTAGGCAAGCCCTGCCCTTGAAGAACGCAGATATTTTAGCTGGCAAAAATAAATCCTCCCAAAATAAAATAAAAAGATTACAGTCACATTCTTGGTCCCATAAGTTATGCCTGTGTTTTAAAAATACATACTTTCCAGTAAGGAGAGGTTGACCATTTCTGGAGTGCTCTGTATAACTACAAAAAAAGGAAAGCAGAGATGCTACCCTGGATTTCAAGAGAATAAACTAAGCTATTCAGGGAGCTGCTTAGCAGAGTACCCTGGGAATCTGCTTTTGAGGGCTTAGGAGTCCAGGTCAGTCTTTAAGAACCACCTTTCAGAAACGCAGGAGCAGGCAATCCCATAGTGTCGAAAGTCAAGCAAGCCGGGCAGAAGACCAGCTTGGCTGAACAGGGAACTCCTCGTGGAACTCAAGAGGAAAAAGAATCATAGAATCATTAAGGTTGGAAAAGACCTCTAAGATCATCAAGTCCAACCATCAACTAACACCACCATGACTCCTAAACTAGGCCCTGGAGTGCCACATCTACACCTTTTTTGAACACCTCCAGGGATGGTGACTCCACCACCTCTCTGGGCAGCCTGTTCCAATGCCTAACCACTCTTTTGGTACAGAAACTTTTCCTGATGTCCAATCTAAACCTCCCCTGACGCAACTTGAGGCCATTTCCTCTCGTCCTATCACAAGTTTCTTGGGAGAAGAGACCAACACTCACAGAATGACAGAATCATTAAGGTTGCAAAAAGACCTCTAAGATCATCAAGTCCAACCATC
>WAAD01040262.1:1246-71922 GCA_013389945.1 Fregata magnificens | reverse complement strand
TCAGAAGTAGTTAACAAGTAAAAAATTTAAAGCACGTACTGTGTCCAGTGAGGTCATCAAAGCTACAGATATGTTGAGTTCTGGCCTTAACATGAAAATGGGGAATATTATCAACATAGGCCTTCTGCTATCTATTTTGGTGGCAATTTTCTCACAAGATCACTCGTTAATTTCAGTGAAATTAAATGCTAATTTTATGAGTAAAAGGCTCACAGTCTTGCCAGAGTGATTTAGAAATGCATGTCTACCAATCTCTGTACTTCAGACACCACGGGTTTGAAGTGTGATATTTCTTTTCCTTGACTTCATAAATAATTTAGATTAACAAAATCCAGATGGTTTAGAGCTCTCAGTAGCTACAAGTTCAAGAAATTATTTATCTTTTGAAAGGAAGACTCCATACTTTTTCAGTTCTTCTTGCATTTTATTCAGAGCTTAACAGTTTAGGGGTTTTGTGTTTGGTTCTTTTAAAAAAAGTCTATTTTCTTTAAGACATCAGTGAGAGGGCATAAGTGGAAGTAATGAGAATGTGCTTAATGAATGTCTGATGGAATGCCCAATATGAAAATGCAACTTTCAGTCCTTCCAGGAAATTCAGTGCAAGATTTCCTGAAGAAGCTTAATCTTCTGAACATCAGTTTCTGTATTTGAAAATTATTTAAGGGCTACATGTTATCCTTTGAAAAACAAAGGACAATGTTGGAACTATAACATGGCATTTTTATGTCTTGGTTTCCGTAAGGCACATACATAGCAAATATTCTAGTTTTGCCCCAAAATTCAGGCAGTTATCTTTCGTATTTTTTGCTGAAAAATAATCAGTGAGAAGTTAAACTTTCCTGTTGATTTCTTCAAGACTATATATACAAAAAGTGTCAGATGTTCTTGTGAGTTACTCCTCTCTGTTTAGCTGGTGGATGTTGCATAATAGGTAAGGAACCACTAGGTGCATTTTTATCACAACCTATGTCAAGAAGCCATCTTCTGTCTGTTCTACAAACCATATTGTTCTTCTCAATTTTCACAGTAAAAAAAATTGTGGCTTTACCATAAATAAATATTATGTTTTGTTCATTTTTTTGTTAAATTAAGTTTATTATTAGTATTTTGATTGGAAAAATAGCATCTGCTTAAAGCTCAAACACTTCGACAGATCAGGTTTACCCAGTTATCATAAGTATGCTGGAAGTGCCAGGAAGCAGAAGCATAGTTAGATTAGCGGAAGCTGATTGTAACATCTGGGTTTTAAATCAAAGCTGAAACTTGTTTTTTTGGTGTGATTATTAATTGTTCAGACCTTTTTGCTAGTTCCTTCTAATATGCTAAATGAATGTTTCTCTAACAGAGTTTCAAAACTCATATGTGAAGCTGTTAAAATATTCTCTCCACAAATAGCAAAAGTGTTTTGGTAGAAAATCAGTCAGGAATATAGGTGTGGACATCTTTGGACTGCTGTGGACTGTATTTTCTCTCTATGGCTTCCTTTCTTAGGTCTCATTTGAGGCAGCAGTCAGGATGGAGCAACACTGCTTGCCACAGTGACTGATGAATGATTGCATAGCTCTAATGGGACAAATAGAAAGAAGAAATGAAAGGGTGGAAAGACATCCCATCATGCCTAGTTGGAACAGTACCCTGTACACTAATGTTATATTTTATGGTTATTTATCCCCTGGCACTATTTAACACCACCAATTTTGAAGATAAATGTAGTAAAAGCATTTTTATCCTGCTGCTATGAAAATGTGCTTTTAATAGATTTAGGTTTTCTCGGGTCATAAGAAAGAAATAGAAAGATTTTGCAGCTTTGTAAAGGACTGTATTATATACAGAGTTTAAAATGTCATAAAGCAGCTTGAAACACTATAGGGAGTCTGTGCAGTAATTGGAAAAATGTTTCATACTAATGTTTGGATTGCATTAGTGTGAGCCGTTGGCATACATTTCGTGACAATAAACATGTCTTTGCTTAATTGTAATTATAGCTTACAAAAAGGCTTAAAGAAAGGAAGTGAGAAAGGTATTTTGGTGAGTATGGATGATGACATTTTAATGCACTTAAGGCACAAGACAGCACTCCTAAAGACCAGCTCTAGCTTGCATGCACTGCTGATAGACCAGCCCTACGTTTTTATTTAGTAATATTTATCAAGGTTGGGGAGTTTGTTAGGATTCCTCTGTTCCACCCCCTCTCCTCGCAGATTAACAACTGGCATGGTTGCCAGCCTGTGTCTCTTCCTCAGATTAAATTCCTGTTACAACACATGAGCAGATTCTAATAATTATTCAGTACTGAGCTGTACCAGATTCTCACCGCTGCTGTTGTCTACATGCCACCCCTCCTACAGTAGGTTTTAGTCAGCATAGCAAAAGATAGAAGAAACAGAATCACCCACCTTTGAAATTTTGCTTGAGAAAAAAAATACAAGTTTAGAACTTGTAACAGCATCTCATACCTCCACAGTAGCTCACTGTGAATGCAAAGTTGGGCTTTTGTGTGCAGATTTGGACCTTGTGGAAATCCCTCAACACCTTGATATATTCCGAGTTTCACTTTCAGGCAATGTGAGAACCACTGAAATCACTAAGTTTAAATTCTGAATCGTAAGCAATCAGCAAATCTTCTAAAATTTTAGGTATTTGTTATGCTGTTGTCACTTGCTTCCTGAAGGATTAAAACATAAATTTAGAACTGGCATTGTTTCTTGCTTGGATCAGAAAGCTTGTAGCTGTTTATTATGCAATCAAATGCATATATAGTTCATTTTTTTCCTCAGAGTTGAAGCCCTTCAAGAGTTTAGGAGCCCTTTAATTAATATGGTAGTATAATGACAAAATACCTAACTGCTTTCAAGTCCTGTTGGTATCATTTTGAGATGTAGCTGATTCTCTAGGAACCTGAGTGTCCTCCTGTGCCGCTTTCAGTGCTACTGAATTCAAGCCTCACTCTGGAGTTCTTAGGATATTTTTCTGCATTAATCCTTACCAGGAATAAAAATTTGTGAATAACTTGGCCATTTGGGAATGGTGAAGTAAATTGAATAAACCTTACATTCTGGCTACTTGATGGGTATGCTTGTCAGTGCAGTTGGATAAATAAAGTGTTGGCAAGATCTGTTAAGACATGCGGTATGCTTCAGGTAACCAGAAACTGGAATGAGAAAAGTTATGCTAACACTGAAGAAGAGAAAATGATGCACGGAAGCTCATCAAGAGAAGCAGTCGTAACAGCAGTACTACCTAAACTTAGTAAATTAAATTGTCATGCTACAGCAGAACACTGAGATAGAGCCTTTAAATCTGTATTTCAGTGTACTTCCAGGATTGACCTCTAAAGCTGAAAGCAATAATAGTACTTTTCGGTAAGAGTTAAGTTCAATATTTAATAATCACCATCATAATAACAATAATGAGACATTTCACCCTGAACCTGATGTTGGTGGGAGGGAGTTGATATTTAACTACATAAAACACAACTTTTTTTTTTAACAAGTGCATAATTGTATTTCATGAAATACTTTGAAATTCCAAATTTTGAGTGAGGGAGAATTCCCATCTAGTCGTGGTTTGTGTCTAAGTCTTAACAGCAAGATAGGTCTGCATGACTGGGACAGATAATTTAAAGAGAAAAATACCGCGAGTTTCATTTCTAAACAAGTGAAAAAGGTTTAAACGTAATAGGAGGACTTCAAGACGTTGTTGGCTAGTTTGGCTTTTTAAAGAAAATTTAAGATGTAACTGCTGTTTTCACTGCTGTCTTTAAAGACCTTAAAAGTAATGTTGAGCAGAATAACTGATGTAGCCAAAATACTTGTGATTATAGCATCTGTGCTATGTACTAGCTTCCATAGATAACATGGATCATGGCAGCAATGTGGTTAACTGAGCTTTAACATGAGCTACTTAGCCAGAGTCCTCATGAGTTTATACTTGGTCTCTAGCGTGCCTTAAAGCCCACGCCTTCATATGGGCACTTCTGTTGTTAGCACTGCGAGCTGGATTGACCTGGATGGATATCATAGCACACGCACTACCCTATCTTCTGATTGCTGGATAGCTATATTTTAAATTTTGTCCTGGGCTTGCAGTTCCCCATCCTACCCCTGACATTTCCTTTTGCAGTTATAGATGAGATGATATACAAATACAGTGTTTAAAGTTTCTGCACAAACAACAGTCTTATCATTGGGCATGATCTGCTGATGAACACCTTCTGTGTAGTGGAACCTACTGTATATGAAGGGTTATCGTGGAATCATTAGGAAATGAAAAAATATTATTTTCATCCTTTTTTCTACATAATTTAATGTATATGATTTTTATATCTATTGCTGATGTATCTGAATGCAGTATCAAGCCCTCAGCCCTATCAGCTTTCAGTAATTTTAATAATAGCTGACATTCTTGATAATAGAATAAAATTTCTAGATACAATCTAGAAATGTGGAAATATATTTTTAAGCTGTGTTATACTGCAAATGCCATAGCACAAGTAATTGGAAGTGATTTAGTGGCCAACATTAAAAGATTACCAAATAGGATGATGATGTAAAATGCATTATCAGTATGAGTAATAGGTAACTCAATCAAGCACAGAGCTAGGCAGATTTGTTCATTGCAAATATGATATGAAGGTATAGATCTCTATGTGAAATATGTTCCAGAGTTTTACAGATAAGCCAAACTAACTCTGTCAAGCAGCTTTAGAAGAGTGGATTTGCTTTGAAGCATTAAAATTGTTAGAGTAAGTCATGAAACTCTAGTGAAGACTTTTTGCATGGTTTTCTCTTGAGCAATTCTGAGAAAACTGTTTTCATAAATTATTTCTTTTCCAAAGCTAGAACTATAACTAGGAAATTTAACAAAGCATGGGCTATGACAGATAAGAAAACTGACCGAGCTCCACTAGGTGAAAAACTAGAAGCTTCTGCATTCCTAGTAATAATTTATGGTAGTATTGTTAAGCTCTTTAAAATGTTCTGGTTTTAATTCATCTTTTATGTGCATGGCACAAATACAGTTTTTAAAGAGATCTAGCCCTCTGTGAAATGTAATCAGGCTGACTGGATGCTTATGGATCTTTGGTTTACTTGTCCTCTGTTAAATCTCTGGAGGTGGCAACGGAGAAGTGTCTTTGCCAATGACTTCAGGTATTTCCAGGGAAAAGCAGCAAAACTAGTGAAAGGAATCATGTACCTCTCCATGAACAGTCTTACAGCTGTTTCTTTGGTGTTCATGACACTGCATTTTCTTTTACTATATTGTGTTAAGATTTTTGCTTAGGGAGGAACATTTTCATAATACGAAGTGCTTCTAGTTGCAGCTTTCAGCGGTATACCACATACCATATTAAACCATTTGGGGAGCTACGTTCTTCAGAAGATATCCTGTGGGGGACCAGGGAGTGGTTGAATGCAACATGAATCCTCATCTGCAGCAGGAAGAGACTTGGAGAACAGATCATTAAAAGATATGGCTCCGGATGGGAAGTATGTCTAGCAGAGGGCAGCTACGGATGCCAGGAGCCAATCCACCATGCCAGGACAGATTGGGAAACAAGCATCCTGGCAAGAAGCTGAGAAAGTGGGGCATAATTCCTTCTCATCCTGCTTGGTGCACCAGGAAACTTTTGGTGCAACCCCATGGTGCTTTCCCTGCCCTAGTGGCAATCTCTTACCTTTCAGCATCTCTTCAACACCGTGCTGTCTGACCCCGTCTGAAAGATGCGTCCCAAGAGGCAAGGGGCTGTGCCCTTGGCTTTGGTTACCAAAGCCATGTACCAGAGGTGGGAATAACACCCTACAGGTGTGGTGCTCCTGTACACACCTGAACCTCACTGTTAGTGACTTTACAGTGTTCAAGACACTAGGAAATAAAGGTGAAAGTGGATAAAGTCAAGTGGTGTCCTGTAAAACACATCACGAACTGTTATACTGTGTCTTGTATTACACACCTGCCTGTATTTTATGCCTATTTCTTGAAGCAGATTTTGACCTAAAGAAGTATCGGAGACTAGATCTAGCTTTAATCTAAGCATTTAATCCATCTAAGTGGACTTTTACTCCATAGAAGGTGTCACCTTTGAATTACCAATGCCACCTTCAGAGCTCTTGTGCAAGACGGTTTTTTATGGTTGGAAGGAATAATTTACTACTCAGTTAATCTTCATTTTTTCTCATTGAACATGTTGGTACTGCTCAAGATGAGTATGTTTTGCTTTTCGTGTCTCTAATATTTTTATAGATTATATTAGTGGATAGAGACTGAATTCTCTGGTAATAAGTCAGATAATTCCACTTTGTAACTGTTCTTCCTCCAACTTCTTTCATGAACCTGCTGTCAGAAGCTTGGAAGAAAAGCTGAACTGCGTTTATTTATCCTCTATAGGCCAAAGCATGTGAGCTCTACAGCAAATAATCACTGTCTAGCTGACTTTATTGAGCATCCATGTCAATTCACCCTACAAAATACACTTTTCATGTACTACAAAGTCTTTTTAAGGCATCTGGGACCTAAGTGTGGGTGTACTAACACCAGTACTTGAGACAAACCATTAAGAGATCATCCTCCTGACATGAGAAAACAAACCACTTGAAATATTCCATATAAAAGCCTCTTGAACCATTGGGAATTGAGTTCCCAAAAGGGAGGAGAGAATCAAGAAGTAAGATCCTACAGTGAATCTAAAAAATACCCCCCAATAAAATCCTTTGCAATACTCACATTTATTTGAAAATGAATCACTTGTATTTACCAGCATAGTAAAACCCAATAAACCCAACTCCCATACTTAAAGTGAAATGTTTTTCATCTTACATGCCCACTTTGGTTATTTTTAGGAAGTCTCTAGAAAACGTTGCCCTGCTAAATTAATCACCTACAGGAGTCATAGCTTGGATCTTTTTCCTAATACTTGTTAGAAATTAGACACCATTGGGGTATATAGGTAACGCTTGAATACAAAGAGAAATTGCTATCCTTCCATACCCCAGGGCATCAGTTTGGTGTCATCTCTTCATGTACCATACTTCTGTTGCAGGGCAAAATGGTTAAGTGTCTTTATTGTCTGTATTAAAGGATGAATGCAACTCTTCCACAGAAACATGCAGTAAGAACTCTGTGTGCTGACATGTGCCAGTGCCTCCAGAACATGATTTCTATGGGTTTCAGCTACACATTCTTTTCCCTACCCCTGCTTATGTGAAGCTGAACAGAATGCACTTGAATATTTAGGCCTTGCCTTTTCTGAGAACTTCATTCGTAATGATTATATGTTCTGCTTGACTGACAGTTTGTGGTAGGGCAATTCATTAAGGTTAATTGAATTCTAAAGGGAGGAAAATATATATCTTTGGACATGATTGGGAATTATTGGGAAATAGTGTAATGTACATGCTTATAATTTTCAGAGTGTATAATAAAGAACATACTGATTTTTAAAACAAGAAAGGTAATTTCATGTTTGAAATAACAGAGTTAAAAATCAGTGTGGAATTAAAAAAAGCACCTTTTCCTTCCTCATTAGCAATCATGATCGTTTAATCGATAGTGGGCAGGAGAAGTGACACAAAAACCTGCATCACCGCTGAAGCACACAGGATATTGACATTTAAACAAATGCTTTAAGCATACTGTGCTTGCTCTTCTAGTTTTAGTATTAAAAGCTGGTGGGGGAGCTTGTCTTATTTTATCATTCATATTAATCTTGCACGCACAGCAAACTTAGGGTGGTTCTTTTTTGTTATTTTCTACATGAAAGAGAATCACAAACCTATCAAATTGTCCTTTTTTTTTCAAGAGACTGATTGAAACCTCTGTAACATTTGGGACTTGGGAGACATTTCCATTGATCTCAGTTGCTATGAGCACCTAGCCACATAGCCAGAATAACCCAAAACAAGCAATCTGCCAGGATTTCTTCATCCTAATGATTCATATCTGAAACTCTTCAGCAGCACTATTGATAGAATTTGTGTCTGCACTGATTTTTTTGGGGGAGGGGGAGAGTTACATTGTACAAAAAGATGAAAATGTAGCTAGTTGAGATATGCCATCCAGCTATCAGCTGCATGGCTTGGGCTCTGTTATCGCTGCAGCTCTGGCAGCGTGGAGGTCACCATGGGCTAGCTGTAAGGCAGTGTACCTGGCTTCCCTGGTGGGTTTCTGCTGTGGCTGTGAGCTTCGGCATAGCATCACCCATGCAAGCTGCTCCGTTTAGCTGAGGATGCTTCTACAAATGACGAGGAGCAGCAGGTGGTCGAGTTTCTCTCTAGTGGTTCAGGTACTTAGTAACAGGCAGCTGTAGGAAACAGCCCTCAGGAGTAGAGGTGTTTCACAGCCCTCTCTCTGTTCCAGAATGAGTGCCTGTATAGCAAGGTACAGGGGCCTGTCCTCTCTCTCTCCTTCCCTTTCTGCTTGTCCTTCTGCTGCTCCTGTGGAAGCGTACACTGAATTCTTCCAGCTGATGAGACTGCGAGTGTCCCTACAGCAAACCATCCTGTTGCAAACCAGGCTCATGAGAGATGTGATAATTCCTTCCAAAAGTGAAAAAGGAACTTTTGTCTATGGTCCTATCTGTCCCCAACAAGGAGCTATCAGCTGCAAAACCAGGAGCACCACTGCCCCTACCTCTGCTAGAACCTCACCAGTAGGCAGTGGCAACTTTTGTTTGTAAGTGAATGCCTGACCTGTAAACTTGCTTTCAGGTGAGTGCCTTGGGCAACTTGTGTGCTGGAACGTCTCCTCTGTCAGTCCTGAGTTACTGCAGGTGGGATAGGTAGTAAGCTGCCAAGTTTTGGTGCTGCTGAGCATTCTCAAACACCAACATTTAGGTACCCTGAGGATATTAATATCAAAAACTCAAGTGTCAATGGACAAGAGACGTCAAGACTTAGTTGTGCTGGTGTTTCAGGAATCTGGTTTTTGATGAAGTACCTGAAGTCCTTTCATAGATTAACCAAACTCGGTTTTCTCACACGCTGGTGTGATTTTTCATTTTGGCTCTAACTTCCTATTTGTGCTTTTTGACAAAAGTTGTTCAAGACCCTGACTTGAAAGCACAGGATTTATCCTGTTGATCTCGGTAGGACTAATGAGATCTGAAAATTATACAATGTGTGGTTAAGAACATTAAATATTTGCAGGGTAGTCAACTTTCAATGGGATTTGGGAATTACCAGTGTTGTATTTTGTGATTCTCTGTGACTTAATGAAATATTAAGGATGCATATTTGTGGTGAGGTTAACATGTTAGTTCTTTGTTCTTTCTTATTTCGTAAGAATTATGATTCTTTGACTAATTTTTATGCTACGTTAAGATCCTTGAAAGTTCAAATGGCCTTAGTGAAGGACATACTGACAAAAAATTATGTTCTGGCTATATAATCTCTGCTAAAGGTATTTGAAGAGGTATCATTCATTACAGGGAGCTTTTTGGTTTTGGTGTTTTGAAAGCATGTGATTTATTGAGCATTTTGTCTATTTTGTGAAGATGTTGGGGGTATTTATTCTTTGCTTTTAACATCAATTGCACTAAATGTGGCTTTAACCAACTTGACAGGGCCACCTAGAGCACTTCTTGTTAATTCATGTGAGTAAGCAGAATGGAAATACTTTTGAATCCCTACTTGTAAAATTGCCATGTTCAACAGAACCCAGATTTTAGCTAAGTACTGGAAAAATAATATAACAGAAGGAAAACAAAATTAAAGACTTTGAGAATCAGTTTTGTCTTTTTCTTCTAGCCATTTGCATTTTTAAGTTTTTCTGTGTTACCACTTTTATCACTCTCAATTCTTCAGCTCCTGTGAGGGCGAATGCCATACTCTGTTCCCTGGGAGGTGAGCTGAGGGAGGGGTCTGGCTGGTATGTTTGGTGTGAATGTGTACAGTTATTCTTTTTCATTTCTGTTGCAAAATTTGCAGAAAGGTGTCAGTCCTCAGGTTATAATTCACTCATCTTTTTAGGTTATTGGGTATGAACAGGGCCAACAATAACAAGCTGAAGTCTAGAAAGCCAGGAGTCTCGTGGCACGGATGCCTCCTTCAGTGCTTAATTCCAAACTAGCTGTAAAAGTGTCTATCCAACATATTGGCGAGGGCAAAACGGTCTCAGCCCTGGGATATTTTACTTAATTTGTTGCCAATTAACACAAACTTCTAATGACCGATGTGGGTATTGAGGGAAACAAGCGAGCATGAACAATTAAGCGCCGNGCGGTGGGGGCCGCCGCCTGCCTGCGCCCCGGCACCCGCGTGGGAGCAGGGTTTGGAGACTGCTTTCAGTCCCCCCCTCCGCTGGCTGGTGAGTGCGAGCAGCTTTCCTGCTCCTCCACTACGGTTGTGAGTTAAGGTGAGCGTGATCGAGTCTGTACAAAATTGTTTTACAGGGGAGCAGCATTCCTTGCAGGTGTTATTTGGGTGGGGAACGTGATACAAACCCACGACACCTCATCCGAGCGGGCGAGGAGAAGGAGCAGCTTCAGACCCCTTTCGAAACCTTGCTGTCAGGGGCTGAATTCACCCAGCCTGCCCAGTCCACGAGGTTTTCAAGCCTAGCAAGGTGTGTGGGGGCAAAGTAGGCGCAGTGTGCAGTCAGTCACAGAAATCTCTGTGGTTGCCAGCTGATAAATATTTATAGCCAAGTGCTTCTGCCATCGTTATACTTACTTGAAAACAAAGATCTCTGTGTGAAACTGAAACTTAACATCGCATCCAACTTGTTTGCAGTGCAGGAAAAAAAAGAGATTTTGACCTATTAAAATGATGGATTGCATCTACTTAAAGGATGATTATAATTACTTGAATAAACATCTAGAAAGTAGTGAGCTGTAAAGATACTACTATCCAACTCTCACATATAGTAAGGAAAGTAATGGAAATTATTGGTGTGCTGAGGTACCTACCAAAATGATGGCTGTACAGGATACCCTTAGCCATATAAAATGCGATAAAACACTTGTGGTTTGAAGATGCTTCTTTGTAAGTTTGTGATAAGTTAGTCCAACCAATTATGAATTAAAAATTAGTTAAAGTTCATTGTAAGTGTTGTCTGTCTTTCACTATGAGTAGTTTGAATATGCATTTCTGACTGCATCAAACACATGAAAGTAATCAAACTGAGAAGCAACGCTTATCTTCAGCAGAAATAATTTCAGTTTGTCTGTAAGAGTGCTGTTCTTGGATTTAAGGATAACACTGAGATACAAAGATTTAGACTTGTTTTCTGTAAGCCTGTGGGGTTTGGTTTTTGTGGTGTAGCTGTTGGTGCAGTAATCAGTACTGCATCCCTCTACAAATGTTGCCCTGTGGATTATCTGTGTGATGACTACGACACTATATTAAATATAAATGTATAAACTATTTACACATTTCTATGAGTGAATAGGTGTATTTCTTATAAGATCTGATTGTTAGGGAAATAAGGCCAGTTTTATACTGTTATTTCTTCCTTAATTCTTACCTTGTGGAGGACTTTTTCTTGTCTGTTTGATAGATGGTTTTGTTCAGTAGAGTTATTCAGACATGAGAAATGATACTGTTCAGAATTTACTATCCTTGTATCTCAAAAGAGTTTACAAGTTCACACATGGCATATGATATCTTTATATTCCTTAGGGAGGAATACATAAAACAGCATTGTATAAGAAATAAAAAGATGTAAAGGGAATCAAGGGCAGACAAATGGGTTTCAAGAAAAGATCTGATTCTGGCATGAATATAGCAATTCCTTTTGTTTCAAGTCAGGAATCTGGTTTGTGTAAAAAGATAATTTTCACCAATTGACCTAAAATGGATTTAAATACCAGTTTAGTTGAATGACTAAAGTGTCGGGTTTTGAACGGTTATAGCTTATGACTGTCAATTTACCAATACAAGGTAAATCAATATCACCTTCATCGGAATGAAATTAAGGGTATCAACTAGAGGTGTGTATTGGTTTAAGCTTATTGTAGATAAGCTGATGAAATTGGTGTAGACTAGATCCTTTCTTGGTTTGGATCTGTGCAGGACTAGCAACGGGTGATAAGGAAAAAAAGTATAGTCATTAATTTGGAGTTTACTTTTAAACTATCCAAAATGATTTTGGAAAATGCGAAAGTCTTCATTTTCATGGCTGCCTCTAGCTTTACAGGTAATCAATATCATTAAGTAATCCCAACTTTGGTCATTCTTAAAACCTAATGTTTTCTAATGCTCTGCCTATCTGTGCCTCTCTCCAGTAGTCCAGTTCTTATCTCCTCTGAGCCAAGAGGCCATCCAGTTCTGGGATCAATTAGCATCTTCCCTGAATCACATCCGTGTATCTCCAGAATAGCACAGGAAGGTCCACAGGCTGTACTCCAAAGGGGGAGTCTTCTAGCCCCTGGTTAACCCACTTCCCCTTGAGCATATGAGTGGACCCTGCCATTGCAGGCTTCCTTTTGAACTATCTGTTTAAATTTTGAACTGTTTTCTGGAGTGTTCCCCCGGGTGTTGTAAAGAAAACTTTAATCTCATGGCTGTGCTTAGAGGCATGAACGAGGTCCTGTGGTAGTTCCTTTTGACAGGGAAATAGGTGCTGCCTCCAAAACAAGCCTGAATTTTACTCCCAAAGTTTCCAGGCAGTTCCTTTGTAGCTTAGCTAACAGGCATGGACAACACATTAAAAAACAACTTAAACAAATATAAAAAGAACTTAGTAGGCACTGGATTTCTGTTGCTGGCAACAAACTTTATAGAATCTTAATTTTAAATCTGCCTAATGATTTCAGACACTAATTTTTGATTTCCAGCTTGAAATACATTCACAAAGTGATTTAAAGACTTCTCAACGAAAATTTACTGGGATGCCCAGGTTATCATGGCTTTCAATCAATAACCACTCCTTTAACAACATAGTAACCTGTTGACAAGAAACATAGTGGAAATGTCTTTCTCTAAATCAGTCAAAGGGGATAAGCCCAGAGAAGAAATGGAAGCTAAATTCCCCAGATCAATAGCTACTGTAGTGTATCTGTCACCTCCACTGTGTGGCAGGAAGTGTGATTGAAACAGAAATAGTTATTGATGCATTTTCAAATTTCAAATGTTCAGTTACTTGAAGATACTTAATGAGAGTTTTTAGAGCACCTGATTAGTGGTCCTGGCTTTAATGATGCACTTTGAAAGTCACAATAGATCTTGGATTTTTTTTTTTTTCCCCCCTGCGTATATCCATGGACTAATTTCTCCAAAGGAACTGAATTGACTTGCATAAGACAGCACAGGAAAGTCACAGGTGTGGTAGTTTCTGGAGCTGCAAGCAAGTGCCTGAGCACCAGTTTACCCTTCCTCTCTTCTGAGGGCAGAGCCCTGTCCGTGTGAAGCAGCTGAGCACAGGCAGTGTTGTGCTGACTCTGAAATACGACAGGGCAGGGGCAGAGACCAGGGGAGAGGACGAAAGAATCTTTCATTATTGAAGTTACTGTGATTTACCTAACTGGGCTGGATTCTTTTTCAACCGTATCTCTGATTTGTGCTGCTCTTGCACATCACTGTATGCCCCTCTAACAGCTTTTGAGTGGTAGAACAGTTAAACCAATTAAAAGCCATTGTGGGGGAAAAAAGACAATAAAAAGTAAAATTGGAAGGTCTGGAAAATGGTAGGTCTTTTCTGTAGAGTAAGAACACGTTTCTCATCTAAACAGATGCCATTCACTGTCTTTCATGGAGCTACATGATTAACATGATCTGAGGATGTCTCTGATATTCGCTGCCTCTCCCCACTCAGTGGGAGTGTTTGCAAGAGGAAGTTCGCTAGGAAAGGTAGGAGGACAGCGATAGAGTATATTGGTTACTTAAAGGTGACCTGCAAATCAATTTGACGTTATTTGATGATACACGCTTAGCGTCCCCAGTAATAACCATGCTTTCAGCACGTTATTATCCAGCCTTGTCTGGATCACTACCGTCTAGTCATAGATAGATGTCACATCAACTCTGCTGGACCATGAGGCAAGCTAATAGGTAAGTGTCTTTCATTGAACTGCATAGTTTAGTAAAGTTAACTTTAGTTAAGTAGTAACTAGTTACTTAAAAGTTAGTAGCTTAGTACTTAGCTTAAGTACTTTAAACTTAACTAACTACGTTAAATATTTCTAAAAAGCTTTTTGGACAGAACTGTGTTTCATGGGAAAGAAATTCAGACTCTTTTTTTTTTTTTTTTTTTTCATCTTGAAAAAGCTATATACATGTCCTCTCATGTTTATGGCCTACTTGACAAAGAGAAGATTAGTAGTAATACAAGTTGCAGCCAGGCAGTTATCTTCTTTGGGGCTTGCCTGGTATTGGATTGCCTTAGAAAGAAAAGGGGAGTGAGCTTTGTGGAAGGAGGGTGATGCTTTTCAGCACATTAGGATCAAATTAAACTATTCAGAATGAGCCTGAGAATCTGCTGGGCCAGATATATATGAAAATACATTTCCAAGGAAGAGGAATTATGCAGAAGAAAGCAATAAGATGATCTCAGAAACAGGATTTCAAAGTAAAGACAGAGGTAACTAGACTGTTAACTCCTGAGGTGAGAAAACTCAGAGTCATGCCATCAGTCTTTACATATGCAGGCAGATGTGAATAAACTCTTCTCCATGACAACATGGAAGACTTCTCTACGTGTCTGGCAAGTCTTTCCAATGATAGAGATGGCAAAGCAGTGAAATAGATTAGTTGGGGAAACTGTGGGATATCCATGGTACGATAGACTCAAGAATAGCTTGGGAACACATCTGTCGGGAATGCCATCAGGTATATTTGATGCAGCCCTTGATCAGAGGGCCACACTGGATCATTTCTCAGTGTCTTATCCACTACTTTTTTTGTGTGTGACTGTGAAGGCTAAAGGAAGGTTAGAGTGGAGGGAACGCGGAAAAGATTTGGGAAGAAGGGCATCAGAGACAAAAGATAGCATTTTAATTGAAAACACCAACTTAGATAAAAGTTCCATGGAGAACAGAGAAAGGATACATTCACAAATGTATCTGCAGTGACTATAAAATGTCTATACGTAACTGTAAAAACAATCAATTCAAAGTGTAGATAAATCTATTCACATGCAAGCATAATTGACTCTATACAATAAAGTACATAATATGTTAAATCATACTAGGATATACAGATTTAACCTTGAGAGAAACAAGAATTCTGAGATGTGACTAAAATGATTTTTTTTCCTTAAATATGTAGAGTCTTCATGTTTCTTTGTGCTGTTGCAAGATGAAAGTGTTGTATTGTTCCAGAACAACTACTATTCCTTGAACAGTATATCTAGCAAGCATAATTTTTTTTAAAGATGGAGTTCAAAAATTTTAATTACAATTTTGCTGTAATTTTTCCGTAAATACATCTCGAGTACTGTGTTCAGTTTTGGGCCCCTCAGTACAAGAAGGACACTGAGGTGCTGGAGCGTGTCCAGAGAAGGGCAACGAGGCTGGTGAAGGGTCTAGAAAACAAGTCTTACGAGGAGCGGCTGAGAGAACTGGGGCTGTTTAGCTTGAAGAAGAGGAGGCTGAGGGGAGACCTTATCGCTCTCTACAACTACCTGAAGGGAGGTTGTAGTGAAGCGGGTGTTGGACTCTTCTCCCAAGAAACTAGCGATAGGACGAGAGGAAATGGCCTCAAGTTGCATCAGGGGAGGTTTAGATTGGACATCAGGAAGAATTTCTTTACTGAAAGAGTGGTTAGGCATTGGAACAGGCTGCCCAGAGAGGTGGTGGAGTCGTCAACCTTGGAGGCGTTCAAAAAAGGTGTAGACGTGGCACTCCAGGGCCTAGTTTAGGAGTCATGGTGGTGTTAGTTGATGGTTGGACTTCATGATCTTAGAGGTCTTTTCCAACCTTAATGATTCTATGATTCTATGATTCTATAAAAATAGCAATCTTCTGGTTACATCATATAGCTGTCATAGAAATGAAATTCAACATTGAAGCGTGACCGAATGTGAACCTGAACCTATTCCTCTTTCTCCATTTCAATCTCAAATTCACACTCCACAAACTGCAATCAGGTACAATACAGAATCCTTTTGATTATAAAATAGCAGTACTTGGAAGTCTAAAACAAATGATTACTTAAATTTCCAACTTTGCATTTCAGGGATAGGTCCATTAAATCATTACAACTGAAAATATTTGAAATACAGAAATATTAAATTTAGGTAACCCATGAGCTACCTATGGATAGACCTGTATACACAAGCAAATGGAGAAATTCTGCTTAAGATTTCTGAGAGAACCTAGTACAGGAATCCATATAGCCTCATTATTAATCCTTATCATATATCTGCTTATGTATTAATAGAGAAAATGAACTGTATTGGAATTTGTTGTGCCTCAAGCAAAGATTACTTCCACCTTCTTTGAAGGTGATATGTCTATCTCTTTAATCCATCAGAATAGGATGCTCTGTGCATCTGAATTATTAGCAAATGCACTGTCAAAATTGAAGTCTTTATTTGCAAAAGTAATATTTTAAATCCTAATGCTGGTTAAGAACTATAATTTCATACTTGTATTGGCATTTTACATCTACACACGTTCTCAGAAGAAATAATAGTCACACTCTCAAAAAAACATACACTAGTCCAATAAACACTGATGAGGTGAGCATAGGCAATAGGATCAGCCCTTTATGGAGAAGCAATACATTATTCAGTAAAAGAAAATGTTAATATTAATTTGGGTTTTTCAATTTGGTTGTAAAGTTATATTCAAACCCTCTGTATGGGTATTGAGGTCGAGAAATGCCCATTATGTGTCCTTAAATAGCAATTTGTTACATTTACAGGGAATGATGCTTTTGTACAGATTCTGAGTTTCATACATAAAATATGAAACTATTACGGAGATATAGTGGCCAGCTTTATGGAGTTGAATTGCCTTATAATTTTGAAATACAACAAAATGACCCAGGGCATGCTATAAAAAAATCTTAATTTAGGAAAATGTGTATGTGAAAGTGATTTGATAGCAACTGGTAATTATGTTCTTCCGTATTACTATAGCCAAATTGGTAGGAGATGGATTTTGTATTTATTCTTAGTACAAAATGTTTTTTTTTTTTTTAAAAAAAAATCTGTTGTCAGCTGAAACCTTGCCTGCAGAGTCCCAGCCTAAAGCAAGATTTTTACAGTCAAGTTTTAAATCCCTTGATGTATCTGTGTTTGTAATGGAAATGCTAACATAACCCTAGCTGTTACAGGGCAAACAATATTGCAATAATAAATAATGAACAAAGTGGTTTAATAATTTGAAGCAAATCATGTCATGGTCCTGGCAAGGTTTTATGACTACATTATATGGGCAGGAACCTATCAATGGACGTGCTGCATAAATACCGTAAATAGATGCACTAAGGATGTGTGTTCATGAAGCCGAAACTACAGTTTTCACGATCTAGAGGATAAAATGCTGTAGGAGACTGCAAAAAAATTGGGTGGAAGCCTTAGGCAAATCAAAAGCCAGAACAAATGATCAATGTGTCAGTTTTTAATCAATGGCTATTATCTCTAGTGCTAATGATCTGTGCGGTGCCTCACTAAATCTGCTGAGCTTCTGAATATGGATGTTTTGGTTAATGATCCATTATGTGGCCTGTTGGTAAAACTTCTTTCCTTCTAATTGCAATACGTTATATATATTTTTTTTCCTTTTTTTTCTTTTCAGTACTATGCATAACCTGACTGAATGTTTTCCTTTTTATAGCTTAAGGAACAATAGGAATTTCCTTGGCACGGTTTGGATCTGGTTCAGTCAGGCTAGCGCCTTCTTTCTGACAGTTGCTCGTACTCACTGCATGCTTCTAAAATCACGCGACCGCTCACAAAGTAGGAAACGACTGATTAATTTACTCCTTCCTGATCTCTGATACCAAGAACGAGTTTGTGGAGTTACAGCTTGAAGGGCATCTGTTTTCCTTCAGAAGGTGAAGTGCTTGATCCTCAGTTAACTCTTTTCTTTGGCTTAGATCAACAACAACATAGGATGAGGGCAATGACTGCAGGCATGCCCAGAGTTACATGGTTTTTTAGAGCTGTGAAGAAGAGTGTCTATGGTTAGGAGTTAAAGAGCAGGCAGGATGCGGGAAATAGGATGAGTTCGGTGCACTGTCGGTATGGCTCCTTCTGCCCAAAGCAGGGGAGGGGAGCAAAAGAACTGTGAACCCATTGCACCAGCCCCATCTCAGTCAGGAAGGGTCTCTGCTTAGGCAGTTTTCTCTAAGGGATTGTTAAATGGGCAGAAAAAAGACTCTTTAGGTGGTAGTTCAGTACTAGGGAGACTTTATATAAATAAAAGTCCTGTCTGCATACTACAGTGGCTGCGTAGTGGGGGCCACAAGAAGTGGTGATAAGGCTGAGATTTTGGAAAGATTGTACTTCTTCTAGGTTTGTCCGAGCAAACGCAGTATTTATTTTAGAAGGTGGAGGTTTAAGCGGTCAAAAACTGTGTTTATTTTTGCCTGTGTGGGACTTGGTTTTAAGGGCCTGCGTTGCAGCTGGCATTCAGAAATGCCCTGGTAGTGCACAGCAGCTCTTTCCAAATTCCTACCACGATTTTCTTCTACTTGTGACATACGGACACAAACGAGTCATTATGCTAGTGTTAATGCATTCGTTTTGTAGCTATCTGACACTTCTGCAGACCATACTGATGGCTTTAGGATTGTCAGGCTGCTGTGCAGTCAGAAATGAGGATGGCGAGAGAATGATCCAGTGCAGTCTATAAAGCTAGGGGTAAGGCTATGGGGTTAGACTACCTGAAGTCCATTTGTAAAACACCCTTCATCTAGGAGTCTTACATCCAGAGAGATAATGAAATTTGTGTCTCAATCCATGGATTTGTCTATTGCTTCAATAATGTAGCCCTTCAGGTAACAAGGCTCCATTTTAGTTCAAACACTGAGACAGGAAACTCTGGTTGGTGACCATCTTAGTACGTGTAGTTTTCTGGCCAAATTACTTTTTAGAGATCCTAGTTTACTCATCTGTGACAAAAATATTGCCTTAATACATAAACAGAGTCATTTTATTATTAACAACTTGTCTCCATATTATTATTATTAATCTGTCTCCATGCTTTAGATGTTCTTTGAGAGATCACCCTTTGTCTGTTTTCAATGCAGCCAAATCAGGGCACTCTGATTTGGTACTATTTAATATTCTCCTCTTAACTCATCTACTTCTAGAAAAGCATGGCAGATGTTCTTTAAACTCCAGGGAAGGCTCTGTGAGCCTTTACCAGGAAATTTGCACTCACACCCTGTCACACGGCAGAAAAAGAGATCTTTTTGCTGGAGCTCTCCTAAAGACAGCATACACAATGCTAAGGGTTTTTGATTTAAGAAAATAGCCTTTCCCACAATTTCAGGTCTTGATTTTGGGGGGGGGAGAGGGGCGTTATAAACATGGGAATGCTTAAATTTATGTGTATTCTCCAAACTTGTTACTCACATTTAGGCAAGGTAAAGGCGGAAACTTGTCCTCTAAGAAGATTCTGTACTCTGCACTGTATATTAACACTGCGGATTCAAGTAAAATTTTCTTTGTAGTTTAACTAGCCTTAGTGATTTAGGATCCTATTAAATCAGAACAGTTTTTCTGCCGTCTCAGGTCATAGCAATGTAAATCTATTAAGGCATGTCTGTTATGTATTAAAAGGAATGCAAGGGTAGCCCCACTTGCAAGATAATTTCAATAATGGGCCGTTGGTTTTACAATTCACTGCCAAATTTGAAGACAAACACTGTTTAGGCCACGCTGAAGGACTGTGTTGTATCTTTATAGTTCTTTGTTACTAACTGGTTGCTGTTACTGGTACTTATCATTGGTTTGTACTCCAGTGTTTGACAGCTTCTCATCTTGTTTCTCTTTTGTGAAGCTCTTGTGTGGTCTAGAGCATGATTAATTTTGTTGTATGCTCGAAATTACTTGGAATATTACCTTAGGTTCTGTATTATTAGCAATATCTCATTCTGTGCTTTTCAGTGATTGTTCAGCTAAAGTGACTTTACCAAGGTCTTTTGCAGGAATTGGCAGTCAGGTTGCAATTCCTCCACCTCTAAACCTTTCAGAAGCTCCTCTCCCCCAAACTATTTTCAGTACATGAGATTGTATTATACAGTATCTAGAAAGTGTGCCGCAGTTAACATTTTTCAGAGTGGGAAGGAGGATGATACAGTTGTTCTAGGAGAGAAAGAAAATGGAAAACAAATGCAGAGTTATTAAATTGTCCTATTTTTTTCCAAATATGAAAGTCACGCTTCAAGGCTTCTCCAAGAGAAGATTTGAATAGAAAAAGCACCCCAATCCAAGCTTGCACCTACAGATATTAGGTATTACAAGCACTTGATGCCAAGGATTCTGGAAAATCCTGCTTGTGTCTTTTTCTAACACAGGGCAGATGCTTACAGTCCCTTGTAAAGTGCAGTTCCTTCTACCACAGACACTAGCTACATATCCAGCATGAATTAATGAAAATTAGTGTTGAGCATTTTATCAGATGTACTATGAAGACATTGTATAAATTATTTTTATTTTGATTGGGTTTTTTTTAACTTATTTGCTATCTCTGAATAATAACAACTCAACTCCCACCTCCTTATTTAAAAAAAAAAAAAAAAAAAGGAAAAGAAAAATATGTTCTGTTGTAGTGGCAGAAATCTGCCTGATAGCTGAATTTGACACTTTGAAATGCTGTAATTTCAACAGAAGAACAAGGACAGGCATTGGAAATGAGGTGTCATTTCCCTGTTCAGACACAGCTTTAAGTAAAGCTTGGGAAGGTTGTTTGTGTGACATACCTCACAGAAATAAGCGATAAGAACTATATTAATACCAAGATGTTCGACTCCCATACTGTAACAGCATGCCTGTGCAACATATTTCCATTTAAAGTGGCAGGATCTGTTTATGTGCTGCATAAAACACAGTAATATCTCTTGCAAACTTTCAGAATAGCTTATGTGTACATCCGGCAATATTTGTAAACATCTGAGGATGACAGCCGTGGATCAAGCATGCAGGGCGTTAGGTATGAGGTTGTAAGTGAGGAGAAAGAAAAAGTAAGAGCTAGGAAGAGCTGGTTGCATTTGCAGGGGTCATTGTGTCTCTGAAAGCCTGGCGTGATGTTGTCCACGTTCCCAGGAAGGAGAAGCCCTGTTACATGCTCCATCTGCTTCTCTTCCAGCTCCGGCTCCGCAGAGCTCCGAAAGCTTGGCCGAAGGCAGGCACTGTACAGCATGACAGTCCATAACTCTGGCAATCTGTAACTGCTCTGGTTTTGACCTATCTGCCCCATTGCCATCTCTGTTCTTCCCACACTCAGCAGTTTCCAACAGTATTTAATTTGGATTTCACACCTGTGAGGTCTGACCTGTTTCATATCAGCTGGTCCTCGGCTGCTGCCCATCTTTCTTCTGCCTTTGCATCTCTTCCCTTCTCACTTCTTGCTGTTCATAGAAATCACCAGGTTTATGTTGTGCATTTTTCCATTTCGCTTTATCTTGGGAAATATGTTCTGTAGGAAGGAAAGTGTCCTGAAAGGCTGGACTAGCAGAGGTTGGAAGGTAGGCAGTGGAACAAAGGAGGAGGGAAATGAGAAAGAAATTTGAGAGTCCTTTTCATCAATAAACAATAATGCCTTAAATTTTTTTTGTATTCCTTGAACGCTATTCTCTGAAGAATAAATGCCAATTGCCAGATTTTGTTTATCTCAGTAATACATTTATCTCAGAAATAATTTGGGAGGTAGCTAGTATGAATATTATTTAATTGCAACCTGTTTGCCATGGGGGAGGAGGAAGACAGAGTTATGACTAGCAAGCACTGCATTCTTTTTTTTACCTTGTCAATCACACGTAATTAGTACTTTCTGCGCACAGAGAGTTTTCACTGTCAGGTAGATTGATTGGAAAAAGGCATGTTCTCCAAGGCCTCAGTTCTTCTCCTGATGAATTAAATAGTCCTGTTATTCAAGTTAGTAAAAGCAGGCTTTGACACATATTACACATGTATACTTTCTGCAATGTTTAGAAGGCTACTTTGACTTTCATGGGATTTAGATCTGACTCATAACGCCTGCTATCATAAACATAAGTGATCCCTTATCATAAAACATTTGGCAGTATTTACCATCAGAAATGCCTCTTCACAGAATACATGCTATTTTCTGCCTTCTGCAGGCTATCACTCTAAATTTGTATTTAATTGGCACCTACGCCCTACTGAAACTGGTGTTCCACCTTGTGTGTGGGCTGAGTGCCACGCTGACAGATGGACATCAGTGCTGGTATGCTAGAGAGCCAGTTTTTGCATTGCATATAAGTCTGAGTGGCTACATTTTCCTTTGCAGAGAGTAAATTTGAAAATCTTAAAACGGACTTCATGTTTAAGATGAAAAGGATGCTTTCCAACTCCACGGTTGGAGAGTAGGAAAAAACATTGCAGTAGTATGAAGCAGGTATTTAACTCTGGTTAGCCAGGGCTGCTGTTCAGAGGGAGGATTATCTTCATCTCCACCCTTGATTAGCTCTCCGCAGGGCACACTGACTTTTTAGTGGCATTATTTCCGTGGCTAAGCCAAGTTTCTTGCGGAATACCTCTGCTGAATACAGAAATCTGATCTGTCCTGCATCCTGTATAGGAGTCTGTCTATTACTTCTGCTCAATAGAAGCTTTATAAAGACAGCTTTGGCAAAAGAGTGTCATTCAAATGGGTATTTAACTCCTCAGTGAAGAAGCTAAGATGTAAAGAAAAAGAAAAGAAATCAGTAAATATGCTGTCTTATTATTCTGCAGCATTTAATACACGTTTCAATACTTCCTGTTCAGTGTTTCTTTTCCTTTCTTCAGGCAATTAACTGCTAAGATATAAACATAATAAAAGCTAAAATGTACAAGAGAGGGGTTTTCATCCTTTTACTAATGCAAGTACAGACTTTAAATCTCAACCTGAATACTCTTTACAGATTGACAAGGGGTGCATTATTCTAAGTCACTCTGTATTATATGTGAAGAGTGCCCCAGCTGTGTCACTGCTGAGGTTAAAAGGTGTTAGTGCTTGCATCTTTTAAATGAGCATAATAAATGAAAGTGAACAATTAAGTAAGAAATTTGGCTTGCTATCTCTGCATGCTGTGTTTTATTGTGGTGTTGCCAGCTTCTCTGAATGAAAATACAAGAGCAAATTAAACAGCTTTATGAACTCGCAGGAGGAGCAGTTGTTCTAGTGGCTTTCATACAAATGTCTAATTAATTCTTGAAGTAACCCAAATTGTTCTTTTGTGATCTGTGAATGGGAATTTGTGAGGAACCTGTGCAGATGAAACTAAGTGAAAGGAGAGCTGGGATTTAATTATTAGCTGGCAGTTTGCAGTTGCTGGGTCCAGAAAATTTTAGTTATCTTTCTCATTAATATTACATTACAAAGTTAATGAAACATTTGGATGAATATGTTATAAGTAATAAGGCACTAATGTTATTTTTCGAGCAGTCAGTTATGCTAATGGGCATCTGTCATTTTTTCAACAGTGTTTATTTGAGTTATTTGGGAAAATCTTAAAGGTATGTTGCAATTAAAAAACAAAATTTAACAAAAACCTGCATTTGGCTAGTAGCAGTGGACTTAAACTATTTTGTTAACAGAAAGACAATGTTACTTTAGGAGAAAAGTTCATGACTGTATACCTTTTGCTTCCTTCCTTTAAACATTTTAGAAAGTCTCAGTTTAAAATTCTCGAAAGATGTGTTCTTGTTGTTTCACACCAAACCCATATGAAATAAAATATTTATTATTCATAGTCAAATACATACCAGCTTCAAAGCATGTACCGAAATTACTAAATTATCAAAAATTATTTTTATGCAAATAGTATTCCTATGCACACCAATGCTACCATCTTACTCCCATGGAGAAAACTGAACTAATATTATGGTATCAAACCAACAGCACCTTCACAGCTAATATTAACCCAAACTCTCCTTTTTTGTAAGCAAATTTTGATGTGTATAGTATCAAGCATTTGTATCACAGAAGTGCTCTTCTGTTACATATTTGAACAGTCAAAGTTAACTGATTTAGGTAACAGTTGACAAGGTCACTCTCTACATTGTTTGGAATGCAGCACTCCATGAGTTATATGTGTACAGTTTCATTAACAGGTCTTTTTAGAGAGGAGGATGGAGTCAAACTGGGAAAAATATAAATAACAGAGGAAAGCTTGGTCAGGATGCATCAAAGTGTCTTTTAATGTGCATGCAGCTGTAGATGTGAAATAATGCCTATACCTCTCCAGTAAGGAAACTGAAAGGAACTGTGCATTTTCTTGGAGAAGGGAAGAGCTTGCTTTCTTCATCCTCTGTTAAATATGTAATACCTTACGATTTGTCCTCTACTGTATTTTTATTTAAACTTGGGAATTCTTTTTTAACTAAGAATTCTGCCAGTGTCTTTGTTTGGACCAGGCTTTACTGATTAAGCATAATGTGTATGTTTGAGTTTGTTTACTTAGCACTACTTTTTCCTTTAAAACTTCTGCATATGCAACTCCATGTTCTGTGATTTGATAGCTGAGAAACGTGGAACCGGGCTGTGTTTCCACAGATCTGCAAAGCTTTATCCAGCTGACCCATAAAATGGAAGCCATTTCTTGTAAAAGCAAATCTCCCCACTTTACTGAGGTTTAAAATAAGCCCCTCAACTCCTTGATTTCTGTCAAAAGCTGTAGCAAAAAATTGCTTTGCATTTTGAAAAAATGCACTCTGGAGTAATGACATAAAATAATATCCAGCTCTAATGAAAGTAAACAGGAAGCCTTTTTAAAAAAGGAAAAGGTCTTGGGATCTTTAGGAGATGATAAGTCTCGCTTCCACGGTATGTGTTGCAGTGGAAAAGGTCCTGATCCAGGAGAAACATCTAAATATTACCAGAATACAATAAAATCCTTAATGGATAAGCTAATATTGTACTGTATTGTGATCTATAGTAGTAATTGTTAGTGAATTGATATGGACAGTGTTGCTTTCAGAAATTACAGGAGACAGGCAGTGTCTTGCTTTGATCAGAAGGAGTGTGCCTGAAGGTGTGCGTTCTCCACTGTAACAGACTATCACTAGTCAGTTGAATTCATAACAGGTACAACTCTGGATCTAATACGTTAAGTAAAGGTAACCTGTACTACAGCTGTAATTGTAACTCAAAAATTCCTTATTCTCTGACCCTAAGGTATTTATAGTCACTAAATTCATAGAATGTCTTAGGAAGATCAGAATTTTGTGTGTGTATGTGTATGATGCATATTTACTTGCATCCCAGTGGAACATTTTATTTAGTGAGAGACTTGCAAGCTTATGTAAAAGGAATGTGAGACCTTAACTGGAATGAGTTACGCAAAGTCTATAAATTATATTTTAATACAAGAGCAGACTTTCCTTTTATACCAAGCAACAACTGATGGATATTGTATGGCCACCTGCCTGTTGATATAGTGTTCCTCTGAAAAATCTGGAGGAGAAAGAACAAAGTCTGTGTTTCCTGACTCATGTAAATCTGCTGTTAAAAATACGTATGAAGTGTATTTTATAATGAGTGACTTCAAGAACTGAAGATGTTGACAGCATCGGGGAGACTTCATGGATTATAATGATGCCTAATTTATTGTATCTGACTGCATGGAAATCTTTCCAAGTTGTAGAAGTGAGTGTCAGAAATATAAAATAATGAAGAGCATTACTTAGCCTACTTACTTGGGCTTATAAGGCATAAGCTGTGCTATTGGAATATGCATTCATAACTCGTAGGGCAGCAAATGAGACTGGCATGTGTAAGTCTGCAAAGAGAGTTTGGCTTAACTCCCATTTAGATAAATAAAGTTAATAGACATGTATGCATATATATCTATTTTGTATATGCATATAATGTCTAATATATGTATATATTTCTTTAATAGAGGTAATAGCTCCTTGTCAGATTGTCACTCTAGCAATACCTTAAAGTTTCTGGAAGGCCAGAGCACAGTCGGATGCTTTAATACAGTCAATATTAGTTCGGTCATCCTTTGCCAAGTACAACCATATGTGGTATAACTAATTCTGTGTAACCCCTTCAGCTTTCTGTCACAGTTATTGCTAATGCACTGTATTATTTTCCTGGACCCGTGACTTGCCTCTGATCTCCCACAGGGCTGTAAGTGACAGCTCGGTAAAGACACTTAATGCCTTCCATAGCTGCATGTCAGCTGTAATGCACTGTTTTGCACCTTTATTCAGTAATGGTGGTGGTGCTCCATAGCAACGTCAGCTTCCCAGCTGTGCAGAGGTCTGCCGTGGGGAGGCCTACTGGGAGCTATTAGAGCCTATGGAAAATCTCCAGGAAAGATGCAAGGTGCAGCGTGCACAAAGCACGGGTGAGAGAAGCTCTGCTGCTGCGTGTGCCTGAGCACCATAATCACTGCTAAGCCCTCATGAATATGCTCAAGTGTTGCCAACAGCACGCCTTTTGACAAAATACTCTTTCCTATTGATTGGAAGCTGAGGACAAATATTAATTTATAATGTAATCAAAGGTATAGCCCAGAGTCGCTACGGTGCATGACAACTGTGAGATTTGAGGGAAAGATTTCCTTATGCAAATGAAAGAGTGATAATCTGCATACAAAGGGATTTTGGAGCAAATTTGGACTAACTGCTTCTGAAAATCCCTGCGAGAGGAGAAGAATCTTACCCCCTTCCACTGCCTTTGAAATCTGCCCTGTGTCCCGTACAAATACAGTACTTCTCGAATGAACAAAAGGTAAAATTCACTGAAAATCTCAAACTGGAGTTCTACCTGATTACCCTGAAATCACAGGATGTATAGGGGTTCTAATTAAAGAAACTAACTTCTGTGAATCAAGTCTTAAGGTACTGTCAGGCTTGTTGTTCATTACTTGCTCTTCATGAAGCTAAATAATGCTCATTCACAAATACGCGTTTACCATTTCTGAAAATTTTTAAACCGGAACGTAAGTGTAATTGTATGCTTCATAGTAATTTAAGACTTCAATATAAGTTGCTCAATTTAAGTATTAACACTGAGAATAGCTTTTAGGCTTTTTTCTTTCCAAATTTGGGTTAGCCCTGATTATATGGACGCAAACTTTTCACAAACAATGTTATGTGGCATTTTATGATTACAAAACTCCGCAACCTGTTGGCTTGTGCTATCCATGTGATTTCTGCCCCCCTCAAGTTTTTGTTTTGTGTTAGCCAGCCCTGATGTTTGAAATCATATAAAAAACAAGACAGTGAAAACCCTGCCATAGAAATACCAGGAAATACATCCACTGTAGAGCAGCCTATAGCCAGCTTTTTGGTAATTGTTGGACTCTGCAGGTGAAGACTTGAAAGTGGCTTCTTAATTTTAAATTTGCATTTGTGGTTTTAATTTCTTTCTTTTTCTGTACTTTTTTTTCATTTCTTTATACTAAACTCACTTAATACAGGGAAGTTTGGGTTTTTTTCCTTTTCAATTTTATGGTCTCATTTTAGGTTGTCTCTCTTATTGCGGCTAAACTGTAACTCACAAGGGATACTGACAGGAAACAGAGATGGAAGGCAACGTTACTTCTTAATTTTTTTTTAATCTCCAGAATATTTCATCTATCTGGAGGGCTATAGCTTGTGATAACTAACGCAAACCAAGTGTTTTTTGGAAGAAGTTGTTTCCCATGGGAAAACCAAAAATAATGTAATCAATATCAATGCTTTCTTGCTTCCTAGTCTGCAGCTGTGGAGACCGAGTAGCACAGGGAGACCTGCTTTACTCTCTCCATTTATAGATCTGAGGCGATGTCAATGTAAAGTACTTCAGCCTTCCCTTTACATTGAAAGCAGCAGGAGGGTGATTAACAAAAACTGACCATACTGTCCTTTAGATCCACCTGCTAAGGGAATAGACTTCAGATTTGTGTTAAAAGTGGGTGAACAAAGCATTTGAAAAGATCGGAAGTGTAGACGTTTCAGGCTTCTCATACAAAGCGTTACAAAACGCCAGGAATGACATTGTAATGCCTCTGGTCACCTTAAGCAGCACCCCAACCTGCCCGTGCTAGCGTACAGCTCCTCCCTGCACCACCCATACCAGCCTTCCGGCATCAGGAGCCAGTAACTAAAGGTTTTTCTGCCTATAAGGAGCACTAAAAGAACCAAACGTGGGTTCGCTTCATGAAATCTGATATTTCTGTTTAAGTACTATGTTTATAAAATGCAAAGGAATTGCATTGACAAAGGATGCGACAGTGGCCAAAATGGATTAAAACATGGATTAAATACATTCGTATACCAAAAATAAAGAATAAAGATTCAGGTTTGACCTCAGACTTAGGAACCTCCTCAGCCAGGAACTGCTAGGAGCTGGGCTGTCACACTAGAGGAGCAGCTCTGTGTACCTGCACTGTTCTTGTCCCTCATTGTCCTCATTGACTGATGTGCTCAGAGAGGGTACTAAACTAGAGAAACCGCTGGTTTGACACATTCTAGCTGGTTTATGGGGTTTTTTATACATTTTTTACTCTAGCTGTTTCTTCCCTCTTATTTTGCAGTTATGTAGCTGTTGATTGACTATGTGGGCCAATACATTTCAAGTATTACCATTAGTTTGTATAGGCATCGAAACTATCCCCCTGAGCTTGTCATTTCAGTATCTGGTGGCTTTCTCCATTGCTGTTTATTACCTAGAGGATTTAAAGTTTTAATCTGAGGGAAAGAAGTTTGCCAAGTAGAAATAGTTGTACACCACAAGGTTAAATCCTTTGCTGAACTGATATTCCACTGTCTATATACACATGCAATTCTTCCTAGATCATTAGAGGAATAACTAACAGTTTTTAATACGTAACCCAATTTCAAAATTCCAGAGGAACAGTAAAGTTGCAGGATAATACTCCCTGTTCATGCAAAAGGCCCTGAACAAGGGCTTATCCTCACTTGTTTTTGTATATTCTGAATGTTCTCCATTGACTTTGTGTTGTCAAGGAAGAGTTTACAGGATCAGGTCCTTAGTTCAGCATTTGGCCTGAAGTGTTTAGTGACCTTCTGTACCAGCAGTTTTGTTTTGCAAGGGCTGACACGAATTTTACTTACCTTGACATGTGCAGATTAAGGTGTTCTTTGCTTCATCACCCATGAGAAGTAGCATCCTGAGCAAAGGATATTGACTCAGCAATTTTAAGGGCATTGGAGGTCTTAGTATCAACATAAATTTTGCCACCATTTTGTTGGGTAATTTAGAATGCCAGGGTAAGTGAGGCAGTAACACGAGACAGAGGGAGAGAACCCTTTTGTTATGAAAGAGTTTACTTTAGCCGCTTTGCAGGTTTCTTTGTCTGGATTTGGCTACTATAAAAAATACCTTATAGCCTATTATTTCTTTGTATAGGAATAGATAATAAAGAGAAAAGGTTCTTTATCAGATTTGACAAAACCACCCTAAACCAATCCAAAGTCTTGATGTTTGAGAACCAAGAGCTTGGAAACAAGCAGAATTTGTATTTAACACTGGTTTTATACTCATGTACTTGTAGAGTGGTTATGTTTTTATTGGGGNGGTTTGGGAGTTTTTTTTTTTTTTTTTTTTTTTTATACTGCTGTTAAATCTTAGCTCTTTTACTCACGCTGCTACATAACAGGTTGTTGTGGGGTTTGGGTTTTTTTTTTTTTAATTATGGATAGGATTTTGATATGACCTTATCACTCAGCATACGGCAATACAGATGGAGAGTGAAGTCGCAGATGAGTGACAATGAGGAAAAGACTGGGAATGAGCAAAGCCTTCGATATGCAGAGAAGGGAGGAGAAAACAATCTGGTTTAACAGTTTTGTGATGGACTCCCTTGCAGGCTGCATATCAGAAATGTCTTTCTAGAAGTGTTGAGAAGAATGTTTTTTTTTTTCCTTCCAGTTTTTAATTATACTAAAATGTTAACCAAGTATCCATAGTGAGAAGGATTCTGCCATCCTAAATTAGGCATCTTCAGGTTAGACTTGCACTATACGCTGTAACAACTTGACCAAATAGCAACGACCATCTCCAGAAGGTGACTTCCTCCTAAGAAAGGTATTTAAGGTGAGTTGTGTACCTGAAGGTACCTGTATTCCTTTATTGGTTATAGACACTTACATTAAGGTTAGTTAAAAGCCACTCTTACTTGTGCTCAAAGAAATGCAGAAGATGGGGTTCCAAGCTCTATAGCCTTATCTGAAAATTTCATGCCTGTGGAATTATTTTTCCAAGATGCAGGCACTGATACGTGTTTGGGTTGTTTTTCTTGTGCTTTTATTGCTGTTTGGTTTTTGTAGAGAGAAAACAGCATTTTCAAGAGTGGGTAAATACAGCTGTGAACTTAAATGAATTAATGCTTTCAGGAAGAGGAGTCTGCTTCAGCAAAAATACTTGTACAATAAGCATGATGTTTTATTGAAATTAAAGTGTTTGCTGAGGATATGCATAGATTGAATTTGAATGACAAGTTTATAATGTCTCAGCAATCTGAAAAGTTGCGGCTGGAGCTCACAGGTTGGGACTGGGATGTGGAAGATGCAAGAACTTGTATTTTATTTTCCTATATCCCAAGAACATTTTTGCATGCTATTGAGGGCAAGAGGATAAACTTAATCAGAAAGTGGGGTTGATTTATTTTGAACAGATGTTGGAAGTCCGAGAGCTATATAGCAAAATGAGATTGGTTTTATACTCTGATCAGCTTTGCTTACTAGCCAAGACATGAGAATGCTTTCTCAACAATCACTCAGCTACTTTGTGTTATTTGTTACTGCCTCCCAAATGCTATATCCAAGCTGCTTCCTCCACAGTTGCCAAAATGTCCTATTTCCCTCCACCACATTCTGCGGTGTTTTCAAAGTACAGTATTCTGCAGCTTTGAGTGCCTCCGAAACGTAGATGTGCTGTCAAATTAACTGCACGTAGTAATCTCCAGTGGCATAATGCAAGGATTACCTACCGGTTCTTTTACTCCAGTTTGTTAGTTAATAAGAATGCTTTCAATTTCAAGCATCTCTCTAAGACGTCAGCTTCAGCTTCCCAGTATGCAGCACTGTACTGCTGCAAAGCCATGTGCTGCTCAATCATTTTAGGCTGAACTTTTTGTAGAATAAATGGGTACTGGTTGTACCCGTTGCAGAAGATGGCTGTTTCTCTTACTATGTTAATTCTATTCTTGATCAGCATTTCCCATTTAATTTTTTTATTCCGTGTTTTTTTCCTTGTTACTCTTCTTTCCATACTGCTGTATTCCACGTATGAGATCTCTCTGCGTATCAGAGTCATCTCATTATTTAACCCAAATAAAAGGCAGTATCTTCAGTACTCCTGGGAAATAAAAGTAAAAACTAAATACAATTCATTTCCTGCTTGTCTTTTGCTTTTCCAAGGGAGTACAAACTCTATACCAGCCTGGTTGCATGAATAGGAGTGCTGCAGGAAGGAGCCAGTTCTCTCACCACTTGTGCAAAGGATGGACCTCAGCTGAGAACTGGCCTTTCAGTGGATCTCATCGCCTCTGCTTTGATGTGTAGGGCAGGTTGGGCTTCTATCGCATGGTACAAGATTACTGAGGCAACCTATTACAAGCAGTTTCATTGCAATACAAATAAATTTATTTTCACACTTTAGATCATCTTCAATTTATCCTTAATCGCTAACTTAGTTTCTGCACCCTCCACTTTAATTTTCAGATTGTTTTATTTACTGAAATAAGATAAGGTAGTCTGAATGGTGTCAAGAAGGACAATTACCAAGTTCTGAAAGAGAATCGTGAATCATACAGAAAAGAGCAAAAACAGGAAGAGCGAGCAGAACTTTATATTTTTTATTTTTAATGTCATCATGCTGACTCTTGAATACAGCAGCTAATAGATGTAGTTCACATTGGTTCATACAATATATAGAAAACTGGCAATGAATGTGAAATAAATAAAAGATTGATGGGAAATGTCACCTTAGATTCAATAGGTCAGATTCTCAGCTGGTGTAAAATGAAGCATTGTAGATTTCTACCTGTTTAAGGTCAGGCCTAATATATTTGCAAATGGCTATCCTATATTGCTATTTTATACAGCCATATAACTGTCTAGTCTGCTTTTTATTCCATTCCAAATTCTTCCTCAATTGATGCACATCTAAAAATCTATTAAAGATCAGCAGTGGAACAATATAAAAACTCCACTGTAACATTATGGATTTAAATGAATTCTTCATATCAAGTTATTAAAAAAAAAAAAGTCAAAAAAGTAATCCCTTCAGAGCTGTGATACTACCTTAACTTCATTCACTAAGGGAAAGTTTGCACAGCACCTTTGTGTTGTAGTTCTAGCTAGAAGGCCAGAGGCATGCTATGTGATCTATAGGGGTTTTTTGGGATGGCTCTTCCCATGTTCATTTTAAACAAATTTATGGGCCAAGCTGTTAATATTGTAGAAATCAAAATTCCTTTTTTTCCCCCTGTGTCACACTATAAGAATTGGAAACTTGTGGATTTTCTATATTCAGATGTCCATGAATCACACGATACAGAAAGCAGGTAATTGGCCAGATTTCATTTAAAAAACAAAACAAAACAGACTTGTGAACTGCAGGGCTGAGTCTGTCTCCAAGTGACTACATGTGGAAATAAGACTGCCCGTTATTTTGCTGAATAAACTAAAGGCTATTGTTTAAACGGTCTTTAATGCCCTTCTGAATCTTTACTTTAGTAGCCTTCTGCGATGAATAACAACTCTGACCTTCCTGACTTTTCTCATGGTATGAGGTGCTATCCAATATGCACAGAACCAACAGGAGTGTGTCCTTAAAGGAGCCCCAGTGAGATGCTTTATTTCCCCCTACACCCCTTCTTTTCCTTCTGCAGTTTGAAGTGGTAAAAAGTTCTTTTCTGAAGCATTGTTCCCCGTGCCGGTGTAGGATATTCCCCAACTGGAATGCTGGAAATCCTGTTGCGGCAGAATACCCCAAATTACTTGGAGTTTTAAACTGAGTCTCTCTATAATATGTGGTGCACTTCCATTAAAAATAATTGTTTAAAATTAGTTTGGTAGTCTTACCACATGCAGGTTGCTATTAAGTTTTCAGAAATGAGTTCTGTGAGTTGTATCTAGTAATTTAGTAGTCAATACTAAACTCTTATGTTTTAGGGTACATTTTGTTATTGTTGGGTTTTATGTCCTCTGAAGCTAAAAACCTCTCTTGTATTTCATTGCTTTTGAAATGGAATGACAAAATTTTAATCTCAATTTTATATCAGAAATCTCAGCCATTGCTCCAGGGGCTTGAGGCGCATGCAGGAGGAGTCTTCACAAGGGCCCTTTCGGAGAAAAATTCTTAAAGTATTTATCTGGGTGCTAAATTGTTAGGATTTCCTTGCTTTGTTTTTTTGTTTTGTTTTATAAAGGTGACACTATTTGCATTCCCATTAGTGAATTCTTTGTGTTGCACAGATCAGTCTCTGAGACTTTCATTCAAAAGCCAACAGTAGATCCTCCTTTGTGTACTGTCTGTAGCAGGGCAGCTAAAGGCATATCCTAGGCTAAGAGGTTGTTCAATAATGTCAAATGAATCCCTGGAGCCCTGCTCTCTGTCATATTATTTTCTGCAAATGCTGACACAAATGAAGTGAAGCATTTATTTATATTCATATACCTATTATTATGGTAATAGAATTGCTATTGTAGTATCAATATGAGAATTTAAATATATGGGCTGTAACTTTATGGTCCTTTTCTATGATTACTTCACCATTTTTTCCCAAAATTGAAATGGAAACTCAGATGGAGTTAAGAAATAGTATAACTTGGGTTTTGCATGAGTAACGAAGGTAACAGTTCGAGAGATTAAAATAGTTATACTATATATAACTATGGGTGAGGGGCTATACTTAACTGCTTCCTGCATCTATATAAGTGAAATATACCCAGTAATAAACAGCAAGCTGTGTGACTACAAAGGATACCTTAGACTGCCAATGTGTTGTGAGGTAGAAAGAGAGTACAAGTTTTCTTCATTCCCCAGGGAAAAGTGAGTATCCATTGTGAGCTCCATTTATTGAAGTGCATTATTGCACTCATAAAATGCTTTTTGGTTATGGTTCAAACAGAGGAGAGAGTAATTTAACCCCTAGCTTGCAGAAACATTCAAGCACCTAGAATTCCCATTTAAATTAAACATTAAAATGTATAAGGTAGCACCTTCAATTGTAAGGGAAGCCAGATTTAATTTTAATCGCCTAGCTGACTGAAAAACATGACTGGTTTGTGTGTCTCAGCTCAGACCCATTGCTGAGTCATGTATGTATATATTTATATATGCAGTTCTCATTGCTATATGTTGGTTGTGAGCTGCTTTTTAGTATTCCCTAAAAAAAAAATCTGATTATAAAAATAAGCGGCCACTAACTGGTTCTTTCTTTCAGTTGTTGCTTTTGTCAAAAAATTTGAGGAAAAGTGTTGAATGTTTTAGAACTTCTAACTTACTATTGTCCTACTACTCTACTGCTAACTGCTGACTGCTATTTAGTCTTGCATATCCATGGAATTAGGTATGCCAAGTCTTAAATATAGCTAACTGCTGTGAATTTTCTTTCCCTTTTCACCTTTCCACTTCCCTACTTGTCCATTATGTTTAGAAGGATGGCATGAAAATGTGGTTGTGATCTGGGGCCGCTAAATGCTCGATATTCATTCTGTCCTTTCTTAATGATAGTTTATTTTTATGTTTCTTGCTCCTAGGTGTTTGGCTGTCATCCACCCTTCATTGCATTGAGGATTAAGTGGTTGTTACCTATTCCTCTTTTATGTTGTTTCTAGTTTTCTGCATCTCTAGTGTATAAATATATAGTCACTTTGACAGTTTTCTGTCTTTTGATGGTGGTTGGGTTTGGTTTTTTTTTTTCTATTCTCTAGTATATCCTTCTGTGATTTTTATAGTTCTACAACATCCATTGCCTCAGGGTATGTTCAGTAAAATCCTGCAGGAGTTCGTTGAGTCTTTAAGAGGTATCAGTTTGTTAATAATGTTACAGAACCTGGAAAGCAAGAAAAAAATGTGATATTTGTAGTAGGAGGAGTTCATTCACTGTGGCATTTTGGCATATATGTTGATATGTAGTTTCTTTGAGCTTAGTGCTTTGCTGTCAGGATGAACCCTACTTTTTCTTGTTCAGTCTCAGCACTAGCAAACTCTAGGTGCATGTGGTGCAAGGGTGTGTATATACACTTATAAAAATGTAGCATTATGCTTTACATTCTTGTCTTCATTTTGACTTTCAGTCTTCAAATTATTTACGATCTGTATCTTAGCCAAGTGGTAGAATGTATGTACTCCTTATTGCCTTTTACATTTTCCACATTGTAAGTAAGTCTCTAGGTAGCCAGCAATTGTTCTGTCCCTGGTCATGGGTGTCTGAAAGAGATGCACCAGTCGGAGCTATCTTACTGGATAATCAAGAAAACACATGCTTTTGACTTCGGAGGGGAAAAAAAAAGTAGATCTATTTGGTGTGAAGCAAAAGGCTCAGGGGTCTTGTTAATGAGAGAATGAAAGATCATGAGAGAGAGAATATTTCACTCGTAGGTCACCAGTTCAAATGCAGACTAGCTTAATAGTTAGTGTAAGTTGTTACCATCTGACAGCTGTTCCATAATCCATGAGAAATGGAAGAATCGTCACAATCTAGTTTCTCTGCCATCTAAATCTCTAAATGTCGACATCCTACAGACAATCATAATTTTCACGGGGATATTAATCATTTGTTTTACATTTGCAGACACTGAAGTGGAATATTACAATACTGAATGTAAAGAACACTTGAACTTTCCCATTCTTAAAATATCGCCCTGTGGGACAAAGTTGAAGGATATTTGAAAGCCACTGTGAGAAAGGAAGAGGTACCACCTATCCCTGCCACTTGCAGTGCAGAGTTCCTTACATAATTGGTTGAGGATAACAAAGATGCTCAGCATCAGACAACACAGACCCTTTCTTTTAATAAGCTTTATTGGAAGTTTTTAATGAGTAAATACAGAGTAATAATTCCAAACTGATTTTGAAAAACAGATTAAAAATTTGAAAAACAAACAGCATATATATGTTTCCTGTGAATTCATAATAACCCTGACGTGATGGTATCTATTCTAAGCTGTAGCTTCTAAAATTCTTAGGTTACACTGTTGTGTGTACTAATGAAAGTTAAGAAAAACACACTTAAATAGGTATAGTATTTCTGTAAGTACAGTGATCATAATAACAAATGACTGCATTTTACTTTGCAATGCCTAAAATAGTAAAATAAATGCATGTCTATATTATATATATGTATCAGTTGAACACAGAGGAATAATTACATTAAGATTTATAGGCTTAGATTTTAATAAGCAGGAAATTTTAATACTTATTTGAAGGCACCAAAATTTTTAGGACTTGATTCTGGAAGATTTAAAAAAAAAAAAAAAAGGGAAGATATGAGATATGTCTGGGCTATAAGTGACAAAACACTAGTATGCTGCATAATTTTTTTTTTTTTTTCCATCCAACAAAGTACTGCATAAATATCAAAGTCAAATATTACCCCAAATAGGGAAAAGCAAACCAAGGAACTAATTACATGTGTGTCAGCAATGTTACAGTTCTGTTCCATTTTCTGATCTCTAATTTGGAAATATAATATTACCATTTCTACGGGCAGGATTAATTTTTAAAATACAAAGAGAACAATACTGTCGTCTGTTCATGTCATCTTTGTCATCTGTCTGCTTATTTGAAGGATTTGGGAACTTGAGTGTCTCTGTTCCATTCCTCAAATCACAGTAATCATAGATATTAAATGGTTTAAGATTTATTTTAAGGCTTAAGGCTTTAGATTTGTTTCAAATTAGTCTACGTTATCAGTTTCTTAATGACTGAAGGCCACAAGCCTCATTATTAGCACTGCTGAGCATCTGTACGTCCTCTGAGTTCAACAGGCCTTGTAAGTGTTCAGTGCTTGTCAGGTTCAGACTTGCACTCCAGGAGTTGTTTCATTTTAATCTGCATAGATTCATTTGGCTCTTTGGTGCATCTTGTAAAGGCTCATCAGGTTAATGCAAACCCAACCCAGCTGCTAGGAATAGAGAAAGATAATTTTGAAGAGGTTTTGGCTGTTATAAAACATAAATGATGCATAGTGCTGATATATTTGTAAGGGAAAAGAACATCTCCTGTCTCAAATGGTAGAGCACATCTGAGCAGCTGCTCTTTATATGTAATTAGAAGCCAGATGTAGTAGAAAGCTGGTCATTTAACAGTAGCTAACAACAGACATTAAAAACTTACTTCAGTAAAACAAAAAATGCAACAAATACATTAACAGAACATGGAAAGTAGTGAGCATAGACCAGATTTGATTTAGCTATGCTGCCTTTTGTTAACCACATTTATAAATTAGCAACTACATTTATATAAATGTAGACAGTTACAGTCAGTTTTGGCATTTTGTGAACTACCATAATGAAACATTTGTTTCAAAGGGTTATTTTTTTCTGAATATAGTAAGAATTTTAGACTCTCTCTGCTCCTCTAAGACCTTTTTCTCTGGATTTAAAACTTTTGTTGTTAACTTTTTTTTTTTTAGGGACACGTGCTTGGAAGATTCTCCCTGTTACTGTCTCTGGATCAAAAGACTAGATAATTACTTTCCTTAAAAATGTTTGCAGCTTTCAAACTGAATGTACACAACAGATGTTCAGTGTAGGGGTATATGAGAATTAGTTTCTTACAACTTGTTAGTGCCCCAAGGCTTGGTTGCAAACAGGACCCAAAATGAAAATAGCTGATGATCAGTAGTAAGTAGATGAGAGTCTCCTTTCCACAGATATTTCTATCTGAAGACAAGAGACAGAGCTGGCAAACAAAACCCAACATTGAAACTGCTTATGTAAAGTGGCTCTTTGTTTTTACTGTTGATTAAATTATCAAGATGCAAGCTCAGTTCTTTCTGATGTGATCACATAGTCTGTGAAAGCCAACTGATGGAATTACTGACTTATTGTTTACTGTAACTTGAAAACAGCACAAGGTACTGCATGCACATAGAACTATATAATTTCAAATTTATTCTTTTTTTTCCATTTTTATTGCCAGTGCAGCTTTTTTTTTTAGCTCAAACTTGTCAAAGAAAGAAAATAGCTAAAGAATTAATTCAACTCTTTACTTGCGAAGTGAAGCAGTTTACAAGTACATCAATTCATTTTCAATAGCTACCAGTATGGGGGCCGGGGACGACGACGACGTGTTTCAGGTGTGCTATGTTCCAATTTGTTTTCAGTTTTCAGAACTCACATGTGATATACTGAAGATGATAATGTTCCCTTAAATTATTTCTTCTCTTTATCAGTTGTAAGTTTGACGTTATTGTATACTTCATTCTTATATTTTGCATAAAAACATTAGTAAGGGATTTATACTCTTCAGCATCATCTGATATATATACAGCCTTGTGTGTATATATACGTATATACTCATATGTAGGGTAAGTTTTGGGAAGAGACATTAGTTAAACATTCTGCAGATACTAATTATCTGTCATTAACATAATGCAAAGTTGAAGCAAGTGATGACTTTAAAATACTTGTGCATTGAGAATACTAAGTAAATCTGATTTTAAATTTTAAATAACTTTCACTAGAATGACTCTTTTTCTTACTCTTTTCTGAACCTTTTTTTTTTCCCCTTACGTTAAAAAATAACTAGAAACTAAGGGCAAGTATCTTGTTCAGTCTCTTTCTGAAAATGTATATCCAAATGGCATGGATATAACCAGAAATAAAATGTAGCTTTTGTGGGAATGTGTAAGGTCCTTTAATTTTAATTAAGTGTGCAAGGCTTAAAATGTAACTCATGTTTCCCCACATCATTTTTTTTAATATAGACCCTCATCAAATGAGTAGTGTAGTGTGGGAAGAGGAGAGAATACTCATGCAAGCTTAATGCAAGTCAGGGATTTGTAGGGCAATGGGGTTCCAAAGTTTTTTGAGGATGAATAACAGCTTGAAAAAAATACTGATTCAATGCTATGCAGCGCATGCTTTTTGGAATAATCTGTTTTAATAAAACCAACATCTGGCATCCATTGCATATCTAAGATTTCTTGAAGTTTTTATTGTAAAAACCTTAATTACTGTAGTGATAGATGGTTACAGATTTTGATTTGTGTCTCGTTGCAGGTTCTTTGCAGAGTTAAGGATGGTGGGAAGGGTGAATTAGTGGCTGTCACCAGTATAATAATGTTCCTTTGAGAACATTAGTTGCCTTTTTTCCTTGGCAAACATGTTTTTTAGGGGAATCAAGCATGTTCTTTCTCCTGACTCAGCTCAGTCATGACAACTCCACCTCTGAATGTAGCCTCATCCCTCCAAAGTGCTTTTAGTTACCTGACAGGTGCCTAGTCCAGCCTTCCCTACCTGCAGTTTTGACAGCACGAGGTAGTCGTGGGTTGCACTGAGCTTGGACGTGTTGACCAGCTGGCCTGTGCAGGTGGGACGTTGGGTGAGGAGAGCTCCTGCTGCTGACTGCCCTTCACTGAGAGCACTAATGGACATCTTTGTTCAGGTGCCCATTTCCACCATGTGGAAATGTAGAAGTTTATCTCTGAGACCCCACCTCTCAAATCTGGTTACAGTTTATGAGGAGATTCAACACCTATTATGGTCTTGGATTCAGAGTATATGGCATATGATTGCATAAATCTTGTTTTGAAGGAAACCAGGGGAAAAAAGGAGTCAGATTTACTAATTTTGGTTTAGGCAGCTATTACTGGAAAAAAATGTTTATTATATATAGATTATATTCACTTATTAAGGTATATTTTTACTGTCGTTTCCATGTCAGTTTAGTGTTTGGTTTAAACAAAAGTGAAAACTACATTCAGATATATCTGCTTCCATGGGATTTGAGGAGAATTCTGGTTACACGAAGAAACATAGGAGAGAAACCAAGAAGTTAATCTGCATATAACGTGTATGGAAAGCCAGCTGCAGATCCAGGATAGACAGTTCTTTTGATTAATGCTGTGTGTCATTTTAGAAAAATGGAATCCTCTTTTTTTTTTTATTTTGCATATGAAGGTATCAGCACACAGCTAAAAGAAGGCAAGTTTGAGAAGAATGTGTGTCTAGTACTTTGCAATCAAATTAAAATTAGCAAAGCAGGCCCAGCAGGATGGACTGGAAATTCAGTACTGTGTTATGTGCTCTATATAAACCTGTAAGCAGAGAGGACTCTGTACTTTTTAAAATGTACTGTTTAAGAAATTGCTTGAGACCAAAGATGTCTGAGGTGCAGTATGGCACATATTGTTGAACACGTGTGTACATAGGTGTGGCATTGTAATGGGTGCTCAGCAGTTCAGCCTTGTGTAGTCTGGAACAGAAGCCTGCAAAGATGATGTTATGCAAAATAGTAATGCAGCTTATGGCTTATAAAGGCTTAGATGGCAAGAACAATGTGAACAGAGGAGAAAATCTGACAAAATTCATGCAAAGAGGGAATGAAGGTGGTACTTCTGATTATCAATATCGTTTGGATTGCCAAAGCCCCTTTTAACGGTACAGAAATGCCTGTGTGCTGTGGAGTTCATTGAGATAACACAGCACACACAGTATTTAAAAAAAAAATTACGGTGAAAACTGTGGATAATAAAGGCATATTTGAGAAGAAGGTGTATCTATTATGTTACATTCAAAACTGAATAGGCAAAGGCAGAGATTGCAGTATGCAGTTAAAACTGTCTAGGATATACTGGAAATAGAAAAGAATTTTGTACCTTGAATAGTTGAAGGAAAGGTTTGTAAAAGAGCAGAAATTGCAGGCTGAAAAGAAAAGCTGAAAACAGGAAAAAAATTATACGGTTTTCACCTGCCTCAATTAAAGTATACAATGAGTATTGCATTTCCTGATTGAAATTCAAGCTATTCTTTTTAATAGTTTGAGGCTTAATTTAATGTAAGCATTGGATAATGTAGATTGGATAGTGCTTCTCTCAATCTCTTTTCTTGCATTCAACTTTTCTTTTGTAATTTATGTACTTACAGATAAAACAAAGATGGGAGTTTATAGCTTGCTATTGATTAAACTCCTTTTCCAGTTGATTTAATTAGGTCCTTTGCTCCTTGAAAATCTGATCTGAAGCTTAGATACGGATACATTGCTTCAGGCATTCAGGCTAAGGTGATGGAAGGAAGCAATGAGCCCATTGTGAACGGCTTGGAATGGGGAGAGGTGGGGGAAGCCAGGCAGCCATCAATCAGTGCTGCTTGCCTTTACTAGAAAACTCTCTGGTGCCGAAGTTACTATTGGGAATGGAGAGATGCAAGTAAAAGCATAGGTAGCTGTATAAATGCAAACTGGTAAAGAGGAAGATTCCACAAATTCCATATATATTTGTATCCAGTCCATACAGGTTAAGGGTTGTGGTGGTTTTTTGTGGTGGTCGTTTTTTGTTTTTTTTTTTTTTTTTTTTTCTTTTTTCTTGAACATGATTAAAAAGAGAAGTAAGAGCAGGCTGGAAGACCTGCTTTTTACCAAGGCATGATAAATGAGCTTTATGTACAATTATTCTAAATGGATGCAAGGACTTTCCTAGATGTGTGTGACCTATTGACCATCTAGCAAGAGGGAAGTACTATAAAGGAAGATCCACTAAAATTACAATAAAAATAATTAATTTCTATCTGACAGTAGTTATTTTTAGAAACATGACAAGTGATGAGACTACAGTTAATCTGACTACTGCTTTCCAGCATCGCAGACCCTTTGTGGAGGCTGTCTCTCTCCTGTATTTAAGATATTCATTTTTCAACTCATTATATTCTTATTCTTTCAGGAGCAAATACAAAACAATCTTTGTACTCCCTAGCTATTTTCCCATGAGCTAAATAGCCAGAACTCTACGTATATACAGGCTATAATCCTAGCTCTAGAATAGGAACTTATTACTGCATTATTAAATGAAGTCAAAATGAGAAAGGCCAAAATAAGTTTACCATATTTCCTAAAAGCATCTCAAGAAGTTTCTTAGCTCAATAGGCTGCGTACTTTGAAATTAAGTTATTTCAAATTCCAACTATCCCTATTAAAATGTGGAAATTTATATGATAAGGTATAAATCTAAGCTCACTTAAGAATTGCATGTACAGTACCAGAACTTTAGGCAGGTTCAGGTGGAGCATTATGAAGTGATATAAATGGTCTCAGCAGAATTATGTTTACTAATGCTATAGTGTAGAATGCCTATCAAGGAAAATGTTCTTCATTACTTCAAACACGGTAAAGTATATGGATATTGTCTTTTGTTTCTCAGACACTAGAGCTTGAAATGTGAAAGCTAGTGAATATCTTCTTTTTGTTCAGGTGACAGGCAGAGAATGGGGATTAATGAGCTGCAACTGTGGGGAAAAGGGAGATTGTTTTCCCATGTCTTTGTAGTTAAAACAGATGCATATAAGGTGAAGTATGTTCAAACTTCAGTATTTGGCAGCTAGTTCAACCTCCTGCTGAAGGCAGGGCTAACTTCAAAGTTCACATTCTTGATATTTTGTTCTATTCATGGATATTAAAATTAAGATCTTGACTTAATCCTGAAGAAAGTTTTCAGAATTCAATAGGCAGGAGAGAAAGGTTTGCTGATTTCTGATGCCCAGTACTGTACTAGCAAGACTCTATCTGTTTTGCCAAAATATGCCATACCCATGTAATAAACTGGGGGAGGCCAGAGGAAGGGAGAGAGAGAAGGTCCATCTGTCTCAAACTCCTTCAAGAAAAACATGAGAGGGATGGGTCCAACAGTTATGGATGGGGCAAGACTTTCTGTGGGGACAGTGAGGTCCAGATCTTTATAACTGTTTCTTTGAGTCTTTTTTTCTCTCCTGTGTTAAGCACAGTGATGCACATGCCAACACAAAGCCCAGCAGAGGGGAGTGGGTGTTGCTCCCTGGAAGAGGAAACGCACCCCCCTGGGCTGGAGTCCTTGGGTAGGGACATCCCCACCAGCCCTAAAGTATGGCACGGTTGTGGTTGCATGCATGAACTTTTGTCCCTTAGCTGTCTCGGCTCTTAGCTACCTGGCAATCTTTTCCCTATACACAGTAAACTGAACAAATAAATAAGAGAGAGAAGGAACTCTGTACAGGCATGGAATAACAGCAATTTTTTCTATGACTGATCATAAACATGAGGACCAGTGATGATGCGAGGTGTGCCTTGGAACCTTTCCCTGCAGATGTCCAATAGGTGACATTACAAAAGATTAAGTATTTAATAATTTGTGGTTATTTATGTTTGTGATATTCTTTTATTTATTTTTCATTTTTGCTTTTTCACTGAATTATGTAGAGTTGACATATAAATATACAAATAAATAAGAGAAACTCTTACCAATACTAGCTTTTGAGTTCCATCTTCAAAATGCTGCTTTGCTTATTCTTGACTAGTCATAGAATCTTACAAAATATCTCGAGATATTTTGTTAATTCGTGGTTTTTTTGCCAGGTCCTACACTTGGGTCACAACAACCCCATGCAATGCTACAGGCTTGGGGAAGAGTGGCTGGAGAGCTGCCCAGCAGAAAAGGACCTGGGGGTGCTGGTTGACAACCGGCTGAACATGAGCCAGCAGTGTGCCCAGGTGGCCAAGAAGGCCAACGGCATCCTGGTTTGCATCAGGAATAGTGTGGCCAGCAGGACTAAAGAAGTGATCGTGCCCCTGTACTTGGCACTGGTGAGGCCGCACCTCAAATACTGTGTTCAGTTTTGGGCCCCTCACTACAAGAAGGACATTGAGGTGCTGGAGCGTGACCAGAGAAGGGCAATGAAGCTGGTGAAGGATCTAGAGCACAAGTCTTATGAGGAGCGGCTGAGGGAACTGGGATTGTTTAGTCTGGAGAAGAGGAGGCTGAGGGGAGACCTTATCGCTCTCTACAACTACCTGAAAGGAGGTTGTAGTGAAGCGGGTGTTGGACTCTTCTCCCAAGAAACCAGCGATAGGATGAAAGGAAATGGCCTCAAGTTGCGTCAGGGGAGGTTTAGATTGGACATCAGGAAGAATTTCTTTACTGAAAGAGTGGTTAGGCATTGGAACAGGCTGCCCAGAGAGGTGGTGGAGTCATCAACCCTGGAGGCGTTCAAAAAAGGTGTAGACGTGGCACTCCAGGGCCTGGTTTAGGAGGCATGGTGGTGTTGGGTTGGCAGTTGGACTTGATGATCTGTTTTCCAACCTAAAGGATTCTATGATTCTGTGATTCTTTTGCTAGTCTTACCACCATACAGTCTCTGTAATGATTAACCATTTCACTAGGAGAAGAGAAGTAAGTATATGAACATGGTGAGGGGAAAAAAAAAGATTGATTCCTGACAGATTTTGCAAGTAATTTGGTCTTGTCAATGCCAACCATAACTGGAAAACAGGCTTATTTTTTCTAGGGAACTTTGAAAACTTTTTTCCTAGAGTNCAACAAAACCAAAACAAAAAAAACCCCAACTCACAAACAAAAAAACACAAGCCCCAAAAACATCTTTTGTAGGGGCTGGATTTTGTGTTCCCAATTCTACTCAACACTTCAGGGACCATGTCACCTTCTGTTAGCCTTGCAGGTCAGTGATGTTTCAATGCTGACGAGAGGAGTATCCTTGTGACTAGAATTTTGCCCCGAATCATGTGAAAAGCATTTAAAATCTTGTCAGAAGATAAATGTTGCCTGTAGGTATTCATTTTATTGCCAAATACCCATGTTAAAACCAAACTCAACACCTTCTTCGTTTTGTTTTCAATTCAGGATGTCTAGAACAAGAATAATGCATTTTAGAGGTTGATTCAGTATTTGGCATATCTTCTGGAAAACAAACAGATCTTGTAAGATGGGACAACATATGTAAATCACGTTGCACTGTTACTGTAGTTTGTATTACAGATCTGCATGGGTCTGATGCATGCATTCAGTACACTCCTAACTACTCTTAGTGCCTTTGTGGTTCAGGTTGCGTCACCCCCTCTTTCATTCTGGGCACCTGTGCCCTGGATTATCTTCATTCCATGGTACCATATCACTCCCTGGCCCTTGTGTGATATGGCACAAGCATCCCTAGACAGAACCCAGTGGTTATTGAGCAGTTACAGATGTGCTATATGCAAATGCTCTAAAGATGCCTATGGGGGACTATCTGTGGTATAGGTACCAAGATACAGATTACTTCGAATGCCATGTGGTGTGAGTGCGACCGGGCAACTCTGAGCAGAGGTTGCGAAGAACAGTACGGATGTGAGCCACTCCAAGCCAACTGGCATAGGAAATGGAGATTGATCTGAAGCAGCTCAAAAAGACAGTATGGATACACATGGTCCATGAAAAATTTGGGAAGACTGCTACTGTTGCAAGTCTTCCTGTAACACCAAACTAGGTATCACAGAAACTGAACACTGCCATGGCTTTCCCATAAGATGCTTCTTGGAGGCAGTATTCTGTAGTATGACTTTAGGCTGTATTTTTCCACTTCTAAAGTGACTGGCTCTTTCTCAGCCCTTATCTCCAGGCAATCATAGTCTTTTAGAGGTAGAGATTCTTTGTATATCTCCAGGGGTTGAAGTTAGGTTGTTTCCTCCATCATCATCTTTTAAATATGCAAGCAACTAATTGGCCATTTTGTTCTACTCAGGAGTTTCTTGCATTTTCATAAATTTGTTAGCACAATATCTCTTTACAGGCAAGAAGATAAGTGCATTTAATTATATTGTTTTGACTTGTCTAGAGATGTAGCCTAAAACATTCCTTTTCCCCAGTTTTAACCCCTTCTATCTCTTCAATAACATATGCAAGTATGCCTTCATATTCAAAATATGTCTCCATTTTAATTCTGACAGCTAGAAGATAATTAAATGTAACAGAAATACACGTCCAACGAATGCGCAGAGAAGTCAATCGTATTACTCCCGCAGACTTGCAGCCAAAGTCTGGGACTGAGTCGAAATAAGCTAGCGTTGTTACTGGCGGCACTTATAGTGCTCTTTGTTATGAGACAGTATAAAGTAACTAAGTCATATCCAGGGCTGGGTATCCAGCAGCATTTGCGGGAACTACGTTCACTGAAACATAAAGGGAGGAATGTGAAGGAAGTCCTCTCCAAACTTCTGGACAGATGTAAGAAAGTACGAAGTCTAGCATGAGGAACCATCTTTATGAGTCAGTTGTCAGTAGTGACATGGAGCCCCCTCCCACGGGGAAAAGTGCATTGTGCTCATGGTTACTCCTCCTTCCATGAGACGTGAGGAAAACAGATTTTGTTGGTCAAAAATGCTCTTTCATGAGAATCTAGGAAATGCCTCTTAGAGTGTGGGTCATTTCAATGTCCTTTACTGTCTGGGTCTCTTGATTGTGACTTTTAGCAGAAGCGGAGCCTCGAGAGTTCTGGCCAAGATATACTCAGCAGAAGATCTGGCAAAGCAGTTCTGGTGTATATTGTTACGACCTTAATTCTCAAGTCCCTACTCAGCTGAAATGCCATTTCAGCTAGCAACAATTAAAGAGAGAGAAGTACATGCCGTTATACAAAAGATAATATCAGATGATTAATACATGTGCTGGCCATTTTATTCCGTCATTGAAAATGTGCAGAATTGGCACTTCTGCCAGAAATTTCTTAGTGCTTCATCCCTAAACATATCTCATGTGAATCATTTTTGGCTTCACTACTAGAGTTTTTTGTACAGGATGCTAAATAATACATATTGAAAAGGGCAATTCATATTTCTTTGATAACCAGAGCTTTGGATTCAGTGGTTTGTTTTTCTTTAACTGCAGGCTGCAGGTAATGCATGATTTAATAAAATCACTTGAGCATTCCCTTCTGAGCACTGATCATGATAGAATAATACAAATGATTGATGTTCACTTCCTTTGTGGTAAGCCAAAAAACCCGATCATGGTATCGTAAAAAAGAAATAGCATTTTATAGCAGCAATCAAAGTTGAATGAAAGCTAATGAATTAAAGGGGGAAATTTTAGTACCTCTTTTAAGGAAAAATTCCAAGTATTTTATGGGATGCATTTATATAGGTGTTAACTTAGGGTTCTTTTTATAGAATAGATATGGTAGTTTTTGCTGTCACATTTAGTGTTTAACAAAAACATTCTAATAGCAAAAAAAAAAAAAGCATCAGGGTTTACTAAACAGACTGATGTTTTGATTAGAATAATTAAATATTGCTTTATTTTATAGCTGTGAATGAATATGTAAATGAAAGAACATATGTATTTTCTATTGTGAATAGAAAACTGTGCAATTTTTCTCAAGTAATTTCATTATGTATAAAGCTTACCTGTGAAGGCTGTTGAATACCTTCTCCCTGGGGTTTTGTTTTGTTGTGCTGTGCTCCTTCACATATATAGACCTTAAAAATCTATCCAGAAGGTATTAAGAATCTCTGACAAGTTAGAGTTGGGATTCGGTCATGGTCTAAAGGCATGGTCATATAGTCATTTAGTTTAGTGCAAGTGTGAGCTGCTGCCAGCAGAGGCAGTTTCTCCCTTCCTCTTCCATAGTCATGGCTGACTGCTCTTACTGCGTCCTTCATGCTCCCTGTAGCATTTATGAAGCTGAACCATAGACTGAGTGAAAAACTTACCCAATAAAAAGAAAGTGGCTAGCTTGCGGGGTGCCTACAGGAATTATAACATCACCAGAACTGAGCAAACAGCTAGGTGGATGATGGTCTTTTTCACAGGGGCAGAAACTTTGACACATTGAAGACAAAACCTAGTAATGGTGCTGGTTAGGGGCACACAGAACAGGACAGCCCAGTCCACCGAAAAGAGGAGAAATTGCTGTTGTCATTTTGATGTTGTGGGTGGTTTATGTTAATAAGGAATCCAAGGACAAAACTTCTTATTTAACAAAGCCTCTAAATCACACTGTTCCTAGGAGGGCATTCCTCTTGCCCTTCCATGTGCCCTGGGTTGGAAGTGGAAGCATGCTGGCTGAGGGCTGTGGCCCACTGACCGCTCTTCCTGTCACCACTTGCCATTTCAGAATGACGCAGGGCCAGGTGTTTTTCCCAGTCCATAAAGGTCCCTCTGTGACATTAAGCACCAGTTCAGTTCAGAACAGGCTGATGGAGGAAAAACAGGTAGTTCACTTTGTTCTTTGAGTCAGTTGTGAACCACTGTTGTTAATTTACCGCATGATCCATGTGCACTGTCTTTGGCTAACAACGTAAAAATATTTTTCTCTAGTTTACCACTTTATTTTTTGTTCATTTACTCTTGAAAACTTAGATTTCTAACACTCAATTCAGCAAAATTATACTGTGATATATGAGAGAGGGAATCCTAAGCAGGGACAATCAGAAAAGAATGAAACGTTGTTTATTTATATTTATGTATGGTTGGCTTTAAAAATGTGGTGTCGAGTGTTTGATAATTTTCTACATAGTCTCTGTGCATGAATTATTAGAAGTTGTGGTTTTAATATATATAGATAAATGATTTATTGTTCCCAGTGAAGACTCAATCTCATCGTAAGACACACAAATGACATAGATTGGAATGTAAAATCATTGTAAGAAGAGTGACAATATGCAATCAGATATATATTGTTTATATATACATACATATACATGCTTTATATGAATAGTTACTTGCTTTGTTACTCTTGTAGCATTAAGCATCTTAAACTTAGCTGGCATTAGTGAACTGCTTCTTAGAGTTAGGTTTACCATTAAGGAGGAAGTTCACAGAGGATGTTTTATGCCAAAGGCATGAAGTGAAATGAAATTTCAGACATTTGTGGGAGAAAGTGGCAAAGCTGTGTATAAAATAGATTGTAGCAGAAGAATTTAAAATGCCAAGAGAGAAGAGGAGGCAAAGAAGGACAGAGTTAAGAAATGGTATGAAAAAAATCGTGCATGAAATACAAGAAGGTGGCAGAAGGATTACAAGAGTGGGTGAGTGTGTAAAATTGTCCAATTTCCAAGATACTTAGGGGCTGATGTGCAATTGTCAGAGAGAGAAGCCTTTGCAGATGTTCATGTGTCTAATAATAATCTGCATCTTTAGCTGCATGAGTGCTTACAAAAATGACCCATATCTATTTAGAACCCTAAATGGATTCAAGGATCTTTGGTTTTTAGGCTGTTTTATGCTTTTGGAATTTTTACCCATTGTGATGAAACCTAAATGGAGATAAAACTAAAAACTGCATTTAGAATGGGCTGAGAGAGAATGGTTGATGCGATGTAATGGAGCTTGAGAAAAAATGAATCAAAATGAGAACCAAGAGCTTAAATGAGCATTTAGCTGTGCAGGCAAAAAGGAAGAAAATTATCTTTAATGTGTAGAAGAAGCAGCAGAAAGCTTTATTTATGATCTGGATTAGGAAGGCTAGGGAAAGGTGAAACAAAAATGACATTTTTATTACAGGTTTGAGTGACAGGGGGGATGCTGGTGATGCAGTGCTTGGGTGGGAAGGCAAAGAGGTCAATTTTGGCCATGTTAAGCCCGATTGCATGCCAGCTAGGTGAGATATCAGTGAGACAGCTGAGGTGGGAGATTAGGTGGAAGAAGAAAGGTCAGGAGTGGAGAGGTTAATCTGTGATTTGTCAATAAAGCTGCTTATATATTCTGTTTAGTAAATAGTTTTATTAAGCCTGTATCAGAATCACAAAAAAACCCCAAAAGCCATTGACGGTGACTAGATATTTTTAATAAAGGATTCATTTATTGCAGGTTTCATGACTTGAAGATAGATCTGCTCCCAGAAGAAGTTCTTCTCCTGTCTTGTATTATTATAACACTGGGTTTGATTTATGTTTGAATGGAGACAGTGATCCATTAAAATAAATTGCCTGAATGTTTGCCCAGCAGATCAGATTGACTTTCATATGTGAAATGTAGTGGTTTAGACTTACAGTTAGACTGACAGGTTGCACTAAATGGAAGAGCAGTAAAACTATATTGTGTCATTCCTGCACTGTTTTCTTTCTTCCCTTCTTCTAATATTGTATTCTGAATCTGCTGTGTCACACTGAGCATACAATCCGGTTTATTCCATTTCAGATGTTCAGAGAAGATGTACATTTTCTATATGATATATTCTATATTATGGAAAACTAAAACAGACGCTTTGCCAAGTACAGAGTAAATAAACTGCTTAAAGAATGTGATGATGTAGTTGGCTTAATTTATATGTAAATGTGAGCAATGCTATTTTAGATTAGTGAAGCAAATTGCTAAAAGAGGAGTCTCACAAATATCAGCTTTTGAAGACTGGAGTCTGAATATTTAAACAGGAAAAGTTTTTTGCAGGGAAATTTGATTTTCTGAATGCTGTTTGAAAAACAGGGGTGTTTTTTCTTACCAAGGACTGTTGGTTTTCAAACTGCTTTTCAGGAGCTTTGGATTTTCTTATTTTTCACTGTAATCAAACTTGCTGTAATTTCTATTTATGTGCTACATTTTTATTTGTCTTAGTTTTCCTTGCCTGCAGTGGTAGATCAGCATCTATTGCTTTCGAGAACGCCAACAACTTGTCAGTCATGAATTATTTTGTATTTGGTTATGCTTTATCTGTGAGAGTATTTTTAAGCTGATTTTACTGGGGGAGGGGAGCAGAGAGTTATTTTCTGTAGGCATTGGTAAGGGTAAAATTTTTCCCAGTGTGCTGATAAAGGTGCTGTCTTCCAATTAGAGCTTGTCCCAATGTGTATCTTTGTTGGTCCACTGCCGAGTGTAGCAGCATACTTTAGCATGTGTTTTTTCCCTGACTTCATTTTAACTTTCTTGTTCCATCAAAGCCAATTTCAGACAAGAACTGTAAATGCCGGAAGAGGTAGTGTTTGTTTTATGAAAATGAGATTTTGATTTGTCATCTGCTGGTGCTTCACTTCATGGCTCTTGAGCTATTTGAGTGCTCTGCATAAGCAGAGTCTTTGTGGAACTAGGAGACACCTTGAGGAACCAAAAAACAGTTTCTCATGGCAGCATCGCTTCAGCCAAGAGGGAAAAACAGTGTTATTCTAATTGTTACACATGTACTTGGAAGGAACTATTTATAAACACATGGTATAAACTATTGTGCAAAGACCAGGATAGCTGTAGATTTCGTGCTTATGAACAGAACATCCCATGGTAATAACTTTAGTAAAGACTCAGTCAGCAAGGTTAGACCAAGTGTTAGGATGCTGGTATCTGTGAAAGAGATATTAGTAAAAGTATGCACACGGGGTGACATAAAAGAAATGGAGGGAGTACCAGGGAATAATTAAAATATTTTGTTTCAGATACCAAAATTCTTGAATCGCTTTGTGGTTATGCCAAAGAAGCTTTATTGGTATTAATTATTAATTTATTAATTATGCTCATATATTATTAGAGGTTTCAATTTTAGTGCTTGCTGTGCAAGGTACAGTCTTATAGCATGAGCACATGCAAGTATGCTAGTGCATACTCATTTCCCTGGGAAAATATTCTTAGCTGTTACCTTTTTCCAGTTAAAAAGTTTAGGGATATTTTGTACTCTATAAAGCATGCTCTTTGTGATACTCAGCAAATTTACTTTTCGTCTGCCAATACATACTGGAGATCTCTAAGGTAGATTGAAAACAAATTAAGTATACATTTTTCAGGAAATGAATGGAAAGTGGGTTGTGATATGGGTTGACGCAGATGAGAGCAAGGGTTTAAAATAAAATTTATTTCCCTCTTACTAACAGAAAAAGAACTGAAGAGTAGCTCTGAATCAGTTTAATGTGTGCAAGGAACGTGAGTTTGAGGCACGTTATTAACCTCTTCAATGATACTGATTAGTTCATCTGACTATATGATAAATCATATCGTCAAAATGTCAGTAAATTTTCATTGAAGCTGTATGAATGTCTAATCTACTGCTTTCTTCTCACTGGCTGTAGCATTAGAGTGCTGCAAAGAACCCATCTATGTGGACCCAGGTCTCCAGACTTATCTGAAAGGAAAGGAGGGGAAAGAGAGGGGGCAGAAAGGCAAGGTAATGGAAATATTAGAACAAAATTATTATTTTAAAAAGGGTTAAATGGGGTAAAAGTATATTGAGTCAGTTTTTTATAGTGTCTTCCTTTCACTAAGTTAAGTTAATGTTGCCTTTTTTGGAGTCCTAGAAAAGCAATATTGCAGCAATTCCAAAAGTGCCAGTAGCACAAGCCAGCACATGCATAATTTTCTCTAGCATCTAATTAACATTCTTCATTTCAATTTCCAGTTCAGAGAGAAAGTATATGATATTGTTGTCTCGCTCCACTGGTATCTTATTTCTGATAGTGTAGGGCTTGTTAGAAGAGGAATGCCACTTTATTTCAGGTATTTCCAAAGAGACAGCTACTTCAATGAAAGAAAATAAAAATTTTTTCTAAAGTCAAAGAGACAAATGTTTCTCTTGAACCACTCTTAGCCTTTTTAAAATTATACTGCCACAATGCCTGCATGGTAGTCACTCCTCTAGTAGTCCTAGATTGAGAGAACTATTTAAATGAAATATGCAGAAATACAGCTAATTATTAAGTCGTGAATACACAGTTGCTGTGGATTCAGCCTTTTTTCCTACCCCTACCTAATTACTCATCCATTACAAGTTAGTTTGGCCATTATGGTTTACTGCTAGGAAATCAGTTGTCCACCTCTAAATTTCTAATTGTCTGTTTCTGCCCAACTCAGGAATATTTAAGCTTTAGTCTCTGAAGGTTTAGGAGATAGCAGTTTAGGTATTTGGTCCACGTTTTCAAATTCCTGCTGATGTGACTGAATTCAGTGATTCAAGATGTTTTATTTTCTTGCCCACCTGAGAGTGATTATACAGCAGTTCCTCTATTAGGAAAGGTCACACCAGTTATGTCAGGCACATCCATAACTTTTAAAATATGTTTATAGCTGATGTCTGTTGTAGTTACAGGGAACGTGATACATGTGTGAGCATCAGATTGTACATCTGACAGATACAAAATGCATGAGGATCTGTGCTAGAAACTGGGAACCTGTCAAAATACTAACCAGTTATTCCGAACTTTTAGTATATTAGATATTCTGACAAAACGAAATCCCTTTGGTTTGAGCTGAATGTTTTCTTTCAGGAAAGTTCATTGAGAAAATATGAATAAAAATTATTGCCAGGCTTTGGTTTACTGTGCTGTCTGGGTAGCTGAAACTCCAGAATTTGTTATTCAGTCATGTGGTTTTTTTATGTTTGCTCTTTTATGTAAATGTTATTTCAAGTTTTGCATCAGAATTTCTAAGTTTGGATAGCCTTTCTGAGACATAAAACCTTCATTCTCTTTCCCATATCTGTTGTGCTTTCCTGGTCAGGACATTTTTAGGAGCTTTATCCTTTTTATTTATTTTTCTACAAAAATACTTAGAAACAAAACTTAAAATGCATACTCTTGTTTACTGTGCTTCATATACTAATGGACACTAACAGCTTCTCTGTTTGTAGTAGATGGGATTAATGGTCTGGGAGCATCATCACAAGGGAAGTTTTCTAGGGTCAAAATACTCAGTCTATCAGTTTGAGTTCTCTGCTGCTGTTAACTCTATAACAGATAACTTCAGACCTTAAATTATGTTCCAGAACAGATGAGATGATTAAAAATATGCTGTAAGGGATTTTCTTAACAGGAGAAACCAAGGAGAAAGGGGAAAAAAAAAAGGGGATGATATTCTTTTTAGGAGTGATCTGCATTTTCAAATTAATGTTTAGATTATGAGGGAAACTTCTTTTGCATATCCTGCTCCTGATAAAATTTAGTGCAGTTTTTAAATATATTTTGTCTGAAACTTCAATTCCATAGAGATATTAAAAATGAGATTTCAGGTCTTGCCTCAGATTCTCGCTTCCCCCTTACTTGTAGGAACAGGGAGCTCATCACGCTCTGGGAGGAGCTTGCTGGTGATACCTTAATTTTTCATAGGTTGTTGACAGCACATAGACTAAATAAATCTCTTTCATAAACCATAGTTGAGAGTTATCAGGGCTTACAGAATAACACTTTCTTGCATGTAGTCTGTGGTCTCCCCACCCCTGTTGGCTATTCTCCTCATAGGAGGCTGAAACAGAAATAGCAGGACCAGAAGGGCTTGGGTTCTGAAAGATTCATGTCCTGCATCCACTGAACTTTCTCTCTGAAATAATCCCAAATCTCCTTTTTTGTTCCCTCCCACATACTTTAAGGCCCACCACTGTGCTGCTCTGCATCTCACTCCCCTGGAGCTGGTGTGGAGTTCTGCAGGGGCCCATTAGCCAGACAAAAGAGGTAAGGGTTACATCCTCCCTGTATTCCTCTTGGGGCTGGGAGTGGCGACATTATGATTTTTTCCTTTGACCCAAAGATTTACAGTTTCAGGAGCTGTAGAACTGCAATTACTTTAAATCTTTGTGTTTCTCTTCACACTGGACTCCCGGTTTAAAAGCTAGTGGGAGCAAAATCGACAGTGAGATGGCAAAGTCTGCTTTAAGTATGAAACATAGCAAAAAGCTGCTAGCTTTGGTCCCAGAAAGGCTAGGAGGCAATAGTACTCCTCTCACTTACAAGGAGAAGCTCTTATGCCTGCTGGGATATGGACAGGACATGGCTTTCCAGAGGTGCAGCCAGTCCCCAGCGTCCCCCTGCAACAACAGCTTGTCTGCTCGCTGCCCCAAACTGCAGCTAAATGCCACTGCCTCGTCCAAGGAAGCAGAGGAAGGAGTTGCTATTAACAACCATAATGACCTTATCAGATCAGTCTCAGTTTCAAAGGGATTCTGCCACTCTTTCAGTATCTTCATGAAAGCTGGCATCTTCTTCCCTTCCCCCAAGGACTTAGCATTTCACACAAGTCTAACCAAGAAACAGACAAGGTTGAAAGTCCTTATATTGTTTAAGCTTCACCTGGCGACCCCAGGAGGATGAATGCGCTCTAGGGGAGAGCTGAATATTCTGTGAATCCTGATGTAAATTTTTGTCTCTGAGAAGGCTCATTCGTGGGGCAGGATCTGCAAATCCTTTCTAGTTGCTCTCGTTCTTAAGGGCAAAAGCCAAGCTATTTTTCTTTCCCTCAAAGTTGAATCTCAAGAGATAAAGAATTCTGGCAAGCCTTTCTGCCTCCAGAGGCTGCGGTCCGCGGTCCCAAAATGCTTGTTGTTTCATAGCTTTGCAGTGGAAAGCATCCCCTGTTTTGCTTTGTGCACTGAGACTTTGTCTAGTATTCCCTTTTTTTATTTCACAGAGTTCTAAATTTATGAGGGGGTATTTACTGCCTCTGTCATGATAGATAGATGCCTAAGTCACGTGGAGGCTAGATGAACACAAAGCTTTCACCATGCACTAAGTGGAGTCTGGGCTTTTCTTTGCATTGAGTGACTAGCACTCAGGTCTCTTTTTGCTAAATTGTAGCTGGGGAGAGAATTTATCTGGGAATCTTACTTCCGTATTTAAGCGCGCTTTCACAACACCAGTTACACCAAAGCTGGTCAAATCTTAATTTTCAGACAAGCAAAACCCCAGGACTTTTTCCTGCCTGCCCCACTGAATATGCGGGCCTGACTGCTGGAACCTAAATGCTAGCAGAGTGTCAGCTCTTCTCAGCTAGCTTTAATTCATTTTTATGTACAAGGTGAATAATGATGCATGCAGAAATGCTGTCACTTACTAGCTGAGAATCTGAAAGGAACAGGTTTTAAAACTGTCCCTCTGTTCTTGACTGTGTGATCACTACTGTTCTACTCCAGCATAAAGGCAACCAGCTTAGTTTAAATCTTTGTCCCCACATTGTGGTCTCAACAGCCGTTGGCTCAGCTCTCTGCTATGTATATGTAACATTTTTTGTGTCCTTATTTTTAAATTGTTAAATTAAAAAAAAAGAATAAAAAATTTACATTTACAGAAGTGCATAGATCCATCCCTATTTCATTGCATTTGCAAAATTCCAATCAATTTGCTCCAATCTGGAAGCAGAGTTAGGTCAGAAATGTGTACTTTGAGATTACCACTCCAGATCTGATGCATTTTTCACACAGCAAACATGTATTTCATAAAGCCTGAGGAATATATAACTTGGTCAATTCAATATTGTTGAAGCATTATCAGTAATCTTCTGCTTCCATCTGTGATTTTGAACTCTGCATCATAATGTCGATATTTCATGCTCTCCACTCTGTTAACATTTAGGATGTGTAGTAGGGGCCAACACTTCTCCAAGCAAAAGGAATTCAGCAAGATTACAGGATTGGCTTTTACAATGTACAATTTAAAAAGATTCACTGAAATCTGAGATGCTACATATACCTGTGGTTTTATTTAATTGGTGAAGATAACTTAAAAGTGAAGCTACTCCTGTGTTTTTAGAAAGGATCGCTGGATTAACAGTTTTTTCAAGAAGGATGAGATAATTTAGAAATTGTCACCAATGTTCAAGAACTCTTTCTAGTTTGACAGTTAGGACTATAATTGTTTAAGATCAGAATGCTTTTTAAGTTTGCAACAAGACTGCAATATAAATTACTGTAAAGCCAATTTCTTATTATACAGAATTATATATCAACAGGAGGCAAGGTTAGACTGAGTAGTGTACAAATGACTTCTGGAAAAATGAGTGGTTTTAAGGCCTCGAATATTTACTGTTGTGGATTTTGGAATGTAATTGTTCTGTAGTACACAGTTCTGTTTTATTTGAAAATTAATATTTTACTTCTCTGGTTAAATATTGATCCTGTTTACTATTTCAACATTTTATGAAGATTTTGTTTTCTCTGGGGACTTTCTATGCATTTTATCAGCTGAATAAATGAAGTAATTCACAAACCAACTGCCTCTAGCAGTTGGCTTTAGGGGACCTTGTCATTCCCTGTAGCCTTTTCTCAGGCCCAGCTGTGTGGCTCTGAAATCACTTGGCTGGTAATTAGGTATTTATCAGATTGTTTCTGAAAAGGGATGAGACAGTTATCTGCCACAATTATCTTTGAAAATTGAATCCCTCTTTTCTGGTCCTGCTGAGGACATTCAAAGGTACTATGAATGTTTAAAGCTAAATGCCTTTGAAAAACCCTTGCTTTTTTAGATCAGGTATAACAGAGGAGTCAAAATGCAGTCAAAGGATGATTTTTTTTTTTTTAACCTTTCAGACACTGAATTTTCTTTCTATCAAATGTTTTTTCTTTTCCACGTGACTCTGGAAGTACTTTTTGACAACAACCACTCTACTTCTTCAAATGTCCACTACTTAATAGTGTTTGAATATTGACAGTATTTCTTACAAATAAAAAAATTACTAATTACATCAAGGCATTACTAATTATATTTTTTGCCTGTTCAAAAAGTGATGAGTATGTAGTTCTAGAAAAGCAGCTTGGAAACATGGTATTTCATATTGGGAAATCTGCAACAGATACAGAACCCAGTTTTTTCCAAATGCTCCCTTGAGAGTCTTGGTAGTTGAGACACGAGTTGTTGATTTAATACGCCAAAGCATCAGTAATATAAGATACGAGAAAGTTCTTGTTTTATTTAGATCATTCCTTGGTTGTATTTTCAAAAACCACAAAGTTTTTAACGTTTAGCCAGCTCTTATGATTTGTCTATTGGAAAACACAGGGCTCATTCCACTGTTACTGAATTTGTCGTAAATTTAGATTAGAGTGCAAGCACATTTGTATTATTTTGAAGAGATAGCATTGCTTTTAACAAGTTCAAACCTCTTTGAAAGAGCCTATTTAAGTTTCAACAGAGGATAGTTAATTCTTGCATCACTTAGTGCAAAAGGGGTTCATAGAAATGAAAGATGGAAGTATCTGATATAATAGAAGTAGAGTATAACTTTCTTTCTTTCTTTCTGACATTCACAAGTAGGACCATCCGTAAAGGGAACTTTCCTTTTTACTTTTGTCATACTGTTTTCCAGACTTGAGAAGTGATGAGAAAATGATTTTATATCATACATGTTGCTTTCTTCTGAGTAGGTATAAACTAGTATCTGATGCTTGGCGGTCTTGTAATTTGGGTTCAGAATCATGTTGAAGTTTTGTTTCCTGGTTGTTGAATCACAGTCAGAAAAAGAAAATCTCACTAAAACAGGGCAAGGCATTTAAAAGATAGCAACATCATAGATAATCCATGATTTTTGTTATAATTTTTATTCTCATGACTGTGTGCAAGTTCTTTGCAGACACCCTGCCTCAGTCAGTGATCCAGCTACTAACCAAGAATTGTTTTTTTTCTTTCCTCTCCCTGCTTTATACCTAGTTTTGTATATGGTACCACATCCAAATGCAGCTCTGAATTCAATTAATTTTCCCATAGGGTTTTCCCGTAGTGCTGTTACTACAGGATTTGCTTCACATTTGCTTGTTTGCCCTTATTAAGAGATGGTTCCTTATTATGCAAAAAGGGAGGCTCAGGTTGATTAAAGGGGATACAATTTTGAAAAATGTGAAATGGCATTTTTAAAAAAAAACCAAACAACTGTTTTCAAAGGGCTTGTGTTTTAGAGTTGCATGGAGTGAGTCAGCTGAAGCTCCTGGAGACTGTAGTTCTGCTTCTTTGGCAGGCTTCTTTCGTTATAGAGAAACTTGGTGTTCTGTGAGCGAGAATTATGCCAGGCAGCCTGGCTACAATCGGGAAGAACAACCCAAAGTGTTGCTTTCCACTAGGTTTGAAGCACAAGTAAATTTTAGTAGAGTAGAGCTGTTCTAAAACTACATCACCTCTTCCTCTCACACAAGCGCTTGTGTGTGTGCACGCAGACAGAGTATCCTGCACTGTAAAGCTTTAGGTAAGACCTTAGATCTTTCCTTCTTAGTCTCTTGTATAGCTTCTTGAGAGTGATGATACAAATATCTTAACTTTTCCCCTCTCTTCCCACAGCTTTTAGCTATATCAGCAGTTTCAACAAAGAAGGCTAATTAGCAGAATGAAATCACCTTCTGGGTGTGAGGGAAGTTTTGTCCAATGAATTCACTGGTGACTGTTACCAATTACCTTTGGCCTCTGATTGCTCCCCTGAGAATGACTGAATATAAAATAGAGAACAAAACCTGCAATACTGTGGGTCTGTGCAAAATAATAGTGTGCAAGTTAGAATTGATTTTTGCATTCCATTTGCATTTGCAGGGGAATAATCAGCCTGAACACAACAAGCACTGTGATGACATGCAATGGCTTACGACGCTACATAGCATATTTAAGCGTTAGTCTATCTGTACGTTCTACTTACCTGTGGGATCAAAAGGTTATTCCCCAAAAAATGTCATCACAAACCTCCTCAACTTTCCATTTTTGACCATGCATTGGAGGACTTTTCACAGGATAAGTGATTTTTCTAGTATGCATATTTTTTTTTAATCTTTTTTCTTCTAAGCCCTAAAAGACACACCCAGCATACTGTCTCCGTCCAGTCAGCTTCTGCTCCAGGACCATTTGATGCTGCTAGCTTTTCTGGTCACTCTACACTATAGCTTCTGAGCATTTTGTGACTAGTTTTCTGTGAGAGGTAGCCTTCCCTCATTCTGTGCTAGACACTTTATAATACTGCATTTCCTGAAAGAGTATATGGATTCCTGATTTTGGTGCTGTGGTTCCTAAACAGTGAAGCAGGATAATCACAGCTGAGGCAGGGAGAAGATCATTTAATCCAATGCCCTGCTCGGAGCCGGGTCTGCCAGGGCAGGTTGCCCAGGACTGTGTCTTATCAGGCTTCGCATATGAGGATGGAGTCTCCACATTTATCTGGGCTACCTATTCCACTGTCCAGTCACCTTCACAGCAGAAAAGTTTTTTCTTATGTTTAAGCGTAATTTCCTGTGTTTCAATTTGTGCCTTTTGCCCTGTCACTGGGCACCACTGACGAGCCTGGCTCCCTCTCTTTCATTCCCTTCCAGCAGGTATTTATCCACATGGATCAGATCCCCCAGAGCCTTCTCTTCTGGCTGAACAATCCCAGCCTCTCCCCATATGACAGATGCTCCCACCCCTTAATCATCTTTGTGCCCCATTGCTGAATTTGCTCCACTGTCAGTCTTGTACTAGGGAGTCCAACACTGGACCCACCACTCCAGATGTGGCCTCACCAGTGCTGAGAAGGGAAGGATCGCCTCCCTTGACCTGCTGTCAATGCTCTTCCCAGAGTAGCCCAGGATACCTTTGGCCTTCTTTGCTGCCAGGACACGTTGCTGACTCAACTTCTTGTTGAGTCCTGGGTCCTTCTTGGCAGAGCTGCTTTCCAGGCCAGTTGGCCTCTAGCGTGTACTGGTGCCTTAGGTTATTTCTCACCAGGTGCAGGACTTGGGATTTTCCTTTGTTGAACTTCATGAGATTGTGCAGCCTGCAGAGATCCCTCTGGATAGCGGCACAACCATCTGGTGTACCAGTCACTCCTCCCAGTTTTATGTCATCTGCAAACTTGCTGAGGGTGTACTCAGTCTCACTGTCCAGGTCACTAGTAAAGATGTTAAACAGTATTGGACCCAGTAGCAACCCCTGGGGTATACCACAACGGACTGGTCTCCAGCTGGACGTTGTGACACTGATAATCCTTTAAGCCTGGCAGTTCAACCAGTTTTCAGTCCACTTCACCCTCTGCTTATCTAGCTTGTACTTCATCAGCTTCTTTATGGGGATCTTATGGAAGATGGCGTCAAAGGCCTTCTTAAAGTAGGGATAAACAACATCCACTGGTCTCCCCTTATCTATCAAGCCAGTCATCTCATCGTAGAAAGCTTTCAGGTTGGTTAAACATGATTTCCTCTTCATAAAATCATGTTGACTACTCCCGATCACCTTCTTGTCCTTCCATGCATATGGAGATGGTCTCCAGAATAGGTTTATCCATCACCTTCTCAGGGATTGAGATGAGGCTGACAGGCCTGCTCTTCTCTGGATCCTTCGTCCTGAAGATAGGGGTGACATTTGCTTTCTTCCAGTCCTTAGGAACCTCTCCTGATCGTCACAGCCTCCCAAAGCTAATAAAGAGTGGCCTTGCAGTGACGTTGGCCAGCTCCCTCAGCTCTCATGGGTGCATCCTGTCAGGTCCCAGGGACTGGTGTGTGTCTCCAGGTAGTTTGAAGTGCTCCCTCACATGATCCTTCTCCACTGAGAGCAAGTCTTCCTTAGTCCAGATTTCCCCTCTGGTTTCAGGGGCCTGAGATTCCTGAAAGCTGGTCTTTCTAACAAAAACTGAGATAAAAGAAGTCATCAAATACCTCAGCCTTTTCCATGTCCTCTGTCCCCAGGTCCCCCACCTCATTTTCACTGGTCTTCCTTTTGCTGCTTAAGTACTTGTAGAAGTCCCTCTTGTTGCCCTTCACATACCTCGCCAGACTGACCTCCAGGTGGGCTTTGGTTTTCCTAACCCCAGCACTGCACACTCGGACAGTGTCTCCATATTGCTCCTGGCACAGCAGGAGAAAAGGCAGAGAGCAGCGAGCGCTCAGTAACCTAATTTGACTCCTTGACAGAGACCAACAGTCAGGTCAGGCAGTGGCAGGAGCCTGCAGAGCACTGTCAGTTTTCTTGAGTGGCCTCAGTTCACAGAACAATTGGAAATCATTGTTTTACAGTTAATGGGATTGTTTGGGTTTGTGTTTTTTTTTTTTTTTCTTTCTGTTTACACTCCTTAACACTCCACTTCATGCTTCATACCTTGCATTCCACATTTATTGCATTATAAATATACTGCTTCCTTACGCAGAAATCGTGTTCTGTTGCTCACTGTCTCACTTATGTACTCTTCCCTGAAGAAAACTTCTTTGTTAAAGTTGTCCCTTATTCAAAATTAATCTCAGCTTATATAGCCAGACAAATGAAGGAAACGTTAGAGATTAGCATAACTTCTGGTAGAGAGACTGTTTATGAGACTGATGGGAGAAAAGATGTTTCTTTTGTCATAAGTTTGGCTCCTCACACTGAGCTTTCATGTGTAGGCAGCATAGTAGAGGGTATTTAGGGTTTAGGCTACAGCTTATGTCACATACCATGTTTTGTCAGGGTGATACTGCTGTTTGGGTTTCTGCTACAGTCTTTCAGTATGAGTGGATGAACATGGACACAGCACTTCTCCCCCCCCCCTTTGAATTGTACTAGGTGAACTCTTCCTGTGGTACTGCTTAGGCAGTAAATATACCATACAGAGAATTAAGTCAGTTAAAATCTAGGTAAGGCTGTTTTACATAAAAGTTTGTCACCTGCCAGCTTAGAAATGTAAATTGAGCACATTCAATCCATTACTATTATTATTATTAATTATTTTACTCTTGGTTTTCTCCCTACATTAAAAAAAACCAACCAACCAACCAAACAAAAAAAAAACCAAAAAAAAAAAACCCACAAAAAACCACAGCTTAAAATAAGTAGAATATAAATCTTGCATCATAATTGTTAAAACTGACCTAACAATTGGTTCTAAAAAACCAAATATTTTGGAATACTAAAAGATTAAATAAGGTGAACTTCATGAATGTCTGCTGAAACTGTCACTGAAAGGATCACAGTCCAGATCCATAGATGCTCTATACTGATAACTATTCTGGTTTAAATAGATTTATATTTTTTTAGCTGCTTTGATCTTAATAGAGTTGATTTACTTTGTAACAGAAAAGGAGCTGGCCAGACTTTTTTCCCCTAGTTCATCAACCCTCTGTCATTCTTGCTCCTAAATGGAAGCAGTTGAGACAATGTATGGCAGTGCTTCCTTCTCATCCTCCTGGGACTCCAAATAAATTTAGTTTAACAAAGACAGGATGTTTAAAATAGTAGAGGGAAGTTCTTAATTTCAGTGATATACAACTGTGCTGATGATAATGCACAGGAGGAGTAAGTTCAGAAGTAGTGTCAGTCTAAACAGACATGACCAGATAACTGGGTGTCTGACTAATAGACAGTAGGACTTTATAACAAAAGGATTGAAAGTACGGGAAGGTCCATCCAATATCAGCAGGCCTAACAATGCATAACAAGCTTTAAAAATTTTCTGCATTCAAAACATTCAAAATGAGTTAACATTGCTTCAAAAGGAAGATTTTCTATTTTTTCTGCTTTCAGTGAAATTTTGCCAGTGCACTCCAAAATGGCCTTTGGGTACTCGGCAGATCAAAATTCTTATCCTGTAGGTAAACAATCTTCTTTAGCATAATATTTACCAAAGTGCATAGGTTTTATAAAGGGAAGTTATTTTTACAAGTTAGAACCTTAATTACCTGACCTGTGTGTCCTTTTTTTCTGTTCAACATACTGCCAAAATCTAGTCTTACCGAGCTGGTTACCATTTCTGAGAGAAGCAACAATAGTAATCAAATTGGGGGATGGGGAGGGGGGAGGGAAAGGAAAAAAAATCAAAAGAAAACCAGCATTGGTTTTGGTCTTGTCTCAGTGTCTTTGCTTCTGCTGCTGAATGTTGCACTGGCTATAGTGATAAATAGCACTATACTTGGGAAGTGGAAGAAAATAATTGATTAGACCCTTTCCCTGCATTTAGCATAGTGCTTTTTCCCCTCTGGGTTTGTGCAGTTTAATTTGCCATTGATTCTTTAATGATTATAATGTCATAGAGGAGCCAGTGTTTATCTTCACTGTGCACTCTGGACAACTCATTGGACCTGAATCTTTTCTTGCACATTCTGGTGTAGATCTGCAGTCATTTGATACGGAATCAAGTGAGGTCTCAGGCCAGTTGAAGTTTATGCGGTGAGTGCATCCTTCTTCTGTCACTGGCAACATCTAATCAGTGCCAGTCCTTATTCTGCAATATTAATTTTGTATTTCAGACACTGAAAGACTAATTGCAAAGAAGGACCAAACACAGAAACATTTAGCTCAGTTATTATAATCAAAATGTTAAATGTTATGACACTGAGAAATTTGTATATGAATAGAAGTTCTAAATGCATGTGGCAGATACTTCATGGGCTTTTAGTATGTACTAAGGGAAGCAGTGTTTTAAACTGTCAGCTGAATCCCTTTGGATGTGATACACTTCTGTGGGTTTCTTCCACTATAGTGTAGTACTTGTATTGCAGACTGTGGCAGTAGGCTATGATAAGAAAGATCTTGTTTCTCTTCTCCTGAACTCAACTTCTATCTGAAAACCATTTTCCATTCTGATAACATGTTTTTCTACTTTATCTTCCCTGTGATCAGGGCTACTATTTCAGAAGAAAGCACTATACTCCCAATATAGAGAATTAGCCTCCTATTCAGGATTGTTTTCAAGGAATATCTACAATAATTGTTTTTAAACTGTAGACCAAAAAGCTTTGTTTTCATATTAAAATGATTTGGCTTCATTAAAGCCATCTTCACTGAAATTTTCTGTAAGAATAATGTTTGTAATAACACTGAAATAATTTCAGGTTTTAAAATTAAATATTATATTTCAAACATAAAACACAAGTAGAAGTAGAGGGCAGAAAAGTTTTTAAGACAAGCCAGGCGGTTAATGTCTGAGCTCCCTGTGGAGCTCTCTCATATACAAAGGGATTAAAAAGAAGTCATAGTCTACTGATTCAGTAAATGAAGGAGAGAGGTATGGAAAAGGAAAAACTTTGGATTCGTGCATGGGATGCCTTCACAGGTAGGGCAAGTGCCATAAAGTGTGTTGCTGGGATTCATCTCCCCCCGAGCTTTATGGCTGTGGTGGGTTAACCTTGGCTAAAGAGCAAAATTTATTGCTGATTAAAATAGAGTTGGAAGGTGAGAAAGACAGACAAAGGCTAAAATACCCCTCCCCCACACCCCATTTTTCCTAGGCTCAACTTCACCCCTTCATCCCTACCTCTGCCCCCCCCCATCCTTTCCCTGGAGCGGTGCAGGGGGATGGGGAATGGGAGGTTGCAGTCAGTCCATAATGGCCCCTCTCTGCCTCTTCTTCTTCCTCCTAACACTTTTCCCCTGCTCCAGTGTGGTTACTTCCCACGGGCTGCAGTCCTTCAGGATAAACCTGCTCCTGTGTGGGCTCTCCACGGGCTGCAGCTTCCTTCAGGGCACATCCATCTGCTCCAGCCTGGAGTCCTCCACGGGCTGCACTGTGGATATCTGCTCCAGTGTGGCCCTCTCAATGGGCTGCAGAGGAATCTGCTCTGGCACCCTGCATACCACCTCCCCCTCCTCCTGGTCTCACCTCGGTGTTCCTTTTCCTGTTTCTGACCCTTTTTTCTCCCTATTCCTCTGCCTATCTGGCACTTTGCCCTTTCTTACACAGGCTTTCTCAGAGGCGCCATCAGCTTGGCTGACAGGCTCAGCTGTGCCCTGCCGTGGGTCTGCTGGAGCTGGCTGCGTCTGGCACCAGGCAGCCCCTGGCCTCTCCTCAGAGACGTCACCCTGCAGCACCCCCTCTACCAGCACCTTGCCACATAAACCCAATACAATTTGGTCCACAAATCAAATTCTGCCTCTGGAATGTGTGATCTGAACTCCTGTTGAGATCAGTAGGAGTTGTCCTGCCACTGGATGGGAACACTTAGATTCTTATCAAATCTATGAGTTCTTGAATGATTTTGCAACATCTATTAATGAAATGATTCTTTCAAATTGACATATATTGTGTGAGCACCTCACATTACAATGACAAAGTAAATCCTTAACTGAAAGCGTTAATATTTTTTTTTTGTTTGGTGAACCAAATTCAGTGGGCTGCCTCATCAGCTTTGAGTCAGAAACAACATTCAATCTTGTATTTGCAGGCAGAAAGTACAGATGAAGAAACTCTGGGAGTCTGAAGCCAACGTGGTAAATAGTTTTATAAAGCAAGCCTGTACTACTGTACAGAGAAAGAGATCGATATTCTAAAGGTCTAAAGTTGCAAATACACATTTCAGTCTTGGAGTCATGTCATGAATAGCATTTAGAGCAGCATGTAACACCTTGGCCATTAATTGCCGTTAACTCTGCCATTAAGAACTGTCAAGCTGTTTGCAACAGAAGAGCAGTCATATAAGTGATAGGGGAAATTAAAAGAATGGGAATGGAAGAAACTTTTTTTTGTGTGCAGTGCAGATGAAGGGAGAAAAATGAAGAAAAAATAATCTGTAAGATTCAGGTAATAGCAGTAGTAGAAAATGGAGTATTATTATTTCTGGTGGTTAAGATAATAAAAGCACAGGTATAACACAAGAAGCAAATGCGAAATGCAGCACGTGTAGGTAACTGAATCTATTCAGATTTAACTTATGCATTTTTGAACACCCAAAAGTATCAGATGACACTGAATACTCCCAGTAACGATACAACTCTTCTATCTACAGTCATTAAATATATATTAAGTTTACAGCTGAAAAGTCTCTGTCCCAGCAGACTGAAGAAGTGACTGACGGCACCATAGGTTTTTATACATTTTGGCTTGCATTGAGATAAAGGCCCTTATTAAAAAAAAACAAAACAAAAACAAACCCCAAAAACCCAACCAAACAAACCAAAACAAAGAACTAAACCCACTTATTTACAGATTGTGTGTATTTAATTAAAGAGGTTGTCTAAAAAACATCTTACTGTTTTTTAGAAACCTATGACCATCTAAAAACCACTGTATGTTTTTTAGAAACCTATAGAGGAAAGGCATTTTGAACAGGTTGGTATGCTGTAAACAAGGCCTGAGGAGTTCTGGAAAAGTCTGTACTAAGCACTAACGCAGCTGAAGCATAAGAAATGAGTAGGATGAGCAGAGATTATTTTTCAACAGTGGTCGAGTTGTGAATACTTTTCAACCTACAGTTGTGGTGGCCAGAAAAATGAGTGTAAAAGTCACATCTTGATTCAAAAGATTTTCTTCCTTCATAAGATTCCATATTCCTGCCAGTCAGATGAAAATTTTCTGCCCTTAAAAACATAGAAACTCACTGGAAAGTTACCTTAACTGTTCAAGTTATTACTGGATAAAATTATCTCTAATCCTCATTCAGCAGAACACCATGTCATAAGAAGAGGACTTAGTTTTAACCCGGCTTGTATAGAAAGCTGAATAGCGTTGAAGCGTTTTCAACTTAGGCAAGTGTTTAAATATTTCCTCGAACTGGGATGGATTAAACGTACACTGAATTATCTTGCTGAACTGAGCAATTTCTTTAATATCTTGGGTTACCTGACCAAACAACATGCAGCACTTTAAAATATACATGTGCACTATGGAGCTCCTCATGTCTCCCTTTAAAACATGTTTTGGGGTTGTCTGCTCTGCAAGGATAGTTAATATTCTGGTTGTGGTTTACAACTTCCTAACTGTTAGAAAATTTAACATTATTTTAATAGCTAAAATTGAAAAAATAATAATATTTTAATAGCTAAAATTGAAACCAGCATACTTTATAGAGTTACACTGGGCAAAAATATTCGGAAGTACCTTAAATTTATGATTAATTTGTCTGTTCTTATTTCCATTGTGTATTGCAGGTAACATTTACGTTAGCGCTGCTGAGCTGGTGTAATGCAAGGAAGGACACATCATGAAATGGAAACATTATCCTTTTTTGGTCATAGTAGCTGTATTCAGCCTTTCCAGATGCCATCAGTTACTGGGTCAGCTCATTCCAGGTAGGTACCTTTTATTTAAACATAAACGTTCATGTGTTTATGAATCATTTTTATGCTGTCTGTGTGAATATGTGCATGTATATACCTGAAGTTCTCGCTCCATGTGTGTGTGCATGTGTAGTTAAGAAATTTATGAGCGTATCTGTGTATTTAAAACACAGAGTTTAATAAGTGCTGTATTGTCTATGTTGCAATGAGTTGTTTTTTTTTGATTGCAAAGGAAGATATAGAAAAGGACTGGCCTGAAAATATGAGAAGGATAAGGTTGCTATTAAAGCATTCCTTTGATTAGCACTGTTGGTGGAGGGAGTGCAGAAACAGACTTGAATATCAAAGTGAATATGAAATCTATAGAGAACCTTCCTGAAGAAGAAGGAAAATAGCGGCAACTGTGAAATAGCTGAAATGCAGTGTTTTCAGTGAAGCCCTAGAGATCAGGGATCATCCTGCTGCTTGCGTATGGTAAGGCTCACTAGTGCAGAGAGGAGTAGTAAGCATGTGTAAAAATGGCAAGATACTATCCAACTTAAAAGAGAAGGTGGTGGTAAAATAGGTAACCTGTATTGCTTGATCAGTGAACAGTGGATTTTTATTGAAGTAACATACAGGAAACAAAATCTGTTTTGTTGTGTTGGGTTTTTTTAAGAATAAATCTGTGAAAACAGCTTCTGAGTCATTCTGAATCATCTTCAATGTTAGGAAAAACCCAAACAATCTTTAATCAGTACTGCTAATGATGTGCAACTTTTCAGTAAAACGTAGGAAAACACAATAGACATATAAAAAAGAAAGTGACATGCTGATTTTTGGTGGCTGTTTTTTCTGCTTTGCATCTGAACAATAATAAAGAAGACTCTGCTGGTTGGATTTCTAAGTTGAATACACTGTATGTGCAGAATTTTGTGGCTATACAATTCTTCTCCATTATATCTGTGGGCAACTAGTTCAAATATAGACTGCTGAATGAAAAGAGAAAGGAGAAGGTTTTTTCCTTCAAGGGTTTGTTGACTGATAATGAATGGTGGTTCATGGAAAGTAAATTAAGGAAATTAATTGATTTTTTTTTTTGGTTTTGTTGGTTTCAAATGTGTTATGTAGGAGATGCAAAAAGATTCCAGAATAAAGGAAGATGTAAGTTAAAATTATCATTTTAAAAGTTTGACCTTGGACTTCAAACATAATTTCAAAGCAATTTACCTGTCACGAAGACATCTACCGCTCTTTTTAAAAGGAATGCCTGCAGATCCAAATGTATTTGCATGATAGCTACCTCCATCTACTTGCATTGGTTTCAATTTAGTCATAGTTTTGTAGACTCTACTAAAAAGGCTGTTTGCATTGTATTACTTTTTCCATCAAATTAGTTTCAGAATAAAATCACAGGTGACATTTTGACTTTGTCCCTGATTCGTAATTTTCATCACAGACCTCAGACTTGAACCAAGAGATTACTCTACTTGGCCAGACATCAGCATGCTCAGCCTCGCTGGCAGGGTGCCAGGAGTGTGATTATCACAAAAGATCAAATAAAGCAGGATTTTTTTTTTCCTTTAAGCAGTTCATCCATTCATCTTGCTCTTTTCATGTCTTTTCCTTACAAAGGCATGTCTCTCTCATTTTTTTTTTTTTTAAATGCACAGAAAGAGAGAGACCTGTCCAAATCTCAAACTTTTTCCTCTATTTAAGGGGTGGGGGAGAAATAATGGTTCTTTGGAATTCTGCTGCATCCATAAAAAATATCAGTACAGCAGTAGGTAACAGCTTTTTCTGAGGATTGCTAAAAGCACTGAGCAGCTAAAATGTCTTTCATCATAGTACTACTAAATTAAGTGTGTTATTTTATTTCAGTAAAAAATGTGCTTTCAAAATAACAGATTCAATGAAATTATTTTTAGATCACGTTATTAGAAACCTTTAAAAAATGAAATTTTATGGTTTCAAACTCTCCAATTCTGTCTTATCTAAAAATTGAAAATTGTTCCAGCTTATTGATGACATAGCTTTAATTTCATATGACAAACTATCAGAAAAGTGTTAAAGCTTACCCTCAGAACTGGAATTTTCAACTTCAGTAAAATGTGATGAATTTTAATGGTGATCTTACAACTTCGAAACACTTATTGCAGTCTTTGCTGAATCTTTTCACATATTCTTGTTGAGTCTCACTCTTTTGCATATGGGGTCCACAGGGAAGTACTGTCTCCCCCCGTTATTAAAATCGTGGCTGAGCCTTTCATCTCATGTCATTACATCTTACCTCTAATTCACATATAAAATACACTTGCAATTCCACTATGGCTGTCTCCTGAGGCATAAAGTATCTCTGCGTTGGCACATCTTTATTTAATCAGGGGTTGAACATTATCTGGCAAAGATGTGATTTTTCTTTCCAGTTGTTCTGCATATTTAAAAGCTGGAAAACTTGATAGTTGATTTTAAAGTGCACTGATCTAGGAAAATGTGGCGTTAACTAATGCTATGTTACGTTTAGATGCATACATTGAGGTCTGTTTTCCGTTAAGTCATTGAAGTGTTTTAAAGTTACCAGTTACTACATTGTCAAAAAACCATTGAAAAACAACAAATTTCACATGCAGCAAAAGATTTTAATAATTTGAACTGAGATTTTTTTTTTTAACATCAATAGAAGTGAGTGCAAGCTTTCAGATTTGTGGTCTGTTAATAAAGACAGTAGGAGCATTCCTCATGGATTTGGTTGGGCTTGAGATCAAGTCCTTTAGCAGGGCGTATTGTGGAAGTGCCCTCCATCTGAACTGGAACAGATGCCAGATATGTGGGATCTAGTCAATCCTTGAGCTTTACAGAGATATCCAGACAAAGAAAACCTTGTAAAACCATGTAATGACAAATTTTGAATGTTCCTGGTAGATTATTAATAGATTTTTGTAACAGAATTCTCTGTAGATCTTGGAGAGAGGAGGATGAGGAGAAAACCTCTGCTGAACCCAGAATTTTGAGAAATTTTGATAGAAGCTTGTAGACCTCCATGGTCTACAAGTACTGTCTCTCGGTACTTGAGCAAAGACTGATGTTTCACTAGAAAGCCTGACATATTTCCATCATTTTCAAGTAAAGA
>WAAD01040260.1:19031-35746 GCA_013389945.1 Fregata magnificens | reverse complement strand
TGCCGTGCAAACTGCCGCGCCATGCCCTTCTGACGCGCCGCGCTTCTGGTCCCTCGCGCTGCCAGGGGGCTGCTTTTGTAGGTGAGGGGGATTAGGCTGCTGTCACATGTAAAAATACATTTCAGCTTCTGGTCCCAAACACAGACAAAAGTAAACATCCAAGGACAGAATCATTGATCTTTTACCACCTCTGTTTATTCCACTTGTTTTTAAAAATGCTTCTTAGCAACCTTGAAATTAATTAGCTATACATGTGAAAACACAGGCCAGCCACAGAAAACTCATTTGGTTAATAAAAACTAATATGTATCACTGTATCACTTCCTTTCCCCTTGCTTTATTTCAGTTTTCTCTTCTTACTAATCAACTCACAATAATACTTAGCATATACTTTATGCTAACACACTGATCACGTTAAATAACTTCTCTACCATACAGACTCATTTCCAGTTAACATCCTTATAAAATCACAGTACTTATTTTGCTGAGGCAAAATGGCAACTTGTATCAGTTTATTTCATTATATTAAAGTGCCAAAAGAAAAACGTAATACTCATTGCCATTGTATTGTTTTTAGCTGGCATAATAATCCCTGATTTTCTAAGTCACAGGCTCTTGCACCTTTACATGCTGTTCTTTAACGTTTGCAACAACTTGGTACCAGGTATTTGTTACACAGTATTCTTTGTATTACCATAGCACTTTAGAGCAGTAGTAATGCATCAGGAATATACTGTTCTTCTCCAGTTATTCTTAAGCCAAGATAAACATACCTTGCCTCTTTCTTCATAAGTTAACAGTTCAACAATTCAACAATTTTTTTTTCTTAGAATTCTAATAATTCTTCATTGCCCTATATATGAAACTTTGATGCACGCTACATCCAAGACAGAGATTGTTTTAGTTTCATGATTATACCACATTATTTTAACTAAAGTTGATTCAGTTGAGAAATAACTATATTATTCTGTTAATAGTCATACATTTGAATGTACAATTTTGATGTATGGCTCCTTTTTCTTTTGAAGCATGAATCCTATGAGGGTCATTCCACAAAGAGAGATGACATGGATTGTTAATAAAGCTAAACATCACTACAAGAGACATTTCTGACTAAGCTGTTTTTAAAAACAGATTCTCACCATTGCATTTTATTCTGCTATTTAGACATTGGCTTTTTAGAGCAGAAATGCAGAAACCAGAATCCCTTTTTACCATATTTAACGCAACCTCATTGCTTTTGTAAAGTGCTATCCTGCCTAAATCGGTTAATGTTTGCCCAATTAGAAATTCCTAGTACAGAAAAAACAGCAAGAATTTACTTTGAAAAAATAAAGTTCACTTTCTAGGGGAAAGGAGATTTCTTATACAGTTCTCTAAATCCTATTAAAAAAGATTGCTACTAGCATTAAACCAATAAAATTTCAGAGTTTTTTCCCTCTCCCCTCAACTAGTATCATTTCTTTCAAGCTGATTTCACCATTGCACAGCTCCTGTCTATAGTTATTCTGCACTTCATCTTCAGAAAAAAAACTACTATAGAGTGCAAGAATAAAAGATAATCTTTCCATATGAGTATGAATAATTCATGAAAGAATGTCATCAAGGTGGAAGACAGGATGCATCTGGAAAAACCTAGAACCAGTGCTACATGAGAACGGATCCTATGATTTTAGCCAAATAAGTATAAAACAAGTAATACAGATCAACTTTTGAGAAAGTGGCCTTGCTAAAAGAAACAAGTTCTGACTAAATTCTCCTACAGACGGAGTATTTAATTTTTTCCCTTAAAAAAATGCAAACATTTTATAAGGAAAACGGAGTCTTGTATAAAGCTAACTAGATGAGATGCCAAAAGAACTGTCTGCTTTTGAATTATCAAGATTTTTCTTTCTTACTCACCACCCATAGCAATGTCATCAGGTACCCAGAAAATACATGGTTTAAATAATATCAAATAGTTACAAAATAAAACAACAACCACCCTTTTTTGAACTTCTTCCAGTTCTCTGCCCTCCAGACAGAAAGCTTATTTTCAGGCAAGAAAGACAAGGAATAAATTCCCCAATTTTCATTCTGCATTCAGTTCTGCTAGAAATGCTAAGGAAGAGACAATTTTCCTCAATCCATGAGGCATGGTTCCCTTCTTCTATGCCAGGGAGATTTCGTCCTGTCCTGAGAAGGACCCTCACCATCAAAAATGGGAATGCTATAGTTCTGACATAGAAAGAATGGCAAACTTTTTCATGCAGATAACAGGGCAGGGCATTTATTACTTAGTCTAAAGCCAAGTTTATAACACCTTAAGCTAAAAAACAAATACATAATCTCAGCCCAGGCATAACTTGGAAAAGTTGATTAACTAATTACACCAGCTAAGAGGAAAACTGTAGACCAAAAAAAAAAAAAAAAAAGCACAAATACAATTAAATTAACTGGGCTGATTTTTTTTTTTTTTACTGCTATTATTGTCTCTAAGGGTCACAATACCTAGAAGCCTGAGACAGAATAGGTGCTGTACAAACATGTCAAAAGAGATAAGCCCTTTAACCAAAACATAGATTATAACTTAAGTGAAAAAGAACAAAAAGTGAAGGAGCAACAAAGCCATGGATTACGCTGGCAGATGACAAAAGAAGTGAATTGGTTCTGCCCACCCTTGCATGGACTAGATTTGCAATAAATAATTAACTACATGCAGTCTCACTCAAGCCCAGAAAAATAGCCTAACTGTGTTAACCAGCTATCTTAGCAGGACTTGTTATTTCAAGCACAGAACTGGAATAGCATGGGTACACTGCCCCCACACTTGATGTAGATATTGTAGCAACCTCTCCATCCTGATTCTGTTTCACACCTCTCCTGCAAAGAAGTGATATGATTTCTGCAAGACTATACAGGAGACAGGGTCATAGATAGAAAAAGAATGCAGCTCTGCAGGATGCCTCTCAAAATCATTGCTAGTTAGCTCTAGAAGTTCAGTCACATTCATGCTCAGACCACATTTTTGGGGAACTACCAAAGAAAATTTATGATTACCTTTCTTCATTATGAGCTTCTTTACCTCTTGTGCTGACCCCTAATCTCTCCAAGTATCATTTTTAAAATCATGTCAGCTGCTTCTCACTGATTTAGGATACCCACAGAAACGTCACTGAAAAGCAACAGATCTTTTTTTCGTGCCTTAATAAACCTGATGAAGCTGTTCAGTAGCTTGACAAAGCAAAAGGAACTTTCACAACAAGGTATGTTTTGGTCTGTATTATTGCAAACAACAGGGGGGGATGACAGAATCTAACAGAGAGACAAGTTTCATACTGCCAAAGCAGGGAAATTATCCAAAAAAATTCGAATTGACAGAAATCATGCCTGCTTTGGCCTACATTTTTGTAGCCATCTCTAGGCATTACTTGCTTTTAATATCAAATTACTTTACAAATTTACTGGAACAACTGAACACAATCTAAAACAGGAAAAGTTATCTTAACTCTATGTCTTCTCATAAGCTCTCCTATACAAAACCCCTAAGGTGCTTTTTTACATTAATTAAGCTTCAGTTCTGCTGGGTGCTACATTGAGTATGACACTAGTTCTTCAATTTATTTATTTTATAGAATTACCAGTGTTACTTAGATATAGCATTAGGATTTGAGTTCCATCGTGAAAGGTTTAAAATGCAGGCTCTGATCCTGCAAGATGACCTGTGCATGCAAACATTGTTGCTCTAAGGAACTTGTTAGTGGGTGAAAATGGAGCACTTAATTTTTGTAAGGGATCACTTTCAGCAATGTTTTCATTCAAAACTGTTTGGTAACTTCAGACTGAGCTCACAAATAGTTTGGAGAATGGCTAAAGGTAATTGTCACTTTGGTTCAGATCTTTCAAATAATTTTTTCTTGTTTTTAATTTCTGTTCAGAAACATGTCCTTTATTTTATAAACATCAACTACCATGCCTAAAAGCAAGGGAAAGAATACCTCCAGTGAGCAGGTTTGGAGTCATCTGTATGGTTCCAAAACATAAGGAAGCCTAGGGACTGCCACTCTGCTCTGAAAGAAGCAAAGTTTTTCAGCTTAAGTCAATTACAGTTTTCAGACATGACTGCCTAAAATCACCTAATTTGCACCCCTGCTTTGTATTTGAACCTGCTGGCTTCAGTACGAGCAGCAGGTATTCATATCTTTAATAAAAGATCATTCACATTCCAGAATAATGGCTAAATTCACATACATTTAAAATGCTGGTGCTTAGTTTCAAAGAGCTTTGGTTTGGGGAAAAATGACTGAAAGCAAAGCAATTATTTCACTAATTATTTGAAGAAACTGTTCTGACATTTAATTTTCACGTAAGTAGAACAAATTGCAGCAACCTCTGAAACCAAGTAGGTTGGTTGCTAAGGCTGCACTGAAAAGGCTTTTTCAAGTTCCCTCCAAATTTATTTTTGTCAAATGACCAAAAAAAATCTGGTTTGGCAATAAAATCATATCAAATAGCACATTTCTACCAGTTTCACAGTAAAAAATATTTTGTTGTTTTTTTCAAAAAATTGTCCTCAGTGAGCACAATTTTTATGAAAAGGATCAGAAATAGATGTACCCCTTTCAAGCATAAGACTTTTGCAAATGTACTTTAAAATTAATAGTAACCAGATGCCAAATAGAAGAAAGAAATTAAAAGCAAACTCATTGCATTGATTGTAGTCCTCTCATTTTTCTGCTATGAATAGGTGAAATACTGTATTCTTTCCACAGCTGCTAGTGTAAAAATCTATGAAATGGTTATGTTTTATTCTCTTTTTGCAAATGCTCTTCTTTTTTGCTTTGGATTCCTATGAAATCACACTGTGAATTATAATAAGAGGGAAGATGACAGAGCTCAACATTTTCCAGCTAATTTTATTCTGCTTAGAGCATTTCTGCTGTCAGCAGGAGTAAAATTTACTGCCACAGAAAAGCATGGAAAAGTCAAATATGCTCTTCTAAAATTCAACATAACTTGCATATAAATGAGGCCACACCTGTGAAGGCCTCTCTCTTTGTATTCCGTTAAAGTAGAGGTCAAACACCCGTCATGTGTCGCTACAAAAAACTGGGTGGAAATGGAGTGTCACTTATCATCCCTTTGTTCAGCAAGAAAAAAAAGAGACAAAAGAAAGGAAGAAAGAAAGAAAAAACCCTCTGACTTGACAAAGGGAAATTCTTGTACTCAGCATTCAAAAATAAAGCTAGTTACCCTAGCAACTGCCACATCATGTGGGACTCAGTTTGCCTCCAGGCTCGACAGCATATTACAGAAACTTACTGGCTTTTGATCTTGAGAAATAGTTTACATTCACACAACACAGACACACTTACACACCAGAAGATTAATACCCATGCAAGGAGTGCATTTATATTTCTAAGTAATGCTTCGTGTACTTTCTAATTTTACTACTTAGTTCTGAAACCCTATTTGAGAGTTGATTGCATAATTTGTTAACTCTGAATTTGAGATTAAGTTAGCGCTGTGTTGATGCAGAGAAAAATAGCACTAATTGAGACCATTAGGGTAATGGGAAAGCAAGAATTCCAAATAAACTATGGGAATAATACATACAGGGCTATTCCAGAGTGCAAGTATATGAGTGTGCCACTTGGTCCAAAAGAATTTAACCATAAATCCATTTCTCCCCAGACAGTTCCATTAAACTACTCTGAATAATAAAGATTTTATGGTACAAAATCAATAATAGTTTTTCCACTAACTTTTAAAAATCACTCCCTTTTGTTTACAATTTTGTGGTTATTGAACTTACTTTACAGGATTCTTCACTTGTTCAGCAACAGCTAAGACTATACAGACATAACTTTCTATCTATCTCCTCCACTCCTGGCCAATAAAGCAAAACTTTTAAGATACTTAACCACATTAAGCAAGATAACTTTGAAAAACCTGCTTTTACTGGTCTCCTTTCATTCATTTCTGCATTTGTCTTAGTTTTCATTTGATACGGACGTACTGAAAGTACTCTGAAATCATTAACTTATATTAGCTCATGTTTCATTGATCCATTCAACAACTTTATAGCGTATATATTGCTGATAAGAGAGTACGACGTATCAGTCTCTCCCTTCATCAAGATATAACCTAATTGCAAAAGCTAATGAAACCAAAAGCAGAGCAATTGAAGAACCCATAAAATTATTTTAAAGTTGGCACTAAACTTGAAACATTTATAAAATCCGCTAACAGTTTAATGCAGTACATTACATGTCCAGAATCTACACTGAAATTAAAGGAAATGGTGACAAGCTCAGGTGAAATCCCTTATAATAAACTCATAAAACAACGAATACTTAACCTAAATACAGATTTGAAAAAATACAAAATATATCTCAACTTCCTTTGGCTTTTTATTCAGTGCAATGACATGCTTCAGTATTAATGCATTTTTTTCCTCTGTGTGTTAAGGTTAACATAATTAATTTATTTCATTATATGGGAGAAAATCTAGAGCAGTTTACATTTACTTGCAGTCCAACACTAACCAAAATCCACTAGTATCTTTGCTGCATGCATAAGAAGCTTTTCTGACCTTGTCTCATAAACTGTTTCCAAATTCCTTCTTTAGTGATTAAATACCAAAGCAAAAATAGCACTAAACCAGAAGTTTAGTGGTCCACTAAAAAGAAACACAAACCAAAAGTCCACAAACCAGACCACCTGGCAAAACAAATTACTACATTCTATCATGATCTCTCACTCTAAAAATACATGCCTGTGCACACACATGCACCTCCAAAGAAAGCTCTCTCTTAACACAATCATTTCCTTTCACATAATAAATAAACAGATAATTCCAGCATTTCAATACTGGAGCAAAATATCTGAATGTGTGAACCAAGTAGTGGAGTCACAGCAGCGCTTGGGGTGGGGTGAGCGAGAAAAGGAGACCTTTGCTCCCGCAGTGCTGCTAGCTGGTGCTGCAAGAGGCATTTGGATGACATGATGAGACACTTGCAGAGTAAGAAGTATAGCATCACATGGCAAAATAAAACAATTTTTGACACCAGGCCAGCTGGATTTCATCCCACACAGCAAGGATTAAGTAATAAAAACACGCTGTATTAAAGACAAAGTTTTTAAGGACATCAAAGCTAAGAGTGAAATGATAAACATCGGGACTGCCGCTTGGCAATGCAGCAGCCAGATATAGTGTCTGACCATGTTTTTCGGAATTTGGGGGTCCTGACAACAACTACTGTTGCAGTGGCGTGGACAGCTGGGCTGACCTGACAGCTTGCTGCTGCTGAAAGCCCCTGCTTCTCCTTCCCAGTTCCCAGCAACCTTCATCTTTTTGCACTAACTCTGGCTCCAGTTGGACTCTACTGTTAGTTGATTTAAGCCACCAAAATAGCAGAAAATGTGTTATTTTTATCCCTGGATCTATTTTATGTCATTCTAGTAAGATAAGGCAGCTCATAGGTGATCGAGCAGTGTGACAGCTAACACAAAGTGAGTAGTGGGAACATAATGGAAGGGGCAGTCAGTTAAAATTTTAATTCATGAGACGTACTAACCCAAAATAAATAGCAAAACTCAATTTTCATGGTTTTGGTAGCATAAAACACCACAACTTTTGTGTTCTAACAATTTTTTTTTTTTTTTTAAGCAGATGTGCATTAAAAAAACCCCCTTTTTAATTATTACACTCAGCAAATCAGGTGGTGGCTTTCATTTATAGGTATTCAGTCCAAATTTAAATTAGCACAGCATACACTACAAAACAATAGTTCACACAAGAAATATTCTTTAAAATAAAGCTGTCTCCTCACAGTAAGCAGAATGTGAGCCTGGAAGTAACTATTACATGAGAATTAGCCAGAAGAGACTATATTGTATCTCAAACTTCATCCTTAACTCTATGCTGTAATAGTAGTTTTCATATAATAGGGAGTTTTTGAATATGTGTGATAGGGAAGCGTGCTTCTAGCCATTTAGTATGTAGACTGCACTACCATGTAGCAAACTCTTGGCTACGTCCTGCTCTACATATACACCCGCACGATGATTCAAAGAAAACTATTTAAGTAAACCAGACCATGTGCAGTCCCCTAGTCAGTCTATGGCTGCAGCTTGGGACTTGAAAAAGATAAGAAACCTTTAATGCAGTCCAATGCCTTGCTCAGGAAAATCTAAAGCCTAACACTCTGCACTGCTGTCTAAGGAAGCCCTGGCAACTGCAAGTTTTAGAATTTTTATTATAAAAAGCAAATTCCTGTTTTAATCAATAAAAACAGAGGTTTCAATTGAAAAAAAGCACTTCAAAATCTATGCTTCAGTATGCCTAGTGACAGCACAAGGGCACAGTGGCTAAAGATGCAGTTCAGCTGAACATGCAGTTCAATCAGAAGTTATGGATCTGATACAGATATTACTGGATGATATATTAAGATCAGACTAGACGCTATAGTGGTCTCTCACAGTCTAAAATCTTTCAGCCTGAGAATCGGGAAATGGCAAACGTGATCTCAAAAGTGCACTTTCTAGACTTTCTCAGACCAATGGCACTGTAATACAAGACTTAGTAACTTCTCACATCTTTATAAAAACCTTCTCCTTTTTAGGATCATCCAACTGATTTCTAGGTTTTGCTTATTCTTTATATATTGGGACAATCCAAAGAAGCCTACAATATTAACTTTCCAAAATGTAACCATAGACTTTTCTTTCAATCAGATATGTAAAAAAGCCTATGTTTACACTTAGCAGCCAAGTCACATACACCCTTCACGGATAGCTACTGAAAAAAGTATTTGCTTCTAATAAGTACAGCTAAGAGTGGCCAACTTTAGCTCAAAGTTTCCAATCATAATTACTTTTGAACTGGTAACAGAGCAACATGAATTGCACTACAAGAGAAAAACCATCTAATTGGGAAAGGAAGAAAGAAAAGAATATGGAAATTCAATCTTCACTAAAAAAGTTTCACCAACCCAAGGTTCAAGCCAATAGAAAACACATTTCAACCCACAGACATATCTTAAAGGACAATCAAGAACATTATAAACTGTTCTAAATCATGGATCTACTTCAACAGGGCTGCTTGAGTTAAGATGTTTCATCCAATGTGTGTAATAACAATTGTTAATTGCTCACTCAAGAATATTNCGCAGATTCTTCTGTTTATCTTTTATGGTTTCTCCTGCTTGCCACGTCAGCATTCCACCTTCGGTATCTCTGCTTTTCTCAGGCCCAAGGCTTGTTAGATATCAGCTCTTCTGTGTTATGGCTCCAAGGGCTTAGTAAGACTGTTGTATGTGTTCCCTGCTCTCCTTCTCTTCTCACAGTTGTTAAGTCTGACATGAGAAAAAAGGTACAGAGTAAGGAGTTTTATTTGTCATTTTCCATCATAACCTCCAAAGGAGATTCCACCCGACATTAATAATTACCTCTTTCTCATAAATTGCTATCATTTTATTACAAACAGCCATGAGGGTGACAACCAGATTTCTCAGTATGTGAGAACTGCCAAAATACAGCTCCTCTGGGCTGCTGATTACTTAAGGGTGTCTTATACCCAAGTTTACCTTCGGTTTTAAAACACACCTATGAACAAATGGGGCTTCTTTTCATGTTCACCATAAAGAAAGAAAATTTCTCTTCTACATTTTGTCCTGAGGGCAGCCACCAAAACCCAACCAGCTTCCAACACCTTCCTGACTTTCCAAGGTCCACTTCTGCCTCCCATGCACTGACCCCCTCTCCTCCAACCCTGTGGCAGCTCACATGCTTTAATAACCTCAGGTGCACAGCCTCATCAAAGACTTTCTGAAAACCCACCAGACAGCTTTATTTGCATCCTTTGTGACCCACTCAGGGAACACCCACAGTTTAGTCAGACAGGATTTCCCTTCAGAGAAGCCACACAGCCCAACAGACCATGCTTACATGTGTGCTCATGTCCCTCAGGTGAATGTTGCCCAGTCCAGGCAGCTTATTTGTGTTGCATTTCCATGTGGTTCAACACTTCCTTCAAATCAAGCTGGGTCCTCTGTCTGCTCCCTTACAAAGAAGATGCTAGAGCTAACTTAGTCAAGNNAACTTAGTCAAGCGACAGTCAGAAGCCAGTGTGTAATACAGACTTACCCTTGAAGTGTGCTGGCTGCAGAGAGATATTTCTGCACCATTTAGTTGTGCTTTAACAGCTGCTGCTTCGTCTGCACACTTCTTAAATACAGTCCTAATCAAGAGCTCAAAGACAACATAGCCTGGCACCACCTCACCTATGATGGGTAGCCACCCACGGACCTCTGCTCTGAGCACAGCAACTTGTGTGTGGCTGGAACAAGTTTTTTCAGAAGGGATTCTATTCCCATCTGAGAACGGGACAACTCCCCTAACCTGTAATCTGGTTTTGCAACCAATTAATTGACTAAGTCATTTGGGGCAGGGGGGGGGGGAGATTTTCAATCAAATTTTCTTGGGCTGAGCTTTCATGCAGTTTTTACTTCCATTTGTAAACTGAAGAACCTTTTAGATACCCTCTATTTTCAATTATTTATAAGCAAATCATTCTTCATTGGTTTTTGACCCCTCCGGTACAAAGAATTTATTGTGTGCATGACACTTCCCCTTACATCTTCAGCAGTAATAACTGACACCAGGAATTCACTGAGTTTCTCTGTCACAGTCTCATCACCCGAGTGCCCCTTTGACACATTTTCCTCACGTGGTCTCACTGGTTCTTTAGATGACTTTCTGTTAGAGAACTTTTCACTACTACCTTTAGTTCCTTAGCAAAATGATTTTACAAACCATCTTACACTCCTGTTTGCAATTGACCAGTCCGCCATATATTGGCTGCCGTGTCCTCTGCATTTAAGCAGGCTTTTCATTCCTTAACATCAACCTTTTCCCTATGATAGCTCCCCAAAGTCTTCTAATGAGTCAGACATGGTTTTATTGCATCGCTTTGTTTGTAGGTTTCTTGCTTTTTGGACTGCCTCATTTTTGCATAATTAAAATACATGCTGCATTTATGTGGATAAATTCTGCATATGTTATCTATCTGACCTCCTCTTTTCTATTACAATTGTAAACCTAGCTGTATTGTGTTTGTGACTACAGAGGTCTCCCAGTAATACGTCTTGAGGTAAGTCTTCAATGTTACCTGGGACCAACTGCAGAAGAGCATGTTCCCATAAATCAGCCAAGAATAGTTCTTCCAGAAAGCAGTTATCTACTAAGTCTGAAAAAATTCTCTCTATATTTAGCACACATTCTAATACAGATTTTTTTCTTCAGCTATAGCATGTAGTTATGGTTCATGTTTACTAGTGGTGATCACAGAACTAAAAAAGGCAGCCTTTTGGTTTTCCAGCTTCAGGATTAAGTATGCATTTGATAGCGGGCATTTAATCTTTCAGACAGTTTATAGCATCCTAGTGATGTCATCTGATCTGGATGATTAAGGACAGATTTAGTCTTCCAATCAGAGAAAACATTCAGTCTCAACGGGAGCTTTAATCGGAACGATTATTGCGGTGTTGAAATTGCCCCAGTGAACAGTATTGCTGACCTTTAAGCTTCTGTCAATTGATCAGTCAAGATTACTACCATTTCACCCCAGATCAGGATTAAATATGGACTTTCCAAATCAAAGATACAAGAAAACTTCTCATTTGTGCAAGTAGAATACTGCAGATACCTATCTTTTTCGTTTGTTTTCCTAAGCTGTCTTTAAAAGATACCTTGGGTATGTCCTGTGGTTCCAATTAGTGTCTGAAGTCATTGTCACCTCTCCTCTGGTTAATCACATATACAATTACTGCTTTTTTTTTTTTCTGGCAGGATTTTTATAAATTAGTATTAAGCATTAACTGCTGTCAAACTAAGGTTTCTGCCTTCTTCCCGTGGCTCACTGCCAAATAAAAATAAGAAGCCACCAGCTCCCCCCAAATTATTTCCCCTGAGATAGGCAAGACTGAACTGAGAATATTTTTCAAACACATAAGCCAAGTAAGATTTTTCTTCCTTGAAAATTGCCCACTTGAGACAATCGCTTCATTCCAAAAATGTCTTGCCTTCTGGCTGAAGTTCTCCTAAATTAATCAATGAAACCTCCGCAAAATAGGAGAGGGGGAAACAGGCAGCTGACTGAAGGTTTGACATGAAAATAGAGTGTAACAGCTTCGTTTTTCTCAAGTCCAGATCCTCTAGCATTAAAACCAATCGACATTTTCCCCTTGACTTGAAGGCTCAATCATATAAGTAGGGAACATGCCATTATTTATATGCATTTAAAAAAAATTTCTCTTTTCGAGGCCAGATAGAAAAGTTACCAATGACTGCAACAGTGATTTCAATACTGATTAACATCTTGGATTACTCTGCAGTTGGTGAGATAAAGCATATATTGTATTTCAAGAATATGTAAGAATAAGGAAGATTTTTTGTCTTTAATTTTTTTAAAATCTAGGTCTAAGAAGACAGAAAAAGAATCGTGTGAAGTGCATCACTTATCTTCTAAAACTGGAAGGCAGATAAAAACATTCAAATATTGTAAAAATGAGACTCACATTTTAATAGTGGTTTGAATTGAATATTCAGGTTTTCTCACACCATTTCTAACTTAGCTACATAATCAAGTACAACATGCATCACCTTGAAAAACACAGCACGAGGACCTCAGTGCACCTTTCCTTTGATCTGCTAGTGGCAGTTTAGGTGCCAATATCACCATTCAAGGGCGTAACTAACTTCAGTGGGAACAGCTGTTTGCAACACGACTCCCTACAAGACTTGGGCCTTCTCTGGAAGCCCAGGCTGAAAAAGGAGGATTCAGTTAAATTTGTAAAATCACTTTAAGAAAGAATAAACTCAGGCCTTTGGCTTTAGTTTTTTTTCATCGCACTAAAATTTTGAATATTCATTCTGCAAAATTACCTTCCAAGATAAAGCATCCTAAAATTCATACCTCTGAGCATCTGTTACAATTCACCATAAAAATTCCTCACTTTTTATGCTCCTTTGCTTTCACAGCAGGCCATTTAGCCTTTGAAGACGTTTTACAGAGGTCTATTTTTAGTTCACGCTTATGGCTGCTGAAACACCCCAGGTACCATCAGACTACCTTGAGATGCAAGCATGTGGAAACTGATCTAGTTGATGATTTCATTCTTCAAGAAGAAAATCTCAGAGGCGCAGGGGCAGGCCATCCCTATATGCTGAAAAACGAGCCAGCGGGGAATAAGACCGGCCTGGCTGCATAGAGAGCTTTGGCTGGAACTCAGGAATAAAAAAGAGAGTTTACGACCTCTGGAAGAAGAGGAAGGCAACTCAGGAGGGCTACAAAGGTGTCGTGAGGTTATGCAGGGAGAAAATTAGAAGGGTCAAAGCCCAGCTAGAACTTAATCTCGTTACTGCCATAAGAAGACAATAAAAAATGTTTCTATAAATACATTAACAACAAAAGGAGGGCTTAGGAGAATCTCTATCCTTTATTCGATGCGGGGGGAAACACAGGGACAAAGGCTGAGGAAAAGGCTGAGGTACTTAATGCCTTCTCTGCATCAGTCTTTAATAGTAAGACCAGTTGTTCTCAGGGTACCCAGCCCCCTGAGCTGGAAGACAGAGACAGGGAGCAGAATGAAGCCCCCATAATCCAAGGGGAAATGGTTAGTGACCTGCTACACCACTTAGACACACACGTCTATCGGCCGGAAGGGATCCCCCCAAGGGTACTGAGGGAGCTGGCAGAAGTGCTCACCAAGCCACTTTCATTTATCAGCAGTCCTGGCTAACCAGGGAGGTCCCAGCTGACTGGAGATTAGCAAATGTGACGCTCATCTACAAGAAGGGCTGGAAGGAGGATCCAGGAAACTACAGGCCTGTCAGTCTGATCTCGGTGCCAGGGAAGGTTATGGAGCAGATCATCCTGAGCGCCATCACACGGCATGTACAGGACAAGCAGGTGATCAGGCCCAGTCAGCATGGGTTTATGAAAGGCAGGTCCTGCTTGGCTAACCTGGTCTCCTTCTATGGCAAGACAACCTGCTTAGCAGATGAGGGAAAGGCTGTGGCTGCTGTTTACCTAGACTTTAGTAAAGCCTTTGACCCATTTCTGACAGCATTCTCCTGGAGAAACCGGCTGCGTATGCCTTGGATGGGCGCATTCTTTGCTGGGTAAAGAATGGTGTTTGGCTGGGCCTGAAGAGTTGTGGTTAATGGAGTTAAATCCAGTTGATGGTCACAAGTGGTGTTCCCCAGGGCTCAGTACTGGGGCCAGTTCTGTTTAATATCTTCACCAATGATCTGGATGAGGGGATCGAGTGCACCCTCAGTAAGTTTGCAGACACCAAGTTGGGCAGGAGTGTTGACCTGCTTAAGGGCAGAAAAGCTCTACAGAGGGATCTGGACAGGCTGGATCAATGGGCCGAGGCCATCTGAGATTCAACAAGGCTAAGTGCCGGGTCCTGCACTTGGGTCACAACAACCCCATACAACCGTACAGGCTTGGGGAAGAGTGGCTGGAAAGCTGCCTGGCGGAAAAGGACCTGGGGGTGCTGGTCGACAGCTGGCTCAACATGAGCCGGCAGGGCGCCCAGGTGGCCAAGAAGGCCAACGACATCCTGGCTTGCATCAGGAATAGTGTGGCTAGCAGGAGCAGGCACTGGTGAGGCCACACCTGGAATACTGTGTTCATTTTTGGGCCCCTCACTACAAGAAGAACATTGAGGTGCTGGAGTGTGTCCAAAGACGAGCAACGAAGCTGGTGAAGGGTCTAGAGCACAAGACTTATAAGGAGTGGCTGAGGGAACTGGGGTTGTTTAGTCTGGAGAAGAGGAGGCTGAGGGGAGACCTTCTCGCTCTCTACAACTACCTGAAAGGAGGTTGCAGTGAGGTGGGTGCTGGTCTCTTTTCCCAAGCAACAAGTGATAGAACAAGAGGAAATGACCTCAAGTTGTGCCAGGGGAGGTTTAGATTGGATATTAGGAAAAATTTGTTCACTGAAACGGTTATCAAGCACTGGAAAAAGCTGCCCAGGGAAGTGGTTGAGTCACCATCCCTGGAGGTATTTGAAAGATGTGGCACTTAAGGACATGGTTTAATGGACTTGGCAGTGTTAGGTTTACAGTCGGACTTGATGATCTTAAAGGTCTTTTCCAATCTAAATGATTCTATGATTCTATGAGAACTGGGTAATCCAGCCTTTTAAAAACCTTCTGAAATGTTAAGATTAATTTTCATTAAACACTTGATCACCTCTGAAACATGATTGCCTCTCACAGAATTTACAGATTGGAACGGTCTTTACAGATCACCTTGTCCCACCTCTGCTCCCTGGAGTGATGAATGAGGTTTTTTGCTGTGTTTGCAGTTCTACTTCAAAATTACTAAATCAATAGGACTGCCACCATTTACATGAAAGTTTATCTACCACTTTAACTGATAACGCCATCAGCGTTTCTTCCTCCAATACTGGTTTTTTTCCAATCATCTCTTTAACAAAACTAATTCTGAAATAACATCAGCTGAACACCGATAAAAATTAGAGACTTAAATTCTATAGAAAACATTAATATAGACAGATAGGAAGAAATCTTGCATACATTCAGTTGCTTGGAGCTGTAGCTATTCTAGATATCTTTCAATTTTCCTTCATAAAAATTGGAAGACGTTTGCCCCAATTAAAATAAAAAACATAAAATCATTGAGCTAAGGCAGAAAAAAATTAATCTACATTTACTGCATTCTTCTCCCCACTCTATCTTGTTCATTTAGCTTAAAATGTTGGTGGTCTACCACCCGATATTTCAGTGCACTACATCATTCTCTCTCCCTCTGTACTTTTATCTATTTGCAGACTATAGTTCACACCACGAAGCTCTACGCTGCAGTATTTCTGGCCTGAAATAGACTTCTAAAAGCATCTCAGTACCTAACACTTTTCTTCAACATTTTTTGAGTTTCTGAAAAATAGGTTAATGTAAAGCACTACAGCGAATCATGGCTTGCTCCATTTTTCATAGGGTTCAAGCTGTTAATGCTGTTCTCAAAGTTCTCGCGTATTTTAGCACTTGTGTCTCCTTCACCTTCACAGAAAGAACAGGTCATCAGGAGCTTCCGCAGGCAAGAGTCTAGCAAAATGAAATGGGGCAATAATCCTACCAGACATCACGGGTTTTATACCGAAATACATAAAGAAGCTTGAAGCTTTTTTCTTTTTTTCTTTTTTTTTTAACTGAAAATAATAATAAAGAAGCAAACCAGTCAAGTTTTCTTCTTGCTGAGGCAGCTTCTTATACTTTCCTTTGTCAAAGAACTATGAAATGCACCATCTACCCATTGTCACTTTGTAGAGCTGCAGAATACCACAGAAACACCACAGATTTTAATTCAGACTATATTCAAATGGCATAAAGATTATAATTTATTCCCTCAGAACTCTCTTCTAAATTTCATCTAAGCTTAGACAAAATTTCATCACACACAGCCTCAAGCTCCTCCTTTCTACCTTCACTGCAGCCCAGCTCCGATCATAGCATTTTGCTAAAATGTCCCGTCAGCCTCCTTAATCATCCAGAAATAGGGACAATTGCTTTCTAGAGACCAGCACACCATCTCCTTCCACGTCTTTGCTTGCTTTGACACTGAAACCATACACTATTTCTCTTTGCAGCACTGCCCCTCTGAGGTTTTCCATTTATTTCTCTGGTCTTTCCCCTGATATA
>WAAD01040259.1:0-22651 GCA_013389945.1 Fregata magnificens | reverse complement strand
ATTATAATAGTAGTAACTGTGTCACCAGGTTGTCAATGCACAAGAAATATGAGTGTGAGCCCTGTCTGTCTTTTAAGAATACTTATATCCAGAGATATTTTGTACCAAGAATCCACTGACAACAATCAGGCGCATTCGATCTGTGGTGTACCCATCTTTTACTGTGTTACAAGTTACCAAGAAAAAAATTTCCTTTTTTATTGTTTTGAACAACTTTACATGAAGGATATCATATCTCAGGAGCAGTTCTTTATTTCCCCTGTCTAGTTCACTTCAATTTGGAAGTGAATACCCTTTCTACCAAGCACATAAAACTAACCGACCACTTCAAGAGTAGAACTGCAAATCACAAATATTTGCATGGACTTGACAGTGGTTTACCTTAGCCTTTTGTGAGGTGGACCAGCAATTCAGACCTTCCCTATCAGCCTCCTGTGTGATTCAGAATTGGCTCCTCTGCAAGACCTAAGCCAAAAAATAGGAATAAAGGGCCCTGTGTCATCTTTTCTTCAGCACAGGAGCAAATCATGACCTATCCTATTAATACTGATGAAGATGCAAAGAAGACTATTAAAACAGTAAGTGTCAAGCTTCTGTTTCAGACTGAGCAAAATATGTGTCAGGAAGCATATGAAGTTTATGTAAAAGCCAAGAAAAACTGCCAAAGCACAATAGACAATAGATTACCTGAGATAAAAGATCTGTACCTGTGCCTCAGAAGTAAAATACCTAAAATGCATTCAGCAAACTGGACACTGGTGTAACAATGGTCCCTGTCCCATAACAAGACTAAACATCATCTTCACCCAACAAGAGCCTTAGCACTCACCTGTTAACATACAGGCTAAAGGTATGTTGCAAGGAACACGTTGCATATTGATGTATCCTTGAGAGAATTTCAGTCATACAGAAGTCTTGCTGAAAATTTCAGTCATGAAGAAAGACCTGTCCAATCCTTAAAATTTTCTCATGAATAATGAAGTCCAGAGAAGACGTTGCATACAGGAAGCATATTTTTCTTTAATTTGACTTTAAAAATATCATACTTTTACAAGAAAAAAAAAAAAGCAAAACGTTCTGAAATACCTCAGAAACCTCTTTTTTTCTTCCTTATTCCAGTCTTCAATCACAGAGAGTCAAAGACATTGGAAAAGGTTTTTTTGTGGGTTTTGTTTGGGGTTTTTTCTCTGTTTTGACAAAATTAAAACACACACAATTATGAGTGAAATAGTTTGCTTCTTCAGACTCACACTGACTGCATAAATAAAATCACATGTGGTTATGTGAACACACCGTGTTTTATTCATGCTAGAAATTATTTACCGTCTAATTATCAGACACACTTTTTTTTGGGGGGGTTAGAATGTCAATGACTTTCTAATGATAGTTCCATAATAGTAACTATTACTTTGAGCAGTGTATGAGCCTTTTCTGACTCTTATCAGTTGAAGATATTGGAGCCTCAGAAACACTCATTTCTGTCTCTGAGGAGAATAGTCTTTCTTAACTAAAAACCTTTCTTGATATCCTGGCAATTTACACTCTTGCTGAACTATTACTCTGCAGTGGAGTGCAAGATACTCTTTCTCTTGCTGTGTGATAGTGTCTGATTCCAACATTTTCTGCAGCAAAATAACTGGCAGTTATCACAGACACAGAACGAGAGTATTCAGATCAACCACAACGTCTGCAGCTTTGCTTCTTGTGCAAGTAATCATATACCCATGGAAAAGAATTCTTATGTGCAATTGAAATAACTACTTAATAATACTTTGTACAGGTTTTATGGCAAATTAAAAACTTGATTTCTGTTCTATTATGTTCTTTTCCTCAAATCTCATTCAGTGCTGTCAAATTCCAGCTTTAAGTACAGTGACTATTAAATATCATTTGTTCTTTCTCTCTTTCTTTTTTTTTTCCCCCCTCTCCTGAGAAGGAGAAACATTGGTACCTTTCTCTGGAAAGATTTTTTTGTTTGTTTGTTTTTGTAGTTGTACATGTAATACTGATCTCTGTATCTCAAAAAGGCTATCTTGGAGATAGAATAAGCACAAAGAGGGCAACTGACATGATGAAGGGCATCTCACCTCCTTAAATGAGAAATAAAAACAACTGCGCACTCTTCAGTTTGCAGAGAAGAAGAATGAGGCGAGATCGTGGTTTCAAATTCATTAATGGAGATGAACATGGAACTGTTAGTCACCTAATTCTCTGATCCTAGAATTAGGGAACACCCACTGAGACAACCAGGAGAATGATTTAAAACAGGTGAAAGAATATACTTGTTTGCACAGTGGGCAGAAATTTTCTGGGATCTCTTTTTACAGGAGATTGTGGAGGTAGATGATGTCAGCTGCTTCAAAAAGGGATTAGGCAAATTCATAAATGATAGGCTTGCAAACAAGATGCTGAGGTGAACAGTCAGGATCATTAATCCCATGGCTGTGGAGAAGTAGGAGTAAAATGAATATCAGATATTGGCCAGATTTGTGTGCCTTCCCTAAACATTATCTCTTACCGTCACTGAATTTGGTGGACCATTTGATCTGATCCAGAAGAGTCTTTCTTATGTTCTTACACTATTTTAACATGCTAAGTATAAGGCTTATTCTTAGTCATGTCAAAGGGATCAATTTCAGCATCTGCTTCAATACTTTTCTGACATTTGTCCCCAAAACAAGCATCACCAGTCAAAACTAAGGACACGAGCAATCAGCTGGGAATCAGAAATGTTTCTAACTCAGGCAATGATTTGCTAAATGAACTCATGATGAATATTTAGAGATAAATATTCCAGTACAAGCACTTGGTATTCAAGTCTTTCTATGAACAATCCAGGAAAAAGACATTAAGAAACTTAAGAAATATGACTGTATTTTATTCATTATTGAAACATTCACTTCTGTAATTTACGCTGTTTAGTAGATTCCACACATTTAATAGCTGAAATAACATCCATGGATGCATTTCTTTACACAGTATACAGTAAGGTGCAAACCATAGATCCAAAGACAGAGAAAGAATTAATGTGGGCATATTAAAATATTTTTCTTCATTTAAAAGCCAACAAAAAAGAAATGAAAACAACAAATATACTAGACTGCAGATTAGAAAATACTGCAAATTGCTAGATGTGTCAAGATGTTCCTTTTTTCTCCCTCATTATACATAAGTTTAGTAGATTTACTGAGTAGATTTTTTATTTATATCTTAAATAAAAATGTAAACTGAAAAATAAGAGCATCATCTTATTGTTGCTTTCATGAATACTAATTACATACGATAAAAAACTCTAAAGAAAAACTACCTAAGAATCCTTTTCCAAATAAATCTTTCTCCTTCACCACAACTCGTCTCCCATTCTTTGGAAGATTTTTGCAGAGAATAAGTCTTCTCCTCTGAAGGTTTCAAGCAAAGTCCTTGTCCCCACCCTGTATTTTCAGAAGCATTGATCTCTTTAGCACATGCTGACTTTGTTTTCCATCTCTCTAATTACTTGTTCTCTCCTTTGCCTTTCCTCCAGGATCTTAGCTTATCCTAAGTTTTCCCACCTCCATAGCTGTTACCTACCACATCGAGTCACTGCAGAGCTAGAGAAAGATGCAAATGAGTCTTTGTGCCAGCTGCTTCTTATCAGCTCAGCCAAAGTAAGGCTGAATGCCAGGAAAACAAGAAACAGGAGGCAGGCAGGATAAAAGACTGGAAGTATGGGCAGAATACTAAATATCTGCAGCCAAGAATGAAAAGAGAAACTACTACTGCCCACACCACCTTCATTTTTCTTATCCCATTTTCTCATAGCAACTTGTATTTTTTTTTTAATTCCCATCCAATGAAAGGTGATAAGCCAAGAACTGATGCTGGTCTGTAAGACTGCAGGATCCAAGTGATTAATTGCTTTTTTCTTTTTTTTTGTTCTTTCCTTCTACTACCCATAGGTCAGGAAAGAAAATATTAGGATTTGTGATGAAGGGCAAAAAGAAACCTTGTTGTATTACTCAGGAGCAAAACCTACAGCCCACAGTTAAAGGACAGTACTTCAAGAACCTTTGTCTTAAAGCAATGATATGGACATCCTTCCACCTTTTTGCTGCCTCTTCGGTGTTATAGTGTATAAATTGAAAAGTCCATGGACAGAATCTGCTCTTAATTTTGAACAAACTGAACTCAGGTTGAATTAAAACTTGAATGAAACTCAGTTTCTCTAGCTCCTAACGTCAGATGTCTGTAATTCAGGGAAAAAGAGCTCCTACAAGCTTAGATTCTTTCTGCTGTTCGTAAGAGCAATGATCCATAACATAACGATTACACTGCAAGGACCCATTCTTGGAGTTAACAATTCCATTTCATCAGAAATTTTGTTGTATGATTTTTTGCTAAGTCTCTTCTCTTTCCCTGCATGGAACTCCTAAAGCTGACAGTGGGTCACACCACTCATGGCATTCAGCTGTTCACACGAAACCCAATGGAAAAGACAAGACTTCAGCTGCAGTGTGGTATCTATACACACCAGGCTTATACCTAGTCCTGCTATAGGAGGTAGATGGAATATGCATTTATGTAAATAGGAGCAGAAGTTATTACGAGTGGTTGTGTATATTTGTGAGAACATATTTCAAAGCATAACTCACCTGTTATTTTATCTGTTTTTTTACAAAACAGCATTTAAATAAACAAGGCTATATCAACAAATTGTGTTCAAAAGTATACTAGACAACAATAAATGTTTATCTATTATACACAATTAAATACAAGCCAAATCAATATGGAAAGCAACACAAGAGGTGCTTCGCAACAGCTTCATGTCAATAGAGTTCTGGTGCCTGTGTCCATCCCCAGCTGTTAGAACAGCAGGATTGTCCTGTCTCACACACATGCACAAACCTTCTTCATGGCTGGCTGTGGCATGCTCTAAAGAAAATATAAGGCGAGCACATGTGACCGGGTGTACACAGCAGGAAAGAGTCATGGAGTCAGAATGATAACAATTATGCCTTGATGAATCCTTGTTAATTTAAGGTGCACTGCCTCCTAGTCAGCAGCATTTCAGAAGAGAATTGGAAACGTCTTGGATGTTTGCCAAGGCAGATAAAAGATTGAGTTCAATTCTGTCTAGCTGATGTGCGGAAATTCACAGCAATGCTGACGGGGATAAATGCTCTGCCTGGAAAATGGCAGACCACACAGAGCTGTATTTGTCATTAAAATTACCCAACAGATCATTTGTTAAATGCGAAGTGTGCCCACCTACTTCTAAATATCAACAACACATTTGATCAAAAATGGAGGTGTAGTGGCTCTTTTCATGTCAGTGTTTCGTTTGCCGTACAGAGATTATAGTAAACAACACTATAAAGACAAGTAAACATATCCTCTGCAGGGGTTCATTGTCAGCAATTTAATTTAAAGTATAGCACCTAGAAATCTAGAAAACTGGAGAAAAATGATTGATGTAATATAACTTGTAAAACTGTTTTCTGAAAGAGTAGTTTTCATTCTCTTCCAAAATAATTAACATATTTTATATGCCTTTACATAGTTGTTTATTAAATTAAAAACACAGTGTGTGTGAAAATTTAATCGAGTGACTAAAATTTTTTCCCTACTTGGTAATGATTCATCATCAGGATCTAATAGAGCACAACTTTCATCTCTCCCAGGAGAGTCCCCAGTCTTTGCACTTGCAGTTATCAGTATACTGAACTTCTCAGTTACGGAAGTGTGCAGGATGTGGCGTTTAGAAATAAAAGGATTTGTGCCATTTGTGACATGCTGAGTTGGCATGTCACTTTCATACGATGTAGTAAAAAGCTTCAAGAAGAGTAAAATTGGGGCAAAAGAACATGTGTCTGTCCCCTGCTTCCAGGGACACACAATTTTTGTAAAACCTCTGGCTTCACTTTCCAAAAAATAAAATACTAAAGAGTGAGATTTAGTGATACATCACAGAATTCTTACACTGATGGCTTTCTGTTATTTCTGAGGCTTTTTGATCACGAAATGTTATGGATAGGGGAGCTTAGTCTAATTTAACATATACTCTGTTTGGGTGGACAGTTGCTATATTTGGAAATTCAACATCACTTTTGTACCGTTTCGACTTTAAGAGGACTCTCTTATCCTCAGCATCATTCCTGGTATTATCTTTCTGTTCCTGGCACATACCCGAAACCCAGCTTGTGAACCTGCCTGTGTCATTTGTCAACAGTTCCTGTAATGGGAAAATATTCACTGAAGTAGATGACTGGGCTTTCTGGAGTTTTCAAACCTCTATGTCCCTCTTATCCAGTGTAAATATAATGGAATAAGACAAGGGTTTCATACGTAATCTTTAGCTTCAAATACAGCTTAAAAGTATCACTGGAGTGTAACCTGCCCATCTGCAGGCAGCCTACAACAACAACTCTACCATGGGAGATTGCTCCGGCACTGCAGTGAAGTGCTGGGAAAAAGCACCATTCTGGTGGCTCCAGCGTTACAGTGACAGAAGTGACCATCTGGCAGTAACTGAACTGCAGTGAGTCTGGCCCATACAACCAAACTCATCGAGTGTGTCTACATTAATAGCTGGTCTAGAGCAAAGACAGAAGGCGCTGGGTTTTATTTACTATGAAAGACTATAGCCCCAGGACCATTTATCTTTGTGGTGAAGCTTATTCCAGCCGCCAGTCCAAGGCATGCTTTCAGTATGCATAAAGAGCTGGTTACTGGGAGACCATGCATACACATTGCAAGCAGGGTGCTCTGGACTGCACCCCTGTGTGTGACTTCAGCCTTGGTCCCTTCAGGAGAGAAACTGCTTTGAGCTATCAGTGATCTCCTAGGTGGCATACTGCAAGGCACTGGCTACAGACGCTGGCAAATTCACACCAAGCAGAACACCTCCAGGGCACTAACCTGGTAATGTAGATGCACCTGTCATGGACTTAGTATTTGCCTCCTACTGTCTGTGACAGAAATATCCCTATGAGGTTGTGGTGGGTTGACCCTGGCTGGACTCCAGGTGCCACCAAGCTGCTCTGTCACTCTCCTCTTTAGCAGGACAGGGCAGGGGGAGAAAATGAGATAGAAAAAAAACCTTGTGGGTCAACACAAAGGCACTTTAATAAAAGCAAAGGCCGTGTGCAGGAACAAAAGGAAAAGGCAAACAAAGATCCTGCTCCCCACTCCTCACCAGCAGANAGCCAAAACACTGGTGTCGCCTCCAGCCACCAACTCAAAGCACAGCAGGCTGCCACAGGGAAAACAAACTCCATCTCAGCCAGACCCAGTACAGGGATGAAGAAAGAGCATGGAAGACGGAACCTTGCCTTTGCTACTGGGAAACCCAAGAAGCCACTGCAACTTCATCACCTTCAGTTATGACCAGAGCTTTGGCACAGGACTTGGGTCACTGATGAACACCTTTCAACCTTCAGTAAACTTCTGAAGAGGTGGGAGTGGAAGACCTCTGTATCCTGGCCAAAGTCCTTTCAGATTCACGACTAAAGTAAACGTAGGAGTGGTTTGTATGAAAGGTAAAGATACAAATAGGGGTTCTCCCCACCAATATTTTAATTCTGTGCAGAACACAAAGGGAGCGAAGAACAGATGTTGAACTTGGTTACAAATAAGGTATTTGAAGCAAAAACCTAGTCCTCTAAATATGAAAGCTTATTGGAAACTAGAAGCATAACTAAACATATTCTGCCTTTATATGTAGTTGCACAATGTCTATTAGTTTCAATGCAATGGAAGTTAAACACCAGTAGGGGAATTATATGGTCTAATTATCACAATATTCTTAGCTTTTAAAAACACATTTTCCTCCCAATAAAATGTATTTACATACCTGTGTAGTGTATAGCACAGTATATTACTAAGAATTTCTTGCAAGAAATTAATAAAGTAGCCTGGAAATGGAAAGAAAAAAGATAATAATTTTCAGTCTGGTTTGTAAAACAAAGAAACAGATAACTAGTGCAAACTAGTCATATAATCTTGGAAAATTCCTACCCTCTCCGTTTAGAATTAAAACTTTTGCTTTTACCTGTTTCTTGCTGATATAAAGAAATCAGTCTGACAGTATTGTCATTTTACGGACGTTGTTCAATGAGGCAATTATTACCTAATGGTAAAAATAAGAAGATGACTTTGCAACCATATCTACTGAATGCATTTATTATATTCACTACATTCAAACTGAGAATTAATTAGTGATTATATTTTTGGGGAGATCATTTTTCCTGAGTCACACTTCAAATTTCCAAACAGAAATGACTTTTGAAATGAGCTTTTAGAGGACCTTTTGGTTACTAGTCTACAAGATGAAGCTCTGATATTTACAAAACTATTTGCACTGTAGAGATCATTTAAGCACTGACAGTGAAATATTTGACTTAGTATTCATTCAGACAACACCTTTTTTAATGGTACTTTTTGAATATCAAATGGAAACTTTAATAATTTGTTTTCTTAAATACCACTTCTACATATTGTTTGTCTTCCTAAATGAAAACACAAAAGCCAACACACTGAAACACTTTAGATCCTGCAATCTCCATTAGGGAACTGATGTATCAGGATGATTCATTTCTCACAGCTTATAGTCACACTCAACTTGTCTAGCTATTCCCATCATGCTTTCTCTACATTACCTTCTTTAATGGTTTTGGAATAAAATACGCTATAACATTACCATAAACTTTGCCTTGCCAACAGCTGTTCTCCATTTCTCAAGCTCCTTCTCATATTATATGACATTTTAAATAAATGAAAATCTATTGGTGTCTTTAGTAACCTTGCTGTTGACTCTTATGATAAAAAACAAAAACAAACAAAAAAACCCAGAAGTATACAGTAAAAACAAAACAGAATTCATTGTAGTTGAATTCCAAAGGTCTGTCTGTAGACTGTCTGCAACAGTTTTTGAATAGCTATCAGTCTTGTCTTGTATTTGCATGCAACTTGACTAGAAGAGGTTTCCAGATGCAAATGTTTGTGATACCAGTAACACAGCAGTGACACCCCGCTATCTGTTTTTTCCTATTACTGACAACTTTGCTTCTTGATTCTGTTCAATCTTGAAAGAAACTTGAATTTAAATCAAAGGGATATGTATTTAACTAAAATTAACAATAACCAGTTATTAGTTAAGAGGAAAAAAAAAAGACAAAGGTAGTATTTATAGCAAATTCTTTGTTTAGAGAGATAATACTCAAATAGGTTAATCTCTGCCTCTAATTATCCTGATAATAATAATCATGTTGATCAAAAACATATAATAAAAACAATTGGCTAGAAAAGTATGCCTTTATCCAAAACTCTTGCTTTTCTTGAATTTTCCTTTCATTATGAAAGTACATCCTGATTTGCGCTAACCACTCACGCCTATGAATTCTGCAAATGACCTGGCAAACAGAAAGCTGACCCTGACAGCTTGAAGAGAGCACAGGACAACACCGCTATTTCTAAATTTGAATGCTAAGATATTTGAAAAGTGCATTGTAATTTTGGGATATTTTAAACATGGATCTATTTTGAACTTTTTAGCCACGTGCTTCAGGAGAAGAAAAGTCAACCCTATAATGCTTCTATGTTAGACATACACAAAAGCCATTGTTACTTTCACTTAGATTAAAGCTTGTCAGCAGCAGTCTCTCTCTCTCTCTCATGAGACTAACCTTGTGAAATGTGGGAGAAAGGCAAGCTTTGCTGTCAGTTTTTTGCGGACTAATACTGATACACTAATACACTCAGAAATTGTTTTAATAATATATTAAACCTGAACCACTTGTCCCTCCTGGAGGCCTTTTTTCTTAAACTAATAATTATTGTAATGATACAATGTTAGCATGTTTAGAACTGGCAAGGAAACAATTGTGCTTCATTAAAAAAACTTGTTTCTGAAAGCTGAAAATTTTATTAATTAATGTAATAAAATGATGAAAAAAACCCTAGTATTTGTAAACTATGTAGTGTTAGAAGTAAATAGTGGTTGGGATAGCCAATAGCTCTACAGTCAGGGTGGTCACTCCAGATAAAACATATGCTGACTTATGTCTCTTCTGTTCATAATTCAGAAGAGGAACGAGGACATGGGTTTCCTACCTCAATACCTTCAGCATTTTGTATCCCCTGTGATTGTTTTGTTTTCTCTGGAAAATAAACAATTCCATCCCAACATGGGTACTCTTCCAATTACGTTTTGCTGTAAGATGGACATTTTAAGTTAAAAGATTTAATTGGAAATGTGTCAGCTGATGTGAACACCATCTAGAGGGGCAATAACTGTTTTTAAGTTCCATTTTGTGAACAAAACCAGATGATACATGGTTTAGATAAGCAGATATGCATTGCACAGTATCTTACTAAGATGACAAATGAACAAGGGGTACAGCTGCATTCCCTAACAATTCTGTTATTCTAACATTATATTAAGATACTGTTGGAAGGCTGTAGCCTGTGTGTTTCATCTTTCCATTACTGTGGACTGTTATTTCAGCATGTACCTGAAATGACTTGCAACTTCTGCCTCTAGTAGTTTTGGTGCTTTGCTGCTCTGTTCCTTTTTTTTTTCATTTCCCATGGTAATTTACAAGACAGTGGTGGAGACCATTGTAAGTTTCTGGATTTTATGCATGAGCATGTAAGCATCGGACATAATTAGAAAAATGAGGAAGATAGATACATTACAAACCATGTTCTCAAATTTTCTTAATTTATTTTGACAACTGAAGTTCAATTTCAAGAATTTGTGGAACTCCATAACACGGTCTACTGTGTGTGAACACTATGAGATTTCGTATGATCACTCTGTCCTTCACTCTTTGCAGGGAAGTGAGAAAGCAAAAGACTGTTTGGCATAAAGTTAATTTAAGTTCATTTGGTCCAACAGTTGTAGCAGCAGGACTGGGCAGCACCACAAAAACATTGCTCACTTGCTCATCTGCTCAGGAAACAGAAATAATACAACATGACATCTCTTCAATCACTGAGCTTGAAAGGTGACTACTGAATATCAAACACGTGCTAAGAATTACTGACAATCCATTCTGAAACTAAGAAAGTTTAAAAGATTCAATACAATCTTCTGATAACACATTCAAGTAAATCTCTGTCTACTCATTCTACAAATGATGGAACGAGATGAAAGGTCTCATTTCCTAACCTCAACAGCTTGTGTCTACTCCTTATGCCTCTCTTTGGTCCTGCTGAGATAGAGGTAGTTTCAGAGTCTTGTGACATACTTAAGCGACTGTATGGACAAAATCTTTGGGGAAGCTCTCATACCGCTGGCCCAAAGTGCACCCTGTTACACCATCCAGACAAGCACCCCTGCCTACTAGTGACTCCTGAAATTCTCAGTAGGAAGCTTCTTTCTTAGTTTTCTTTTAGCCCAAGGAATCAACCTATTGTTTCAGGTATTTATTTCTATAAAACTTCTACATCTGCAAAGAAAATGTTGCCAAAAGATTTCTAACAGTACAGTCTCAATTTTCTCTCTCCAACTCAGAAGATTTAGTGGTTTTCTTAAAAAAAAAAAAAAAGTTAGCAGTGCATAAATTTCTTTTTTTCCTAAAACTACATTTTCTGTTCCTAATCAAGCTGAGTCCTTCAAAGTATTTTCTCACTTGATCTCTTAAAATAGTTTCTAAGCCTTTACCCACAACCGATGTTCAACGTAACATACAGAAATATCCTCATGCTCACATAAGTCTTATCTTAATTCTGTACACTGGTCTTTGAATCTTCAGGACTCATTCCTATCAGTGAATACCTGCAAGAACTCCTTTTAAAACTTTTCCAATATTTCTTTTCATGTGTGTTTCTGTTCAAAAATTGGTTTTAAGGAATACAACATTTTATTATGGATTCACTCCATGGTCAATTAGCAATTTTCCTAGCCTATAAAAAATAACACAGGGACTTTGAGCCCACACTATTTATACCCTGGGTAACTACCCTCACCCTTTCAATACCTTATGGCATACTTTCTGTCTCCGTCTTCATTCTTTTTTTTTTTTTGCTTATCTTCATGACACCACATCAGTATTTTACAGATACAGAAAAAGAAAAATGTTAAAATCTTGCAAATTTTACTGGCAAAAGAAAACCATTCCCTGCCAGCTCAAGCTCAATCTCTTTAAAAGCTGTTAATATTTTATTCTTTTTTACAATCATACATCCAATATAGCTTTGAAAGAGTCATCTGGATCCAGAACAAAAACAAGCTACAAGAAGTTAAATAGGTTCAAATAAATATTCACGCTTTGTATGCTTATCTAAATCAAACCTCCAAAGCCTTTCAAGTTTGCTCAACATAGACGTCACTCCAGCTTGTAAACTGTTTCCTAAATAGGTCTTTAAGATTGCTTCAGATCATTTTGGTCATTCAAGACATTCTGTGCAGTGGAATAAGATAAAAATAACAGAAAATCTGAGACTGACACACACAGAGACCTATTTATGTATTCAATAATTCTTATTCCAGTTAGTCATTCTCACAATAACTCAGATCTGTCAAAATCTATACTTTTTTGGCATAGTTTATCAACTTATATATTTTCATTTGATTTCTCATCTTATACATTTATGTACTGTTCCACTCTTCCATAAACTGACTTCAGAGTAATAACTGTCTTCATAGAACATGCCATTTTCTGATTTTTTTACAAATCTAAAAAGTTACTTTTCCATCTGTGTTCACTGTCAGTTACCTTTATTTCAGTTGTTTATATTTTAGGATTTTGGAGAGTGGGGGTTGGAGCACTCATGCTGCTTTTCCTCAGTTATCTCACGTGTGACATGGACACCCACTGGAAGCAGGTGAAGTATTTTTTTCATTATCATAAATTTCATTTAATCCCAAGGTGAATAATATTAACATACCTCCTCGGTCTCTTTAATGAGCCTATGAAATGAATCCATGCTGCTGATTCTGCCTAGGGAGCACAGAAGTCTGGAGCAAAAGTTAAACATCATTTGCCACAGTTGAAATTTTATTTATTTTAAAGGGGGACCTTCCAGCACCTTACAAGATATTACCAGGAAAGTGGAACCAGGCTTTTCACAGTGGATCATGGCAGGAAGAAAAGGGTAAAAAAAGAAACAAGGGAGGTTCTGACTAGATACAAGAAAGAAAATTTTGTCATGAGGAGAGTCACTACAGGAAAAGGTTGGGCAACTAAGGGGTTGCACAATTTCCATCCTTGAAAGTTTTTTAAGACCCAACTGGGTAAAACCTTTAGCAATGCTATAATATGTGACAACACTATACAGATTCCTAAATACCACATATTCATAATCATAGGAATCTGAATCAAGAATGAAATAAAAGCCTGGCTAATTTGACAGGTAGTCTTGATCTATCTGCCATAGTCTTGATCTACCTCGATTAATTCTTGGGACATTCTAAAGGCTTTTCAGAATTTCCAAATCTTCTGCTTTTATCCCAAAAGAAGAGCAGAGCTGGAATTATACCTTAGACTACAGCCCTCAATGTAAGATTTGCTTGCTGAAAAACTTTTTGAGAAAACAAACAAACAAAACCAAACCCCACCCTTTAGACTAGGGCCTGGGACACAGGTTTTTGTGGCAAGCCTTAGTGTATATACTTCACTGGTTTTTTTCTGATTTAGTTATTATTTAATTAGTCCTTGCAAAAATATTTAATCACAGGCATTAAGGATGCCTGACCATAGATGCCTATGGCCTAAGTAAGTATTCTTATGAAAATTTAAACAGGTTTAAAAATTGTAGGAAAAATAGAAAACTAAATCAAAATTTTACCTCTGCACTACAGAGGAGTAGATCTTCTTCAACACTTGGGTTTTCTGAGAAAGTCTCTGGGCCCATAACCCAGAGGCTGATGGATCATAACCATCAGTACTACTTATCAGAGGCACAGTCTACTTGGAGATGAGTAACTAGCAGTGTACCCCAGGGGTCAGTACTGGGTCCACTCCTGTTCAACATCTTCATTAATGATCTGGATGACGGGGCAGAGAGCACCCTCAGCAAATTTGCTGATGACACAAAACTGGCAGGAGTGGCTGATACACCAGAAGGTCTTGCTGCCATCCAGAGGGACCTTGACAGGCTGGAGATATGGGCTGACAGGAACTTTATGAGGTTCAACAAAGGGAAGTGCAAAGTCCTGCACCTGGGGAGGAACAACCCCATGCACCAGTACACCCTGGGGGCCAAGCAGCTGGAAAGCAGCTTGGCAGAATAGGACCTGGGGACCCTGGTAGACACCGAGTTGAACTTGAGCCAGCAATGTGCCCCTGCAGCAAAGAAGGCTAATGGTATCCTCGGCTGTATAAGGAAGAACATTGCCAGCAGGTCTAGGGAGGTGATCCTGCCCTTCTACTCAGCACTGGAGTGCTGTGTCCAGTTCTGGACTCCTCAGTGCAAGAGAGACATGGACATACTGGAGAAAGTCCAACCAAGGGCCACAAAGATGATGAAGGGCCTGAAGCACCTATTATATGAAGAAAGGCTGAGAGAGCGGGGACTGTTTAGCCTAGAGAAGAGAAGGCTTAGGGGAGATCTCATCAATGTATAAAAATACCTCATGGGAGGGTGTAAAGAAGATGGAGCCAGGCTCTTTTCAGTGGTGCCCAGTGACAGGGCAAGAGGCAATGGGCACAAACTGAAAATCAGGAGGTTCAGTCTGAACAACAGGAGACACGTTTTTACTGTGAGGATGCCTGTGCACTGGGACAGGTTGCCCATAGAGGTTGTGGAGTCTCCATCCTTGGGATATTCAAAAGCTCTCTGGACATGGTCCTGGGCAACTGGCTCTAGGTGGCCCTGCTTGAGCAGGGGGGCTGGACAAGAGGAACTCCAGAGGTGCCTTCCAGCCTCAGCCATTTTGCAATCCTGTGATTCTGTAGTTACAAATGTTGTACAGCAAACAAAGTAGTTCAGAGAGAGAGAGAAAAAGATAGAGACTCTTCCATGGGGGCACAAGCATCTTGTCTTCCCCATTTTCCTGCTTCCTACTTTAGGCAGCTTTTGTTAATGAAGGAATTGCTTTTGTGAATCTCATTCTTAAAAGTCCTGCTTGTCTCCCTGTATCATGTATCAAGGCTATAGATTCCACCAGGGGATACATATTTGAAAGTGCCTTTTTGAGATCTACTCTTTGTTTGATCACATTGTTTTCATTTCTCACCCCTCTTTCAGTTTTAGTATCTTTTAAGAAACCAGCACTTTGCCTTGAAATAAACTGAAAATGTCTTTGCAGTAAGTCTCATTTCTAATGTGAGTAACACAGGAATTAAATTATTTACATTTTGTGTTAAATTTGACAATTAATGAAGAGAATGAGTGACATATCGATATGCCACTTCTGTTATTAATCTGGATATATAAGTTAAAGCACTGGTTTTGACTATATAATTCTTGTTTCTGAAACCTAAATTTGTAGGTTTATTTTCAACAAAGAAGAACTGTCATGAAACAAATTCTTTCACATGATTTGGACCTATTAAATTATACTTTTGAATCAGATGTTCCAATTAATGCATTAATATTTTCAAGCATCAGCCCATTTATCCTAGTAGATACTGCTGTTCTTTCAAACTATCATTTTACATTTCTACCAGCAAACACCTTGCTCTTTTGAGAATATTTCACTTTAAATATCTTTTTTTTTAACTGTAAAAGCTTTGGGAAATTATTACATCCAATTTCTACTTCCCATAGTTAGGTTACGAGGAAGCCTTATGCTAGGGCATTACAATTTACTTCCTTTTTGTCATAGTCACTGAATAATCCTGTACTGTCATATCACTGAATTTTTTGACAAAATATTTGACAATCTATTTGTCAACATTATTGTCATACCACTGAATTATTACTAGCATGTATTTTAGAGCAAGTCATTTGATTCTTTTGTATCTTACCAAATGTTGCCAAAAGGGGGAGACATATGGTGAAAAACCGTTGCTGAACTGTGCTAATGTAATACATCTTTAAAGTCACAACTGTAATGGTGACATCTAATTTTATTTATTTGAAAATATTTCCTACTGGGAATTAATTTTTAAATCAATTTTGCTGAAGCTACAGCTGGTTTGGCATCTTTTTCCTTTATTTGGTTTGTAAACCAAAAAGGTTCAGTTATCTCAGATTGTTTGTTTTAGTTTTGCGGTAAAAGGTGTAGATAAAAGGACACCAGAAACTACTGGCATTTCTGGATACAGAAGCACAACTTTGAGCCAGTGATTCAAGCCATTAATCTGACTAAAGAGAGCTCTACTCTATCATCAATTTCTGCAGTAAGAGTCACCTTCCTTGTCACCTCCTCAAGCTTCACCTTTATCCAGATGCTCAATGGGGTAACAGTGAAGTGAAAATATAACCTTAGGAGTGAGGGATGAGCTTTCACCTTGGTGTTTCTATAACTGTTCCAAAGGAAAACAACTCAAGGCCATTTTCCAAAGAGACAGTTAATTACACTGACTTTAAGGTTACTTAATTATCTTACATTTCTTTGTTCAGCTGCTTTGTATGAAAGGAAATAATGATTTACATATAGAAAGATAACTCCTAATTTCTTGTCAGAATAATCAAAGTGATAGTACAATAACAGAAGACATTATATAAAAACCGTGAAAATATTGGCTATCTTGATGTGGGAATTAGGGTAGGAGACCTGTTTTCTCCTGCCTCTCCTTCCAATTGTAATATTATTTTCACTCAGTTTTGATCCCTGTCATTATCACCATCACATTAGCAGTAATAATAAAACTAATTTGGTATAAATAAAATAAGGATACATAAGAAAATTATCATTATCATGAACTTCATTTTATTATCAGCAACAGTAGCTAGAGATAAGAGGAAGAAAATAATTCAAAACTTTTCTTTTTTTAAAGGTTAAAAAGCACGGAGGAGTCAGTAAAAAAATTTTTTGCAGACCAGTCAAATGCATTATTTCAGTTAATGTTTCAAAATAAAACATTTTTATTTTCTGTGTGAAGCAGCTTGTTAAAATCTCTTTACTTTTATTTTTTTAAAATATAATCAACACTGAAAAAAATATTTAAATGTTTCTTTGTTTGTTTCCTAAATTATGAAAGAGCTATTGAACAGAAAAGAGAGGAGTTTTAACAAAACTTAAATAACCGTATTGTGATATCTCTAGAGACAGAAAAAATTAATAGAAGGATTGGTCTGACAGAAAAAAAATCACAGTTTTCTAAGTTTTGATTGTTAAGTGAATGGAGGCCCATTCCTGATCTCTCTATTTGCAGAAACAAGGTAAAATGATCAATAGGGGAAAAAGAAAAAAAGATAAAATATGGGGTACTAAGGGCAGCCTAACAGACTCTTTTCATAACCTGCCACCAATCACTGGCATATATATGGTACACAGGCAAATACAGACATAAAGACATTCTGTTCACCTCCTCTTATCAGTACTGTTGTCACAGAATAACTGCTTGCCTGTTCACCTCTGCAGTAGGAATTCATGTGTATCTGAGAACGTAATGTGGTTGTCAAAGTGACAACAATCTTGTGTTTGGCGCTTCAACATCTGAACAAAGAGCTAGTGGAAAATGTCTGAAATATGTTAAAAAAAGCTCTTTGGATGTTAAAGTAAAATTCCCTCTGGACTTTAAAGAATAGCAGGGGGTCGGTAAAGAAAAAACACTGGTGTGGCAAGGCTTTTGAATAAATATCAGTAACATCAGACATGATCTGTTGACTTGAATATGATATTACAGCCTACATGCCAGCCAAATAATTTCCATTTTGGACTAAAATTAAATGAGGCACTTGCTGCAAAATAACAGTGCATACTGCAAAGAGTTTTCTTATCAGAGATACTGGTCCAAATCCTCACCAGGCATAAATTAAAATAGCTCCAATTTAGCCAGTGGAAATCTGCCAATAATACCAATATTGCTTGCCCACCATCTTTGTTTTATCATCCCCACCCTGTCTTTAAACAGAGGATTTTTTTTTTTACTTTTAGTTTTTATTTTCTTTTAAATCTTTTTACAGAAAAAATCTCTCTCCCAACAGTACTTTAATTCTGAGAGTTGGGATATATTCCCAGGACAGCTCTAAATTGCTTAAACAAATGTCAACTGCAAAAATGCTTAACTTGGAGGCAAGGCATCCAAGTGAAGAAAAACCTGTAAAGTAGGGAATATGGGGCAGCAGTTTTCTTATTGACACAACACGAGTACACTGATGATAGCTTGTTAGAAAGAAGTCTCAATCCACCTGCTGTAGGTCTTCTGCCAACTGTAGACTGTAATGGCAAGAAGAGTCATTATAACCTTATTAGCTAAAATGATGATTGCTCTTTTGGGCCAATACAATACCGGTTAACATCAGCTTTTGGCAAGTAGCACTTTGTCAGCTACTAAGCCTGGGTAGGATACTGGGAACTGGAAGGTAACAGACTTAGAATAATTTTGTCGCTGCATCTTTTGACGCTTCTCAGTAAGATATGAAAACAATAGGCAGTTAAAGCTTCTATAATATTCATTCAATTCATTAATCACTTTCTGTCCTACAATAATGGGAAGTCTGTTTTTAAATAAAGACTTTCATTTTCCTTCTTTCAAAGTGCCTGGGCTTAAGTAGTTAGGGAAGTGCTCTCTAGTCCCGGGCCAAATGTTTTGCTCATGTAACTTCACTGATATGGTACAAAATCACCTTCTCATTGCAGGAGGAATGTCATCCAAGTAATTAAATACAACACTTACGAAGGATAGTAAAATGAAATCTGCTACAGTTCCCTTAGTATTGCAGCAGGCTGTATTACCTCAATCTATTACCATAATGGTAGGAACTACAGTGATTTTTATACATCTGTTTCTGTGGTCAAAGTGAACTGTAACACCCAAGACTTGCTAGTAAAAGATTTCCTTCCTGCCAGAAGATTAAGCTATGAGGTGAAAAGCATTGAAGGTACTGATACAATATGTTCCAATGGTTTGGTTTTTTTTCTTCTAGTTCCCTGCTTGGATGGCATGCAAAACCAGATGACATTAGCATACTTTGCTGCAGACATTACCATACGCATTACTGCTATTTTCACTTTATCCATGCTGAGGGGTTTTTTGTGCCATGCTGCCTATAGAGAACAAAGCTATCCAAATCTTTCCTTATTTCTCTTAATCATTTTACTATAAAGAACACTTTAGTTTGTGAATCTCCTGGAAATGTAACCCCCTCTCACTGTTATTTGGAAAGCTCTCAGCCTATAAAGGGCACTATCATAAATATGCTGAAAATAGAAAGAAGAGCAAGAAATAAAAGCAGATGTTGAAGGCTGTTATTAGAAGACCAGCATTGCTGCTACTTCTTTGGTGAGTTTTGTCAATGAAAAATAATACATTTGCTACGTAACAAATAAAGACTTTTCTCACCTTAGCCCTTCAGCTTACATTTTTATAGCCTGTATAATATTCTGATGAATTTGAAACTGAGCGGTCTGCCTTACTGCTCCAACGAAAACTATTCAGATGTTAGCATAAGCATACTAGTAGATACAGAGGAATCTAGAAGCACTTCTTAGATCATGAATTCAAGTTTGCGCTTTTCCTCCGCTGCACTTGGACTCAGAATGCACCAGTTAAGCCATAAGTGTAGTGCTTAAACGTGGCCCCTGTACTCTTAGTAGAACTACCTGAACAGTTAGACAACTGAATTCAACTTGCTAGTAATCTGAATTCATTGTAAGTCTCTTTTTGCAGCCCTTATTTTTTTCAGACCTTGCTCTGCATATGGTTCCTATATTACAAGCATTCCCCTACACACATCCACTTAACTTTTCCAACTTTAGGCACATTTTATCTTCCTGGTTCCTCCCAGGCATTCATCCATCCTTTCTCTCACACTACTGTAGAAATACAGGAAACTGCCTTGCTGTTACCTACACTGTACCTTTTATTTGGATGAATAGAGATGACTCTGGTCTCTAGGGCTGTCAAACTAGAACATTTCATAAGCAGTACATTCAATCAGGGACTTTGTTTGCATTTAATAAATTCCACCTTCTGAAGAATTTTTTTAGGCTTTGATCTACTCAGTGTTAACTCACCAGGACTTAGAGAATTCTACTCATTACACAGAACTTCAATGGACCTTGGCGGTTTGATAGTCTAATTCTAAATTTCTTCTCATCCCAAAGAAGTCTGTCTTATTAAAGTATATCCAAAAGGTATCACAAAAAAATGAGTTGATATTTTGAGTGCTGAATTGATTAAGATGTACATTTTTTCCCCTAAAGAAAGCTGCAGCTGTTTCCGTGTCCTAGAATTGCACAAAATCTGTTCAATGTAGAAAACAAAGCTTCTGAGTGCCGTTTTCAATTGACCCACATAAAACAATTAAATAATTGGTCTTCAGGTAGACATCCGATTCTCAGAACATTCCTGCACCTCAGTTGTTACAGCAGTTCTGCATATGAGCAGATGGATAAAATACGGAGGAACAGAAGTGGGAAGTAAGGGTAAATATTTCTTTCCAGTTCTGCTTAGAACATCATTGGACAGATGTTGCATGGTATGAAAATGTATTTTGAAATTGTTTGGTAGCTGGGAAGTGACCAAACACTAGGAACAGTTCAGGATCTTTAAGAATTTGATCTTTCAAGCTCCTTAAAAGGGAACCAGATGTTTAGAGCACATAAAGTGACATTTTCCGCTTGGCTGAAAACTCATCCTAAATTCTTTGGTAGATAATACTGACTAGGAAATGTAAAGCCTGTGTATGTTATGTTATCAGTAAATATATGTCCAGGAAATATACAAATCATTAGGAACCAGAAAAATTGTATGAAAAATGAAAAATTTAACTTCACAATAATATTAATCACATATGAGGGCTAAATTTTCCAAATGATAACATACTTGTTTAGGGTCAATGTTAAAGTAAGTATTAGCATTTTCAGATGTAAGTAGGATATGAATTTTGGACTTTCACCCTGAGCTGGCTATCTAGTAAGTGTTGTCATACCATGGGGCATCTAGTCAACTAGTTCTCTGAAAAACTGCAATGGAAACTTGACTAAAGGTGAAACACCCTCAAAAGCAGGTTGGGAATGAATCTGTAATCCCTTGCTGTCTGATCTAGCAAAACCAAAACAAACCAAAAACTTCAGAAAAAGGGAAATTAGCAGGGTTCCACACAGAAGCTGAGTATTGTCCATTAAATGATATGGAGCTTTCCGTTCTGTAAGAATTATTACGAGAGGAATCATGAACCGCACTAAATACTAAATTATTGCAAGGGATTCCCATAAGAATTACCTTAATGAAGCTGCTGCCTAATTAAATATCCCCTCGTGCATCTTGTCTTTTTTTCCATATGTCTGGAACCAACTTTACTCTTGTACAAGGGACTTTTTTTCAGTCCTTACTCATTCTAATACATCTATAAACTGGTTTTTCACCTGGTATTTGTTTGCATTGAATGCACACACACAAAGCTGTTACTTCGCCTACTATTTCAAGGTTTTCATTTCCCCAGTGATGGGTTATACTAAACCTCTTTTTCCCTTGATCTGTGGTTAATGTGTAATTTTGTTCTTGAATAACAATATGTGTCTTAGTTTTTATGTATTTCTTTACCGAAAGAGTGGTTAAACATTGGAAGAGGCTGCCCAGAGAGGTGGGGGAGTCGTCATCCCTGGAGGCATTCAAAGAAGGTGTATACGTGGCACTCCAGGGTCTGGTTTAGGAGGCATGGTAGTGTTCGTTGACGGTTGGACTTGATGATCTTAGAGGTCTTTTCCAACCTTAATGATTCTATGATTCTATGCATTGTTTGTTCTTCCTTGTTGGTTAGGAACATGTCTTTTACCAGAATACCATTTACAAAAACAGGATTCTAGCTCCCAGTTTCTTTGTGGTATTAGCAAAGACTAAATATTTTACTATGTTCTTTTCCAAAGAATATAAAGTAAGAGAAGTACCCTAATTATACATATCAACAAAACATGTTATGAGAAATTTCCTAACATAGGACATATTCAAAAATAAACCAGGAAAAATAAGGAACAAAGGGATTTCAACTTTCTTTTTTAAATAGACCTTGAAGATCAGAACTAAGGCTGTTGGATTTACATTTTGAGATGAAAGGAGTCCTATCTACCAAAATTAGCAAAATTAAGTCTGTAATTTCATAATATTTTCTATGATTTAGTAAACTATTATGTTACCCTAGTTCTCTGATCCTGGGATTGATTATCAGGTTTATTCTGTAGTCACTAACATAATGATGGCTTAATCGCCATCACGGAGACGTGATGGGACAACTCCCACGACTGGAGTGCTGCAATGGAGGGCTACAAGCTCTTCAGAAGGGATAGGCAAGGAAGGAGAGGCGGTGGGGTGGCCCTGTATGTTAGGGAGTGTTTTGACTGTGCAGAGCTCAATAGTTGTGATGACAAAGTGGAGTGCTTGTGGGTAAGGATGAGGGGGAAGGCCAACGAGGCGGATATCCTGCTGGGAGTCTGTTATAGACCACCCAACCAGGACGAAGAGGCGGATGAAGCGTTCTACAAGCGGCTGGCAGAAGTCTCTCAGTCGCTGGCCCTTGTTCTCATGGGGGACTTCAACCTGCCGGACGTCTGCTGGAAATAAAACACGGCAGAGAGGAGACAGTCTAGGAGGTTCCTGAAGAGTGTGGAAGATAA
>WAAD01040258.1:31475-48829 GCA_013389945.1 Fregata magnificens | reverse complement strand
AGAAGCAGAGCATTCTAGAAATACTCCAGGAAAGACTGTTCCTGGCAAGAATTTCTTCTATGTGCAAAAGCCTATCACTACACTTAAACTTCATTTAAGCCTTAAAAATAGACTACAAGCACAGAGACGCACTGTGACCTGCTTTGTGCAAGCAAGTAAAATTCTTAAGCATGCATGTGCACATGTATGCCTTTGTAAATGTTTGATTCTCATTATATTTTGTGTAATCAATCTCATTTTCAGCAGGAAAATGAACTTACCATGTTTTCTAGAATTAACTGTTTTCAGTCTTTTAATTAGGTGATTACACTGCATAGGTGTGTTCTCGATTGTAATACAAAAAGAGCAAAGTAAGTTTTTGGTTTAGTATGGACTAAGCAAGAATTCTTAGCATAGAAATATTAGCAAAGAATGAAATTATTGGATAGTGTTACATGCAATAACAATTTTCAAGGGGATTAAACATACAGTATGTTCATAGCATGCAAGGAAGTGAAGAGCATTGTTATGTATCTTTTCTGTCAGTTTATATATGTTTATGTTACTTCCAGTGAAACTCTGGTTGAAAAACTGAGAGAGGAATTGTATTAACTGGAGACGATGCTTACTATTCTATGATTTACTAGGATATTTTGGTATTTTCAGTTATGCTAATTCCTAATAGCAAATAGGCATTTGTTATTTCTCTCTTGCCACTCTGGCCCAAATTAAATATTTAAAAAAATTTAGTGGTGGTGCATCAAAATAAGGTCTTCAAAGGGTCCAGAACAAACAAGGTAAGATATTCCTAAAATCTTACCATTTGTTTAAGACATAAAAAGCCTCATTTTCTGAAAAGTACCTCAAATTATGAATATACTAGTCTATTCTTAACAAAATATTCTTAACAAAGTAAGTGTAATAAATTGGAAGATAGACTGTTATGAATACCATGTTGTTGCTATTAATAACTACAATTCACATCATCTTTTTAATACCATGACCCATCAAAAACAAATGAAGACCTCTATACATAAATAATTTTGTAACAAATCACCACAAACGTCAGTTTAACACCATCCGCCGTTGAAAGCACTTTACATTAAATGTAATTTATTTATTGCCTTTAAATACTGTATTTAAGTTCAAACACTTCAGAAACATATACCTATAGATTGTAAAGCCATCTTGTATGGCCATTTTCTATAGAAGAACCAAGAACCACATTCACAGGCAGCTCTTTTACTCATAGTGTATATAGTGCAATTATGCTGACATACCTGCCATACAAAATAAGACTTTTTTTAGGCAGTGTTCTTTTAATTACATTTATTGGAGTAGTATTTGATAATATACAGCACTATAAGAATCAGTTTCACGTTTCATTCTAGTTGGATAATTTATACATGCAAGTGCTGTGGCATAAAAAGGAAGAACATTTTTAACTGGAAATTTTGCGACCCTGGTGAAAACTGCTGCAGCAAATTAGTATTACCATTAAGACAGCCTGATTCTTATTTATGGTATTAATAATTAATCAGTCTTTCATAATTTCAAATTAAAATGTATACATATAAAACCAATCTAAGGAAATCTCTTCAGCAACTTTAAGATAAATTGCTATAACTTCACTGACCTGAAGTAGTTACATCATTTTTAGAATCACTTGCAGAGCTGTCTGTTTCCTTTTTCAAGATGTGAAACTGAAATATTTTGCACATTTCACTTTGCCATCTTGCACACTAAGATGACAAAGACTTTCCTACTCTTTATCATGCAATGACAATCCACAGCTGATACTAATCCTGGCTTGTGCATTTGAAAGTATGTAATTGCTGTGTGAGCATTTGATTACAACTACTGCCAACCAAGCCCTGTTTTTTTAAAATATTTGCCTCATAACACCATGATCGGTTTGCTCAGCTGTGCCTTCCACCCTATTCTCCCCAAAAGCCACCTCATCTCCAGTTTCTATGGACCTGTTGCATATAAAGCACAAAAAAAGGGCATAAAATACCCTGGTACTACTCTTACTTCTCCATCTGTGCTGAGTGGATATATACTGCTACTATAAGAAATTTGCTGTTTTATTTCGAAGTACAAGGCATGTAGTATAAATTAAATAGTTCTTGAAAATGGTGATCCATAGGCAGAACATACTATAGGCTGACTTTTGATATGTAATTTATGCTCACTTATTCCAAATGACCTTTGTAACTCAATCATTCTGCCACTCATGAATTATGGAGTCATTAAAGCTTATGTAAATAAGATATTTTACATGCTGCTGTTATATATGGATTCAAATGGCAACATTGGATTTAAATAGCAAGGTCTGGATTCAAATTTCCACGCTTCCATTGCTCATTAATTTCTTTGACCATAATTTTTGCAAAGGAAACATACAAATTTCAGATCACAGTTTGTAACTTAACCAACACTCTTTCCCACCCTGCCCGTTCACTCAATATTTTAGAAATTGGTATCTGTCAACGTGCACATGCTTAGATGTGTGCAGAGTTGCACTCATATGAGTGTAAATTTACTTCTAAAACAGAAAAAAAAAGACCTTTCAAGCCTTTGGACTGCATCATTTTTGTCTTCCCAGAATTTGCAATCCTGACACTAGGAGTTCCATGAGACCTCTGTAAGGGATAGATGAGAAGTTTCTTTCTTGATCTGCCCTTAGAGCTTTTGACTTTCAAGATTATGGTGCTTAAGACCTAATAAACCAGCTTTCATCTACTAAAAACATATCTGTGTTGCTTAATGTCTGGGGTTTTTTTATTCTTAAAACAACAGTGGGCTTGGTATTTTTTCCTCTGACTTCTAGCTTGTACTTGTCCATGGAAATAATCATCTATACTGCATTGAGGGAGAGCAGAAAGTAAACACTTAGAAATTCATTTGTTTAGCTGAATTACTTCCAGATTGTCTGAGAAACAGTAGAAGGACTTCTTCTTTATATTTATGATCCCATTTCCTGTTATTGTGGACATGCATCTAGATGGTTCCATGATGATTGCAGAAAAGGACATTGAACAGTTTGTACTGATTATATTATGTGAGAGAAACAATTTATTATAAGAAGAGTCCTTCAAGAGTTGCTCTAGGTCTTGTTTTATTGATCAATATATGAATGAGCTTGATTTATATGGAGAGGGCATGTCTTTTTAAGGTTAACCCTCAAAGCTCATTCCATTGCTATCCCTAAGAAGACATACAAGGTCATGCGGTTGGTTACTACAAAATTAATTTACAATACAAATTACTATTCTGCTGTGTGTTTCATCTCATTTGTGTTATTTAGGCTCCCAGTTCTATAACAGCAACAGAAGCAAAAAGTGTTTATGTCATTTCTCCATATGTGGCTTTAATTAATATGGCTTTAAGTCTGTGGTTCTTTTTCATTTTAAACCAAAATTCAATAAAATATGTCAGCAAGAATCAGATAGTTGTCCCTTAAAACAGGCCTTTAATTGATTCTGCTTTTATCTTGGACAAAAAAAAAAAAATCTCCAGAAATCATATAACTGTAGGGCTGCTGGCAAAATTGTCTTGCTATATAACGCCATATAACTAGAAGGAAAGCACATTCTCTACCCCTTATTCCATACCATTTACGTCATGCTCAGGTCCCACACTATCCAATACATCCTCATTAACCACCATTCCCTTTCCCACCCTTTGATATAATATGCAGATATCATTCCCTTAGTCTATGGACCACCCTTGGAAAATGTCCATAAAATGTCCACAGATGTCCACAAATTGTCCACTGAGTTCATTTAATCCATGACTTTGGGCTCCATCTGTTATGGTGGTCACTCAGGACAGGAGAGGTGGTGTGTTGCATGGAGTTATTGGGCACCAAAGCCAGCTTAAGTCAGGTCACTGCTGCACTTGCGCTGCTTCTTGTAAGGCTTGTTCTCCATTGGTTCAGGTGGTTCCTGCTATAGTAATTCCTGTAACATGCAACTCAAATCATGGGTTACAACAATTTAAAGGTATATCCATGACAATCTCCACCTCTGGTCCCTGGGCCAGGTTATAGGGTTTAACATTGCAATGAGCTCCTCCCCTTGCCCCTGCTCTGGCTTGGACTTATCCACAGACTGCAGTCCCTTAGGGGTGTACCTGCTCCAAGTGGAGCTTTATCTATGAGCCACAGTCTCTCAAGGGGTGTACCTGCTGCGGCATAGACTTATCCACAGCCACAGTTGCTTTGAGGTGCACCTGTTCCAGTGTGGCCTTCTCCATGGGCCACAAAGCCTTCAGAGATATACCTGCTCCAGTGTGGCCTTACCCACACCCACAGTCCCTTCAGAAGTAAGCCCACTCCAATGCGGCCTTACCCATGGCTGCAGTCCCTCCAGGGGAGTACCTGCTCTGTCGTGGGCTTATCCATGACCACACGCTTTGAGGTGCTCCAGCATGAGCTCATGCACAGCCACTGATGCTTCAAGGTGTAACTGCTGCAGCATGGACTTATCCACAGCCACAGATGCTTTGAGGTGTACCTTCTCCAGCGTGGACTTATCCTTGGGCCACAGTCCCTTCATAGGTATACCTGCTGACATAGACATAACCGTGGCCACAGACACTTTGAGATGTACCTGCTCCCACGTGGACTCATCCACAGGTCACAGTCCCTTCAACTCCAGTTCACACTGGCATTCCAGCCTGTCCAGTACAGCAGCACAGAAACAGCAGCGAAAGCAAAATGCAGCCACTAACGAGCACTAGACTCTAATACACAGGAAGGCAAGCAAGCCCAGTGGCAGGCACAGGAGACTGCTGATTAATAGCTAAACAGCAATAACAGCTATAAAGTTGATCTAGCACATTCCAATCAAACCTGTCGTTATCTCAAACCCTTCGAGCCCCTCGTTGGGCGCCATATGGGACTGTCATGGTTTAACCCCAGCCGGCAACTAAGCACCACACAGCCGCTTGTTAACTGCCCACTGGTGGGATGGCAGAGAGAATCAGAAGAGTAAAAGTGAGAAAACGTGTGGGTTGAGATAAGGACAGTTTAATAGGTAAAGCAAAAGCCGTGCACACAAGCAAAGCAAAACAAGGAATACATTCACTACGTCCCGTCAGCAGGCAAGTGCTCAGCCATCTCAGGAAAGCAGGACTCCATCACACATAATGGTTACTTGGGAAGACAAAACACCATCACTCCGAACGTCTGCCCTTCCCTTCTTCTTCTCCCAGCTTTATACGCTGAGCATGATGTCATATGGTATGGAATAGCCCTTTGGCCAGTTTGGATCAGCTGTCCTGGCTGTGTCCCCTCCCAACTTCTTGTGCACCCCCAGCCTAATTGCTGGTGGGGTGGTGTGAGAAGCAGAAAAGGCCTTGACTCTGTGTAAGCACTGCTCAGCAGTAGCTAAAACACCCCTGTATTATCAACACTGTTTCCAGCACAAATCCAAAACCTAGCCCCATACTAGCTACTATGAAGAAAATTAACTCTATCACAGGCAGTACCAGCTCAGGCATCTGTCTACAGACTCCTTTGGACTTTTCTGAGGAAGGACCCCTAAGTACATTTAATTAAAAAAAAAAAAGGGGGGGGGAGAAAACAAAAACACCAAAGGAGGAAATCTTATGCAAATTAATGCGCTGGGGATTTGAGACCTTATTTATAAGAGCTGGTCTTTTTGAGTGAGCACAGGAGAGGAAAAATATCCTGTTTTCTCTAGATAATTTCAGCATGGTTTTGCAGTATGAGAAAGTTACTATCTTGGTTTCCTTTGGCAGGTGAAAAGTGGTTTACTGCACCTGCCAAAAGTCCCACATCTTCTGGGACTTTAAAAAAACAAAAATATGTAATATACTTCATTAAATTCATACTTGACTAAATTCCGTTTTAAAAATAGCTTGTCTCCAAATATTTTTTCCAAATTATGGCAATATCCCATTTAAAAGCTGTGTGAAAAATTATTTTCTAGTGCAACTATGCCATGAAATATTTATAAAGAAGGTGGAATTGCTGGAAGCTTCTCAGACTTAAGTATTTACATGTCACACTGAGCATGACATACATATTATATTCTTTACAAAATACAGATGTGTTCAGGATAATTTCTGGATTGCTATTACTAGATAGTTAGCAAAAGAAAACTTCACTGCTATATATCCAATTTTATATTGTAACTGAGAAAATATTTTCAGTGGAAAGAATTCTGAAAGGCTCTCTAAGCCAAATTTATTTACACAGAGAATGTGTCTTCTTTGTTTGAAGCTTGTAGCCGTACTTAATAAATAGCATGGACTAAGCATAGTAGTTAGTTCAGTCCTGTACCCTCAAAGCCATGTTCCTTTGATCCCACTTTTGTTTCTGATAAAAAGAAAAGCAAATGTGAAAAATCAAATGCAAATGCCCACTTTGTTTCTAACCTCCTCAAATCTGTGAGGTTTTCTTATTTGACCAGGAGAAAACAAGTGAAAACTATTGACCAATCACTGCAGTTGAAATGTATTTTGAGAATGCCACCTGAGAATTGAAATTGCTGCCACCTGTCTGCTGTCCAGCATAGAAGCTGGGTACATATCTTTTATGCAACTACTGCTAGGTATCTGGGCAGCTTGTTGTGCGTGACAAAACATTGAGATTAGCTTCAAAAGGGTAAAATTCCCTGATCATTTCTTTCCTAGGTGAGAGCAGTTTGAGGAATTGTAAGAGCTATCTTAGCAAGAAGAAAGGTGGAATAGCAGTGATTACATAGACCTGCTGTGTAGAAACAACTCCATGTGACATATCCCATATGGAAAGCAAATCTTGTTTTAAAGAGCAAGCAATAAAACTGAGTTGGTTCAAGTTACAGAATGCAATTCTTTACAGAACAAAATATGGAGGTATGATAACTTTCAGCTCAGCTTGTGCTTGGCATATCTTATTCTTTCTGACAGGAGCTCATGGCCAACTTCCTAATTTATCATCAAGTGCTCTGATTTGAAGAGCCAAGTAGAAGTAACTAGTTGAGACTGCCCTTAAGTGGTCACTCAAGACTGTCATGTATGAGGAGCAATCAGTTCAGAAAGAACAGTAGGACAGCAGGGATGCTGTATGTATGTGATTATGAATGAACTTTTGCTAAATGCAGGCATCTAGGTTGTGATTTTATAGACGAGAGGAAAACAGAGCTTTTTAAATCCTTATTCAATGAAAATGTTTAATCTTCTACTTTTAAGTGTGAGAGCTTCTCAAAGACCATTGATGAATGTTGGCAACAGACAGAATGGAAAAAAAAAACCACAGCAAGTAACTTTAATTAAGCCTTCCATCAGCTTGCTTAGAGACCTTCTTCCTTGTTTAATATTTTATCATTGTTCAAGCAGATAAATAATATTATATCATAAATACGTATAATAGAAATTACACAATAAAGAATGTATGAGAGCTTGCTTACCAAGATTTTCCCATCTCTCACAACTTTGTTTATCAGGCTTCATACTGACATGTCGGATAAACCAACTAATTTCAACACAATGGTTGCAAACCCCCTTCCTGCAATCATAGTCTTGAGATGTCTTTTAAAAATAACCAGGTATGGACATTTCTGTCTTACAAATTTTAACTAAGTTTCTTCCTTAATAAACCTTCAATAATTTTCCATAATCCAGTTGAAGCCTCTCTTTCAGTATTCATGTATGGCAGTGGGACCTACAGCCCACCAGAGAGCACTTGTGGTTGTAAACGGCACCTTGTTTGGGAGGGTCAGTTAACAATCGGGCCTCCACACACCTGCAGCCAGACTAACTAGATTTCTAAGGACCATCAAGCAGATTCAGCATGTAGTCCTGTCTCTCTACTCCTCTGACACTGGGTCCATTGTACTTGGAAGTATCTCAACAACCGCTGTGTTTAGACTAGTGTATCGTCCATCAACTGTTTGTTCAGTTAAGAAAGTAAGTGGAGCTACACTCTAGGGATGGCAGGAAGCAAATGAATTTATACATCTGTGTATATTTATTAGTTTATGATGGGTGAATAAATGCTGCATCTCTCTTCTGTGAATCCACCTTTCATTAGTATACTGTTTTTATACTTGTGTTTCTTCTCAGTTGCAAAAAAAATCATTCCTGGGATGTACTGCTTGGCTGAGGAAGAAAATTAGCATTTATCGTTAAAAAAAAAAAAGGTAAATGTTTGAATGTAACAATTAATGATAGAAAAAGTAAAAATATTTTTTATATTTGCTACACACAGATGCAAGAAAACTCTTCTAATTTATACCAGCTCAAAGATCTAGCTGCAACTGATGTTTAATGACAGCATTGCCTCCACAATTTTATTGATTTTACTATGAAGACTGACAACAGTAATCCTCATGTAGTTACAGCAGAATTTATCTTGGAAAAAGAACTGTATGGTCTAATTGTTTTCACAAAATTCACTAGACTATATGGAAATCTGCAGCAATGACTACATAAAGATCATAGTCCAAGCTTAGAGATAAGACTAGAAAGCTCTTTTTTAATAATAAATAGAAATTATTCTCAGAAAATATAGTTTGTCCCAATGGCTCTTGAATTAAAACAGAAATAATAAATCTACTTTTATTTTCTCCCTAATTCTTTACTGAGAAGCCAAAAATAATGTAAGAAATGCTAGAATATAGGAGAACACATGAGATTACAGAAAATTAATGTCTTCATTAATTCTGCTAGCTTGTTTCAGATTTCTAGGCTAAAATCTGATCTGTGGAAAACTTAAGGAGATCTGATTAAATACAATGCTTAGAGATTACTTAGAAATGCCTAGAGACTAGGCAGAAGAGTAGGTTCAGAAAACATACATTCACCGAACTGATTTTGAATCATTTAAAAATGACTCTGAAGCAGACACATGAGGTAATAAATTTCAAAGAGTAAAAAGAGGTGCAGAAGAAAAGCAGTCCTCTGATGTCATGAAGAGGAGAAAAAGCTATACGGTCCCTCCTTTTCTGCATAGACCACATGGAGGAAGAAGTGAGCAGCTAGGACCCTTTTGTCCAGGGACAAATGATTCTGCATTTTCAGGCCTGAAAAGAACTTCAATTTCAGATAATAAATAATATTTTTGTGAGTTACTTGAGAAAAATTACACCCTTCTCTTGATTTCTATTAAACATTGATCTCTATTCTGTCATTGATATGTCTGTGTATGGAGAATAGATGTGTGCAAATCTCTGTGAGGAAGAATTCTTTAGTAGCTTTCTAAGAAGGTTTTCTGTATGCCAAATTGCCATAAATGAGTTAATAGATTGTTGTGAGTTAAAGATGTTGTTCTTAATCCATTACCTTTGCTTTGATTCCAGACTTTGTTGTTTTACACAGCAAGGAATAAAACCCCAAACAAAGTAGCATCAATGATGAAAGTAGTAAATCAGAGTTGCTCTAAGTGCCTGAACTGTTTCCTTAACATGAATCAAGGGATTTTCACTGGGCTACCTCTTCAGGTAAGATACCATGTGCAGAATGCTTGTGTGAGTGTTACAGACACATATACTTCACCTAATTGGGTCAACACACTGGATTGCCTAAAATACTGGCTGAGTTTTTAACTTTCTTGTCAACCTAAGATTCCAAATCCCCCGTAATGAGTCTTAACACAAATCTATGCAAAATAATCTCAGCTTCACAGCATGATGAGTTAATTTCAATTTGCTTATTTAACTACTTTGAATGTTTTGATTTATTGATTCAATTTTTAATTGTGACTTTTCATTCTGTAGATTAATCATAAGTGTGTTTAATTGTCTACTTGCTTTTTAATAAATTCCTGGAAAACACACACACTGGCTTACTCCACCAAACTGCAACACGGCTTATAAACTCTAAAGTCACAAGTTAACTCAGATATTTGTCTTCTTTTAGGCCCTGTTTCCAAATCAATATTGAAGTGCAACTCTAATTTAAGGAGAACTCACGGAAAAGCACTGCTGAATGAACTGGAAAGCCATCATCACATTTTCCTTCCTTAACCAGTAGAAAGAGCTGTTTAATTTTTTAGGCACTCATATCAGCTCTGGGCAACCTGAGATGACTACTCGTCCTAGAGAAAGACATGTGAGATTAGATTTACACTTCGGCACCTTAAGTCTACTCTTACAGTACTGCAATGAATCTTTCCAGGGGTGTGACTGTTGAACTTGGCATAGTCTTGTGAAAAAGCACTAAGTCAGATTTGTTCTGAGGTTTAGTTATCTCTGGGAAACACTGTGCTTTCAGGTGGAAGGTGGGAGAAATAGTGACGGGTCCACTCAGTTTCCTCATCTCAGAGCACCAGCTGACTTTGCCAGAAAAGAGTGAAGAATTTGCAAATTTTTAGAGAGATTTAGAGATTCTTATGTCAAACAAGACAGTCCCAGTACTCCTTAACCCTATGCTTCTCTTCCCAAAGCTGCTGCTATTTGTTTTTAAGGGGGAAAGTAGCAATGATGAATCCCATTGGCAGCTGCTGCCCATGACACATGCCAGCCCAGGGTGGCAAAAGCCTCTGCCACCTTCGCAGATCCAGCCCAGAATCAGCCCTGGTCTCTGGCCAGCACTGCTAGAGAGAGGGGTCTTTGATTTTAAATCCCATCACCAAATGTTGCCCCTGGCACGTTTTGACTCTGGGCAATTTGATTACAGAACAAGGCCCAGCTCCAGCCTTTGCTGCCATGCTATTTATTTAAACAAATTGAACCTGAGGTAGGAGGGTAGGAGAGAACCTTAAAAAATCTCTTGTCCTTGGAAATTATCTCTTCTTTCCCTCCTTCCTCTTACACATAGAGTCAAGAAGACACACACAAAAAAAGAAAAAAACAAAAAAAAACCCAAAAAACCAAGCCCAAACCAAAGGAAAAAACACCTTAAACAAGTCAGGCTCTGTTCTTAAAAGATAAAAGGGAGCAGCAGAATTTCTGAGCACTCCAGTAAGTTCTGGGACCAGGGTAGAGCAAAGGGCCTGAACAGAATCAAAGGTATTACAGAATTGCTGGCGGTAGCTGTAGGTAGCAAAAGATTTGTCTTTTTCCTTTGCCATCTGTTCCCGGTCCAGTGGAGTGTTGGCTGCTCCTCAGCTGCACCAGGGAGGAAGGTCGTGTTGCAAAGTGTTGCCTGTGGCGTCTTCTGTGAAACAGCAGTCATTTCTGCTAAGCTAAGTCCATCAATATCCTTGCTGATGGCAAGTCTGAGGCAGGCAATGCCAAACATCTTTGGCCACAGTGGAGCTCTGGACAAGCTGCCTTTTGGCCCGAGTTCCCTCTTTCTTAATGTTTCTTTGTCCATTTTGAAAGTTGATAGAAAACTGCTTAAAACTGGACAAGTCTGTGAAGAAATGTTGTTGGGCAACCTGCTGCCACTCAACCCAAAATGTAACTGCAAGTGAGATAGCCTGTGTCTTGATTATCTACAGCCATTAGGAGGAACCAAAATCTGCCACAATTTTTAACAGTGTCAACAATTGCTGCCTTCTTAGATGATCTATCAGAAAAGTCTAGTCAAATAGAAAGCTGAATATGGTGAGCAAAATGGGAAAGTAAGAAAGAAAATAAGAACTAAAGAAGTAAGGAGTTTATTGTAAGTTTGTATTTTACCATACCTGGAAGTTAATGTTGGATTGTAAAATAGAGCATATCTTCACGATGCCCTTCAGAGCAGAGGAGACGAGATATTCAGGACATCTTTTAATTCTATTTAAGTATTTATGTGCAAAGTATGGGAAATTCTGCCCGATTTTTAATAGACTCCAACTACCCTCCACTTGCAACAAGTTCAAAATTGCTCAACAAACTTTCAGGTTGGAAGCATGTTGAAGAGTTGGGAGGTGAAATTTCTGAGATTGGAAAAGCTCCTATGGACCTAAGAATTAAGACTAATTATGTTAGGTATTTACAGAGTGAAAGAAATACCTAAGAGACTTCATCTTTGGAGACCTACACATATCTTTAAAAAACTTACCTGTATTCTATTCAGTGTGAAAATATAAGTTTGTAGATTTTCTTATGCACCTTCCCAAACTTATGCCTCTTTAAAAATAAGCATTCAAACATAGTAACTACATTAATTAGGGGATTCTATTTTTCTTTTTTCCTTAAAGTGGATCTCTATCAACTCATTAACATCCCTCAGGATACAACAATCAAATCCTTTAATGAAGTGTCTGAGTTGCTCTTCATTTTTTACTTTTCAACATGTTATTTCTGCTAGCTTTCAAGATTTCCTGTGACCAGGCTAAGATGTGATTAAACTAGGAAGTTTTCCAACAAACAGGTATAGTACCTTTACACTCTCAGCTATGACATTTGAGGAAGACTGTGTGATCTGAATCTTGTGATAACGGTGATGTTAGGTTTATTCTGTGTAATTACTTATTCTCGTTGTTGCCCAAGCAATGGGTAATTCATAACTCTTGTCCATTTCTAGATCTATTAATGTATTTTAATTTTCATAATTATTCTTTGGAGAGTTAGGTCTTGAATGGAAAAACTCAATATTCTATTAATTCAATTTGTTTCCACCTTGTGTTCTTTTCAAAATTCTCTTCTGGCATTAAGTGGTTATTTCATTCTTTTGTATGTAATTACCTAGATTGTTAGCACAAAAATTGGATGTGCTCATAACTCAAAGCAATGGAATAATCCAAGTATTTAAAAGTGTTTTCTTTTTAGGGAGAAATTAAAATCCCAGTCCATTCACTCTTGGACAACAATTACAACTAAAACTGTTTAAAGTGAACTGTTGAGTCTAATAAATTCTAAAGACTAATGACACATTAGGATCTGAATTTGCAGTAAACCTCTGTTTCCCTCTTTCCTAATCACACCAAAAAGCATTCTTCTTTCCTCTAATTTTTCCATGTTTCTTTGTGCATACATTTACAGACTGCTCTCTCTGCAACAACACAAATCTAAAACAGAGAAGATAAAGATAAAAAGTTACAGGGTCAAGACTTTCCAGATAAGAACTGCCGTCTCTTGGATCAAAGCTTCACCTAGCTTAGCATCCTGTCTCTGTTGGTAACCAGGAGCAGGCACAGAGAGAAAAATAAAACAAAGAAAATATGCATAATGGGATCCTTTTCCCTGGCATACCTTTATGGCATTGGGTGACTATCATTTACAGACTTGCTGGTTCCTGCATTTAATAGCTGTGTTGGACTTTTCCTCCATTAATTTCTCTAATTTTTTTTTATAATCATGTACATTCTTAGCCTGTATCAGAATCTGGAGTGTTGAATTTCACAGAATATTCTTTATCTCTATTATTTTAATCATGATTTAATTAAAACTTTCCAATTCATATTTTTCAGAACTTCTATTTGCTAATCAGGGTGGATTAAAATGTTTTACGTATGTTCTTTTATGTCTTTACGTTGTCATAAAACTATTCCCCCAATACCACCCCTCCGTCCCACATGCTCATTATTTTATTGTATAGATTTCTGGGATGAAGTTAAAAACAGACACAACATTTGGACTCAGAGAGTAGACCCAAGGATTTTCATCTTCAGGAATGTCAGGACTTTCACTTAGACCTATGTTTGCTGAACTATTTCTTAGTATATTATTGAGCAATAATGTCATCCAAAGTACTGGACTAGTATCTTGTTCTAAAATATGCAGGTATCTCCTATCACACAGAGACATTGGAACTTCATAAACTGTTGCCCTTACTTTGATTTCTTTCTACCAATAAGTAGCATCATCACAGCATCTTGAGAAGAAATGATGACTGTTAGCACCTAGAGTTATAGTATCTACTGCCTGAACTAAGATTGAAGTAAGATTAGCTAAGGATTAAACCATGAGACAAACAGGGTTGCTGACCTAATTTGAAACCTTCTGAAGCCTCAAATATATATTTAGCAATGCAATATGAGTCATAATTAAGATTTTCTGAAGGAGCAAAAGGGAAAGAGTACTCCAAACCATGTATTTAATAAATTGATTCAGGTAGCTTTTCCTTTTATGAATTATGAACAACTACCAAAACTAATGGAGTTTTAGAGACATTATTTTGTCTGGAAGCTTTGCAGTAATTATAGAAAGAAAACCCACACCTTTAGAACCACAGAAATAAGAAGATGTATAAAAATATGTTATTTACTTATTACTACTGAGCAGTATCTTCAGAGACCTTTCAGACTACTGAATTATTAATTGCATAGGCACTGCAAAGAATTATTCTTTCAAAAGTCCCTAACAACTCCTACTAAGACATTTCAGCTTATCGGGTCAAGACTTGTGCTGAGAATCTTTAGCTTATGGATCACTGATTTGGCAGACTGTAATAGTTTCAGCCTGACAGGTCAAAGTCAAGGTATCATGTCCCTTTATATCCACCTCTAGGAAAAAAAACCCACCACTATACCCAGGAAGAGAAACATTGATTTTATCTGGCTATGTCCTTCAAGTATTTAAGCCATATTTTAGCCTGGAGTTATATTATCTCAGTTCATTAGGTGGTGGTTCACCAGTAAGATGTCTTGTAAAAGGAAAAGTCAAATGTGGCATTACAGTGCCATCATATTAATACCAATACAACGACAATGATTTATCTATAGAAGCAAAGCCAAATGAATATGTTGCCTTTAAAAGAACAGCTACAAGTCTCTGCTTACTTAAAGTCATGCAAAGTTGTCTTGTTTATTTTGGTACTTACTGATATAAGTAATCAAATGTGATTTGGCCTTGTAAATTACTTGGTGATAAATTACCTGGTCATAAATTACCTAATAGTCAAGGAATGCATTTCCCACTCTCCTCTATAGACATATTTGGTGTTCCCATTTGCTAAACACAACAATAATTCAGCTCTTCTTCTAGGATCAGGGCAAATATTTACCCACATGGATCCTTTGTAGTGCTATACCAGGACAGTTACCTAATGCAGTTAGCAGCTATGAGACCTTCACATAACTTTTTCCTCCCTCTCTCTTGGGACATCACAAATTACGGGGTGCAAAATGTGATTTTTAAAAGAACCTCTGATCCTTTCTGCCAGCCAAATCTGGGTAGCAGAGAATCATCTTTGCAGAGTATAACCTTGCTCCTCAGTCCTACAACTGTCAGGACAACTCTCAGCCCCTTGTTAAACATTTTGCAAACAAACTGGCCTAGAAAACACGCATGCATACCCATTACATATTTTCCCTTTAAGCACAAACATGTATATAGCTGCATCTTCTGTGGATTCCAGTGCTTTGTATTTAAGAAATTATGGCTGTATTTCTTTCCGATTTCCCTACCTGTATGAGATAATTTCTCAATACCAGTATGTATTTAAAGAAAAAAAAAAAAAAAAAGGCAGCATCATAAATCATTCAGCAAACAGCCCAACTCTATTCATAGCTATACATATGTTGCCAGTAATACAGATAAATATAGAGTCATAGAAATATACACACAGATTTGAGAAAATATGCCTCTAGACAGAAACATATTGTGCATATGCAAATAACTGTCTGGCACTGAAGCTTTGCCCTTTAGCATTCACTTAACTGTGTCTTTCCTAGGCCTGCTCCCTCCCGTTTTTCCATCTGTTTATTTTTTTCAAAGCTTCACTTAAGAATACGGTACAACATCTCAAAAATCAAGAAATATGGTCCTGCAAATATAACTGCCAGGTATAACATACAATATTGCTTGTGGGAGGGGAAAAAAGGTATAGAGGAGGCTACATTCAAATTTTCCTACAAAGGTTACAGGAAATGGTTTTTATCCATTTCATCCAAAAGATGTTCATTCCTGGCTAGATTTCAGGTCTGGTTGCTATACTTTAAAGAAATTGTATAATCCAGGCCTTGCGATCAGCTTTCTTAATTTATTTCCCTGAAATGACAGGCCTGGCAAAGGCAGACTGGCCTCTCAGATGTCTGGATTACACTGTAGCTATGGAAACAGGTGTTAAAGTGCTATGAATTTCAAGTTACACTGATATTCTGCACATCACGTTCTGTACTGATGACAGGTTATTTTACATGCTGACCAATAAAAGAGCATCAATCTTACTGATTTATAGGAGACCATCAGGTAAGAGAGTCTCCGTGATGAACTTGGGGAGATTTCCCCAGGCTTTATGCTCGGTGTGTTCCTGTGCACGTACAGGCTAACACACACAGATGCAGGAGCAGTACCTGCTACTACACTCTTTCCAAAGTCTTCAGGCCAAGAGGCACAGGTGCCTGAAGTTGACTTTCAATAGCCTTTCCAGCTTAACAGGTATTTAAGTGTTTTTTTTCTTTCTCAAAGGAAACCAGCTTGTAGTCCATCCCCACATGGAGTACTAACTCAGGGCTGAAGGCCTGGCCCTGCAGTCCTTTCTGTGGGTCTGCATAAAAAAACCCAAAGCTGGGATGGGGGAGGGGGAACATAAGCAAATACATGCCTTTTGCTGTGGTATGAAATTGCCTGTGCTAACAGTGATCGCCCTCCTTGCCTCCCTCCATGACTTCTGTAGCAGCAGCAGCATGAGGGACCATGCAGGAGCCTACCGCCACTTCCTGTTGCCCTGCAGAAAATTCAACTCAAAAAAGCAGCGTATTGCACTGCTACCCTTCCTCAGCACAAATGGTGAAGTCAAGAAATAGTTTCTGTGTAATTTTGCATCCAGAGAAATAGCTACAGAAGTCACAAGTGTTCAAATAAACATGCCTGGTCTCCCCCAGGCTTGTTCTCACTGTCTTTTGTTTTGATACACCCCGTGTTGTCATTCACCTTCTCCCTCACAGTCATGTTGTTTTGGTGAGAGATTTACGCTGCTCATGTGTATGGACATTCCCCAAGCGGCTCAACACCTGCTTCCTGCTTTGTGCCACGCAGTTGGCCCAATCTCTCCTGAACCTGCCTCCACTGTCAGCAGGGCCTTTTTTTTCCTGGTATTTATTATCTTTTTGGTACCTCTTATTCATAGCAACGCAAAAAGTGATGAAGTCAGATGTGGTGTCAGACTGTATCTTTCCTCCTTGAGGTTTTGCAAACTGGAAAGCTTTTTCTTCTTGTAAGAGCTGGAAGACCTCTTTAAAACTAAGATTATGTAGGTTGAAAATGTACAATGTATTTTGCATATAAAGCAATCTTGTCAAAGTTTAGTCTTAGGTTATTTCCTAAAATACGATGAAGCAATAATCACTCTGAAGAATTTAAGCAATGTGAAGATTTTGCTATGCAGTTAAAAAATTCCTATATAAAAAAAACAATGGGAAAATATAAGCAAAATTGGTCCAAATGAAATAAAGCATATCAGAAATAAGGTATCAAAACATGTAAACTACGTAACCAGTGATGATATGAGCTATAGTCTGAAATCCCCTATCCAAAAACTCAAACGGAATATGTAGCCTGTAGAGCTTTGAACGGCCATATCACTTCATATCAGTTCCAAGCCTTCATACT
>WAAD01040258.1:1882-17697 GCA_013389945.1 Fregata magnificens | reverse complement strand
CTAAACTCAGTTCCAGCTCTGCCTTAGCTTTCCTAATCCCACCTCTACACATCCAGGCAGTGTCCCTATATTCTTCCCAGGATAGACATCCCTGATTCCACTGCTTGTGCATTTTCATCTGAAACTTTAGTTTGACCAGGAGGTCCTTACTGACCCTGGTCTCCTGCCTTCCTTGCTTGATTTCTTACATATGGGAATCAAGAGTTCTTGTGCTCTAAGGAAAACTAAGAAAAGCTGCCAGCTCTGCTCATTTCCTATGTTCCTGAAGGCAGTTTCCCAGGGGATCCTATCCACTAATTCCTTAAAAAACTGAAAGTTTGCTCTCCTAAAATTTAGCACCCTGACTCTACTATTCACCTGGCCCATTTCCCTCAAGATTGTGAATTCCACCAGTGTGCGATCATTACAGTCCAGGATACCACCGATCTTGTTCTCCCTTGTTCTTCGATGTTGGTGAGCAACAGGTCCAGTAATGCTTCTCCCCTGGTTAGCCCATGGTGACATCTTCAAATTTGAGGTCTTCATTGCTAAAAATGGGAAGAAAGCACTTAAAGGTATGATTTTAGACAGATTTCAAATGAGCTTTGTTTTATAATGGAGAGTTTGTAACATGGAGCAGATAAGGGCAGATTTGGTGATTTTTTTCAGTAAAAATCTACATACAAAATCACTTGCAAAAGTTTGTATTGAATTAACTGTCTGCATTTTAAGTAAATAAATTAATATTTTAATTTCCATTTTCAAGTTAATGGAAATTGTAAATCTAAATCTTAGGCTTGTGTGTTTCCCTGATCTTATAGCAGCTATTATTCACAGAAATTGCAGGCTTTTTGTGCTGACTGACATCTGATTTGCTGGGTTACAGGGCCTTTTCCAGGAGCCTTGCTGCTACAGAGAGCCCTTCTGGAAAGTATGGCCTCAGGGCATGTACCCCAGATGTTTCACTCCTGTAAAAGATGGAAGTGTTACCACCTTGTGCTGGTTTTGGCTGGGTTAGAGTTAATTTTCTTCATAGTAGCTAGTATGGGGCTATGTTTTGGATTTGTGCTAAAAACAGTGTTGATAACGTGGAGATGTTTTAGTTGTTGCTATGTAGTGCTTAGGTTAGTCAAGGACTTCTTCAGCTTCCCATGCTCTGCCAGGTGCACAAGAAGCTGGGAGGGGACACAGCTGGGACAGCTGACCCCAGCTGACTCAAATTAACAACCTTCTGGCAACAGAATCAAGATAAAGGCAAATATTTTGTTTCAACAGGATTTTTTTCTGGTGGAAGTGCAACTGCTTTCATAAAAAATAAAGGCACAGAGTCAAAGTGAAGTTCAGTCAGCTTACAAGAATGAAGTATTTTACAGTTTCACAATGACTTTTCTTGTTTTTCATTGCCTGCAAGACCTACTTGCTGCAAAGCTACGCTTCATGAGATCTCCTACATGTGAGAATTGGTGTTGCAGGGACAGGAAGACAGAACTGTGACTGCAGGAAGAGTACAGAGGCAACTGCTACAAAACAGTATCTAGAGACAAATCCTTCTAGAAGGAAAGCCTTTCACTGATGTTTAAAGTCCCACCTCCAGGACTTCACAGAGCTGTTGAACAAGAGTAATAGTTCCTACTTATCTCCACAGAATTCCTGGGTGACAAAAGAGTGGCAATACAGATCAAGGTTTAGGCTAGAGGAACTAAAAATTTGCTCTCTTTTGCATTGTTTATCTTTTTCCTTGTCTTGAAAATATTCTTTATTTCATTCAGCTTGTTTATTTCTACAGTAAATATCCAGGCATATGCATTTTGAAAATTATGAACATATGTGTTTGGACTGAAATGAGAAGAAGAGAATAAAGTAAAAATATATAAAATAGCAGTTATTGTAACATCTACCTCATTATGTTTGCCAACTTCTCAAGTCTGGGACAGCTTCCCATTTCTGTGCCCACTGCATATTTTCCAAATAGGCAATTTCAGCACATACTCATTTGAGAGCAGCAAGTCATCCAAAAATGGGAGGATTGTATTAACTCTGAGAATCACATGTATGATGATCCCATTAAAAAAATGCATCCCCAGTCACTTTGTTACCAAATGTGTTCCCCACTTTAAATCATTTCTAGGAAAATCAACTGTAGAAATTATTGCTACAAATCAGACCCCCTGCTTCTTTCTCTTTCTTTTCTGGTGCCATTTGGAGGTTCACTTACGGCTCTGTGCAGAGGGATGGGAGCACCTATAGCCCTGGAGCAGAGGTGGCTGGGGGTGTTCTGCACATGTGGAATGGATGACAGCAAAATGCTTTGGGGGAGTATCAGAGAGGGTGTGACTTCTACCATCACTGTCTCTCCCTTCATAAGGTACACAGCAGCTGCCAGTTGTTAGGGGTCAAGCAGACAGGCTTGATCGTGTCTCTAGAGGTCAGGACCCTCCATGCCAGTTTGAGAAGGCTTTACCTTCCAAGGCAACAGGAAAGTGCAATGTCTGCTCATGCCCAGCAGTGCAATAGGAGAGGGGCAGGGAAGAGAGTCATTCTGGGAGCTCTGCACATTCCCTCCTTGGTCACGTCATACACAACAGTTTTCTTGGATGTACCTTTTTGCGTGTATCCAGTTATTCTTTTTTAAGTAGGAGGAATTAGCTGTAATTTGAATTGATCATTTAGACAAATGGAGTTTATATTGAATTTTGCTCTGAGCTTAAATAGCTTCAGAAAAAAAAACCCAACCAAAAACGAAAGAAGAGACTGTGTGTTAGATCACCATTATTACATTTTCTAAGCAAAACATTTCCATTTCTTAAATTTGAAACCAGTTTTCAAAGCCAGATTGAATTTATTTTTCAGAAGTGTCAAAATTGCAGAAATACAATGCCTTGTTTTATTTCAGATTAAATAAAGCATTCCTATTGGGTGACTAAATTTCTCCTTGGCCTCATTTGTTTGTTTATATTTGGTTCAGTCTACATCACAAATAAATAAATAACTGAATTTGCATGGATCTTGAATTCACCATGACTAATCTGATTAGGAAAATAAATCTTTGGCAACTTTCTTCAAGAGTAGGCACACTAAATGCCACAAATTCACAGACACAGCTTGTATCTGATTTAAATAAGAAAAAATTAATCGAATTTAATAATAATAAAAAGACTTGCTATAGTTATGATGGTCTAAGTATAAAAATGAGGAAGCATTTTTAGCATCCGTGGCAGAGATGCTGGAGGAGTGGGCACAGACCTCTTCCCTGCCGGCTCCCTGCAAAGGTCAAGAAGTCCCCGGCACTAGAGTCCCGTCCCAAGGACCATGGCAGCCTGGGTACCCTTGAGAGCAGTCACCGGGGCTGGGGGCCAGGGCAGCCTTTGGGCAGGTGAAATGCAGGTGCCTGGCTGAGCTGACAGCCTGGCCGAGCCTCATCTGGGTAACAGCCTGTAGCGCACAACCATAGCAGTGCACCTTCAGTTTGGGAGCCCCCAGTACTACTAGCCCCCTACCAAGGTTCTCTCATTGCAATTTTAAGTTCAGCAATAAATCTGTTTTTCATTAATGAGAGAATTAACAAGAGAGACAATCTCATTTCAGACCTATTAAAAACAAAATTAGGTATATTAAACAAGGTATATAAAGTGCTATGGGAAACTTTTTTCACCAATAACCATGACTGCACCCACAGTAATCTAATCTAAATTGCTATTGAAAAACTGCATCCCACAGTTTTCCTATTTCTGAAGGTCACCAGCTCCCCCAGCCTAGACTTACCTTAATTTCACTTGCATTAGTTTTACAACAGCGCAAGGGAATGGCCTTTGATAGAGTTACTTCTTTCGTAAACTCATTTTAATAAAATCAGGATCTGATTAAGTAGGTTCAATCACACAGATGCAGCTCTTGTCTCATTGACTCTGGTAGAAGTTCGTGGTGTAAAGCAATCCAAGAAAAATCAGAATCAGCACCTCTGCTTGCACTGTGGTGCAAAGCACATCTGATTATGCTAAAAGGGCTTGTAGCTTAGGTAGGAAATGCTAGATTGCAAGCAGAATATTATGTCTAAACATGACATGTAATTCATTGCACTTTCCCATATCTCACCTACATCTATTGTCAGCTCCTTTTATTTCTTTTTCCCAAGTTACAATAAGGAATAAAGATGTGGTAAAAGTCAAAAGGTTGAATTTTAAAGTTACAGTTCTTATGCAGATGTGCTCATTTGTTAAAGCTTAGCATTTAACCACAGGCCATGACTGGAATTTATTAACTTACTAAAAAATGATAGTATTAGGTCCTCAGCCATTGTGTAGTGACTGCTTGCTTAATTATCCATATCTAAAGAGTTAAAATGGTGGCTTTTGCTGATTTGATATTCTTCCAGCTTTCTGCTAGTGTGCAGTGTACTGTGTATTAACAACACAGGTCATTGAGTACCCACTGAAACCTCACTCTGGAAATACCTGAAGGACACATTGAACTCTTCAGAAATCTGTGTCATAATACTTCATGTGTTAACAGAATATGTGGCACAGTGATGCATAGCAAAGGATCAGCCTGGGGTGGGCATCTAAAGTGCTCTGTCTTGCTGCTGAATGCTAGAGTGAAGCATTGTAATTTTATTCCAATTATACTTTTAGTGCCATGATGTCACAGCATAAATTTGTACTTTTGCATGCAGCTCATGCTGGTGTGATGACAGCTCTTAAAATATTGAGTGATTGTGGGCCCGTCAGCATAAAATTATTCTAACATGGTGCCTTTATTAGTCCTTCAATAAATGCCTTTCTTCTTGTGTTCCAAGGTGGCATTTGCAAATGAGCTAATTTCTCGGCAGTAAAATAATTGTGTTGCATTTATTTTGCGAGATGGGGGTGGAGGAGGGAGAAGAAAAATGCTGTTACATAAAAGGGGTTCTTTTGCCATCAAAACTACATTCACCATAGTTAGGCAAGTTTAAAAAAGAACACATTAACTAAATGACTGTACAATTATTTAAATGAGCTTGGTGCTTTATAAAGCCATAGAGGGGTATAAACACTTTTTCAAGCCATATAACAAAAGATGTGACAGCCCTCTCACAAGAAACATTTCCTGAAAGTCAAGTGCAAACTATGTTTGCTGACTGATGACAGATATTTTGGGGTTCAGAACACATCTTTTTCAACAAACTAAATCCAAACCAGATGTCAGCTAACCTAATTCACAGGGCAAAAAAGATAAGAAGTTAAGATAAGGGGGGAAGCGGGTTTTAAATTGTACCTGTTGTCTTTTACTGTTTGTGTCGTCTAGAAAGTAGACAAAACGATGCAGAGAAAATGATGTAAAAATGGAACTGTGCAATCATAGAGTTAACTTAAATGGAAAGCCTTGTATTTACTGTTTCCTTGATGCACACATCCAATGATTTATATGAGAAGATTTCGTGACAGGTTATGCTTCTCATTTCTTGTTTAGTTATTTAGCCTTAAAAAAAGAACTGACTTCCCAAAGTGGTGCTCAGTATGCATCACTCAGTGTTCACAATTTTCAAATCTGTTCAATCACTAAAAATACTTAATTTTAAGTATATCACTTAAAAAGACCTCAAGTTGCATCAGGGGAGGTTTAGATTGGACATCAGGAAGAATTTCTTTACCAAAAGAGTGGTTAGGCATTGGAACAGGCTCCCCACAGAGGTGGTGAAGTTGTCAACCCTGGAGGCGTTCAAAAAAGCTGTAGACGTGGCACTCCAGGGCCTAGTTTAGGAGTCATGGTGGTGTTAGTTGATGGTTGGACTTGATGATCTTAGAGGTCTTTTCCAACCTTAATGACTTTATGATTCTATGATATGCATTTTTAAATAAATTATTCCATGAGCTAAGCTACAACTGTTTTCAATGCCATAAATTCCCCTTCCTTTCCTTCCTCCAGCCCCAACTAAAGATAAAAAGGTTATTAAACTTAGAATTTATTCAAAGTCAACAAAATCTTCTACTAAATAAAAATTAAAAGGTTTTGAAAATCCCTTCCTAGAAAGACACCGTTATGCTGCATTTGAAAATGAAATATTTAATATCTGCTCAGCTGTCCCATGAGTCTGAATTTCAAGGATCTCAGTGTTTTTAAGCCACAGCTACTCAGAACATATCTGCAGTAAATGTACAACACGTGCTTCAACTGGAATAGATCTTAAAGAAAGAACTTAATTAAAGCACATTAAAGAAGAAAGTGGAAGCTCAACAAGTGAGGAGATCTGTTTTTCTCTTAATAATGCTTAAGATGTGTGTCTTTACTTAAAACATCAGATGCTTAACCAAAGCATACAACAGTATTTTTTGCTTAGTGAGAGTCAATTATGTTTAGACACAAGCAAGCACAGGCATAAAAAGCAGAGAAATAGAAAGAAAACCAACATAGTACATCTATTGCATAACCCCAAAAATGCAGGAGGCATTTTGTGAAAGAGCATAGAAGTCAACTACCACATTTTAAGTGCATTTCTTCAGCCGCGTGGCCTATCTAGCTACAGCTAGGTATCAGAATGACTTTTAGCCTGTAAATATCTGGGTACTATAAATATAAAAGCAAACCGATCAGGAACTTACATTACTGTTTAATTAAATTACGAGGCTTTTGCTACTAAACCTGCAATAACGGAGGATGTTAATGACATATTTTATAAAGAATGTAGCTTTCAGGTGAGTATATCTGTTTCATAACCAGCTGAAGTATTCTGGTTGCTGGTAACAGTAATCCAAATGCCTCTGTAGGATACAACATGAAAAAGTTTCCCAAAACTGTTGATTTGTGACTGATTTAGCTCTAAAAGTCTTGAAAGGCTTTTAAAGTCTCAGCTACCAGTAGCAGAAATATCAATAAAGAATGACCTTTTCTATTAAAAATAATGACGAAAAATACATAGGTAACTATCAGTCAGTCTAAATAAATCTGTCAGAGTTGCTATAACATTGACAATATTCCCTACACAAAAAGGGTAAATCTTACTGATTAAAATGTAAGCAACCACACTATATAAAAATACAAAACCACTCAGGAATTTTCTCTTGACGAACTAATGAAATAACAGATTGTCTCGCATCCAGGATCTGTTTAGATGCCTCCTAAATTATTTTTCTTGATTTCCCCCTGCATTTAACAATATTTTAGAGCTGGGCGTATGTACAGGTGTTCTAGTATCCACACTGATGAATTATCTGAATAGCAAGTAAATTGCCTTTTTATTAGCCAGTGAAAAGATCAGAGTAGGTATTGTTCCCTCCTGTAGCTGAGGAAGACTTAGAGATGGGGGGAACTGGGAGACAGGGAGGAACAAAGCAAAGACAGAACAGCTCTCAGGGGCACTAGAGTTATATTAGAGACATTTCTGATCTTATTATTCATACCCTCTACTCTGCAAACTACTTAAAAACAGGCAAGGGAGCATTAAGGTCATCAAAGAAACATAGATAAGGAGAGCTTCAGTCAGTGGCTTATTGCAAATAGCAAACAAGGGACAAGGAAGAAAACAAATGCATAGCATACATGATTGGCAAGGCAGAAATATAAAAGATTAACAAAGTCCTATCTCCTGGCAACGCAATAATCCAAAACTTAAGCATAGTGCATAATGATGGTGTATATAGAAGTGATGAATAAATGACATTTTTTTAATAAAAGAAAAATAATAAAAATTAACATTTTTCTTGGAGTTGGAAGATATGAAAAAATATTCTTCAGATGAAACCCAGTATTTTAATCAACCCATAAAGAAATTTCTCATGTAGCTTTCTTTTTTTAAACTTCTTATTCACAATTAATTTCTTCTCAAATCTTATTTGAAAAATTATTACATGTTTGATTCTGTAAATGCTAAAGTGAGATCTTCTGACCTTTCCAAAAGAAAGTCAAAACAATTAAAACTATTTGCATTGATTAATATACCTTTGTGAACATATTTTCACTGGAGTTGAATCCATGGTTTTTGGTAAATAAGTTGTCCTGCTGAAAATGTTAGTGTTCATAGAAAAATAATTCTGTGTCAGAACAAGCACAAGACTGAGAGAGCTGGGACTGCTCAGCCTGGAGAAGAGAAGGCTCGGAGGGAACTTATCAATGTGCACAAATATCTGAAGGGAGACTGTAAAGAAGACAGAGCCAGGCTCTTTCCGGTGGTGCCCAGGGGCAGGACAAGAGGCAATGGGCACAAACTGAAACACAGAAGGTTCCCGCTGATAATCAGGAAACACTTTTCACTGTGAGGGTGACCAAGTACTGGCACAGATTGCCCAGAGGGGTTGTGGAGTCTCCATCCTTGGAGATATTCAAAAGCCATCTGGAGGTGGCCCTGGGCAACCTGCTCTAGGTTGCCCTGCCTGAGCAGGGGGGTTGGACTGTATGACCTCCAGAGGTCCCTTCAAACCTCAACCATTCTGTGATTCTGTGAAGGCAGGGAAAGGGAGTCCACTCCAAAGCTACCAGATGATGGTATTTACCAGGAAAGACTTCTGTTCCACAAACTTTTAAAAAGAATACACATATTTATGACTTTCAAATGCTAACATTGAAGTATGAGGGTCTCTACAATTACAGATTAAGTCTTTTCAGCCCCAGGGTTGAAAATAATCTTAAGAATTTAGAGGAAACTATAGAATCCATCCATGTACCTCTCACAGAAATCTTGTGCTTTGAAAATTTCCATTGCTTTGAAAGGCTGAAGTTTCTTACTATTCCAGAGGAAGAGATGCTCCAATGTGAGAGAATTAAGATGACCACTGAAGGCCCTAGTGATGAAGTGGTGGCCCTCTGAGGCCAGGGCTGGCCATTTGCAAACCTCCTTGAAGTGAGGGAGGGCTGGGCCTGTGTCTAAAAACATCAGTGGAATAGCAGCAGACTCCTTTGGGGAAAGTTTGCACATGGGGGAAGGTAGAAGGCCAGGCAGTTGATCCTCAGCAGCTGGGGACTCTTTGCTGGTCACTGCCAGCTAAGACACATGTTCAGGATTGGACTCACCTGTGGTGAATTAAGGGCATTTTTAGGTGACTGAAAAATACCTGATGGAGAAGGTTACTGGAAGAGAGAATTTAGATAGGCCAGCAGTTTAGGGAGGAGAACAGAGTGAGCCCTGAACAAGAATGGATGTTTACAGTCCAAAGAAAAAGTGTTGTGAAATCCTGAATTTGTAAGGATTTAAATGTTAGCTTGTAAGAGATTGGAAATATTGGTTTTAAAAGCCTAGATTAAAAAACAAACAAACAAACAAACCAAACCCCACAAAACATCACTGCAGCTCAGACATGAAACACAATCCCAAGTTAGGAGAGAGAGCCTAGAATAAACGTCATCTGTAAGCCGCAGCCACCTGCAAATATACATATAGTCCTGTGTTTACAACTGACTTACTGCATACAAGGAAGAGAGTGACTTAGCAATGTCACTTAGCAAAAGGAAGAAACTTCAGCTCCACAGTTACCAGGAGAAAGGCGAGTGGAGGAGCAGTCTTAGGGCACACAGCCCCACCTTCCTTGAAGTTAGTACAAGAGCCACAGAGACTTTGTCCATTTTGAAGACAATATGATAACCTCAAGCTAAATTTTGCTCTGATGAGTATTGTGGGCCTACTTTTTCGAACAAAGTATAAATTAAAATAGCTCAGTATTGTAAATGGTAGGAGGACAGCAGGAGCTGATTCTCAATCAAATTCTTAGTCTCATCTTCCCAACTGAACCTCTTGGGAATCCACAAGTCTCTTCTTTCCTGACCTAGTGTATTTAGTCCTTAAGCTATTTTTCATTTAAATGGCAATTATTCCCCTCTAGTACAGCTATGAAGGAATGTCTTCAAACCGGAGTTGCACATTCCTAACTTTTTCTCCCATCCAATGTGCAGAACTTTCACACCCATTTTACAGACAGAATATAAGAATGTCTGCCACTTTCCTTCATGTTACCAAACTACCCTCCATTCACTGAGCACATAAACTGAGCCACCTGAATGCTGACATCTCCTAGTACTTTCCCAGAGTTTTCTCTCTACTATTCTCCCCAGAAGAACAAACCCATTCTCCCAAGACTCACAAGGAAAGAAATACTCATAGGAGCCACTGAAGCAGGTCAGATCAAAGGTTGTTCTAACCTAGTAACTTGTCTCTGACTACAACCAATACTGGATGTCCAAGGAGGAGTATAAGAATGAGGCAAATATACTTCATCACGATAATCCTCTAGTTCCCACTGATTTGCAGTTTCAAGACTTCATGAACCAATGGTGTTGTCTTACCCTCTAATAACCCACACTGGATTTTTTTATGAACTAAAAAGTACTCATGGAACTCCTCAGCTTACCACACCAGCAAGATTCATGAGGTATGGCCCTCAAAAAAAAAAAAAAAAAAAAAAAAACCAAACAAAAAACAGGAGCACGGGGTTGCTGAGAAAAATATAATTAAGATATGGTTTCTTATATGCAGGCTAAGTTGTTTTGACAGCTGACTGCTCATCTTAACCATGCAAGGTAGATGATACAGTCTTTTGGCAACCACCATTAAACAAACAAATAATTGTAACATTTGAAATAGATTGTGGCATCTATTTAAGGCTTGACTTTCAAAATGTTGAACATTCATAAATACCATCCAAAGCAGTATGATCTACAGTTGTTGATAATTTACAGAATAAAAGGGTCCCTACCCCTTCAGTCTATCAGACTAGACGTTAAAAAACAAGCAGACAAAAAGCAGACAGCAGTGTGCAGAAGCACAGTTGAAAAAGTGAGGATCAGCAGCAGGCAAAGAGGAACCTGACTATTAATTCACGAATGAAAGCCTTTGATGTGCTTTCCTAGAATCCATTCCAGTCCTGTGTCTGGAACAGTTTTCCTTTTCCTAGCTACCAAGTGCCCTCCGTCTTCTTCTTAAAATTTCTCCTAACACATACCTCTTTGTGCAGTTCTTTCTCCTTAATTTAAATCATGAATAATGATCCTTACACACCGCCTTTCCTGAACTGTTGTCCTGTGTTTTGCTGTGAATTTCTCATATCTCATTTAGACCATAAGCTTTTCAGATAGGGCATGCATCTTGTAAATTTATGGTGCTGCATGTGTGTTTAATGCTAATAATGTGCAGTGACAGGGCAGGGCAGATTCATAAGCAATGCCCTGAAAAAGAGGCAGCTATTGAATTCATAATCTGGCACTTCATATTCATAAGAGAGGAAAAAGCTGTCATCTCAGAATAGGGGATCTGCTATAAAAGAAATGTTTTTTTTGCACTAATGGTTATCAAGAATTCATACACTCCACTTCATTATCACTTCCATATAGTAGTGACTATTTCCTAATGTTCCTCATACCATAAAGTTGTTGTTTAAGTCCATTTGATCACTCCTATTTGTTAAAAGAAAGGTTTCCCAAATAAAAAGTAAATTAGACCCAAGGCATATGAACATAACGCCCACACACTCCTGCCCGTCAGACTTCATAGTGCGGGGAGTAAAATGACTTGGTATGTAAAATCAGGTAGACAAGTACCCCAGTGACACTTAAGAAACAGCATCTGAGTCATACAAGGAGGGAGAAAGGAAGCAGAGTGCTGGGTGGGCTAAGCAAGGGAAATGCTTGGGAGCTGTAGTTTTGGAAGATGAAAGACTTCATCAAACAGAAGGAGGACTTGTAAGAAAAGTAATTTCTTGACCAAATTGTGGAGGACCAAAATACAATTTTTGAAGAGCCCATTTAATTACAGCTCTGATCTTACAGTAATCTGAGTGCTCCTGGCAAAGCACCCACATTTTTGCTCATTTTTCAGTGGGGTTAGCAGCACCAGGTGACTGCCTCTTCTAAAGGCAATCTAAGAATTTACTTCAAGGTACTGGGATGCCATGCTGAGTGTGCTCAGATGCTTCTTAAAAGCAGTAACTAAAGGTAGCATTAAAATCAATGACACCCAGACAAAAAAGAACAAAAGGGACCTGCATTGATCCAGGATGACATAAACCACAGACAGAATTTACATGGGGACTCCATGGCAGAGAACATGAAATTTGGCATGAAAAATACCCCACCTACTCTGTGTTTCTTGCTTCTGCAGGAGCACTTTCAGGCTTGCTTTCTGGGGCTCCAGAGGCAGCAAATACAGCAATACCCTCATCCACCAGCTTGATCACCTGCTTGCGAGCCCACAGAAAACCTTCCTCCAGGCTCCTTACTCGTACCAGCCTCCCAAGCCACCTCTCAAAGGAGGAGAACTTGTGGGAGGGCCCCATTGACCACACTTCCCCCAGCCCTCCTCCCTAATCACAACTTAACAGGGATTCTGAGACTGAGTTTGCCAGTAGACAAAGCTGTGGTAATTGTATTGGACTTCACATTTGTGGCTTTAACATAATTTTTTTTTTTCCGTTTCTTTTCATTCCTGTCCGCTCTGCTAGTAGCCAGTCCTCTGGAGTAATCAAGTTACAGCCAGTTGAAATTTTACTGCTATGGGATAGCGCAAGCTTAGAGAAACATGGAATCAAGTACAGCTCTTCCTTTTTTTTTTTTTTTTTTTTTTTTTTTTTTGGGGCGGGCAGGGAGTGGGGAGCTCTCAAATATAAATCTGGCATAAAGTTAAAGCATTTCTGGTATTCATAGTCAGGTTTTTTCTTGCCCCCAGATCAAGCTAATAATTTGAATGTTTAAAGAAGACAAGGACAGTAATTCCAACACATAATCAGTTGATCGGCATCACTAACCAGTCTAGATCATACTGTACCCCATAGGTACAGTTTTTATTCCCATTGCATACCATATGTTTTCTAAGGAAAAAACTATACAAGGCTAACAACAACAACAGGGGAAAAAGGTATAAAAATAAATAAGATACAGTAAAAATATAGGAATAAAAACAGTGGATTGCAGAGATAGAAGAATTAATTTTCATACTTCTCCCAACATTTTCACACTTCCTAAGATATCCCTTAGGTTTTCTGTAGTGATTGTAGTAGTCAAATACCCATAGTTAAACAGAGAAACTATCTACTGTTCCCTGTCTGTACCTGTGTTTGTTACAAGGAGACTTCATTCTTGGTTCTTGCTTGCGTGTCACAAAACCGAGTTATTGCAGCTGTAACTGTAAACAGTAATAAGCATAACAAATATTTGTGGTAGGTCAGTAGGTTGTCAAATCTCCACCATCAATGTTATATTCTTCATGCAATGTACAAAGTACATAACTTAGTCCTAGTAGTACAACAGGACATGAGTAGAATTTGGTTTCAAAATATGTCTTCAGGAAGTATATGTATTACCAAAAACAGCACCACAATTAAATCCTAAAGCAAATAGTTGCTCTGACTCACCTTTATGGGTCAAATTCAGCATCATGCAATGGCACTCCAAAAGTGTCTTTGTATATCCCATGAAAATATGTCCATAAACAGCCTTGATTGTAGATGTTGATGTAAAAAAAATGAAAAAAAAAAAAAAAAAAGACCTGATTTTCCCTGAAATAGGGAGTGTATAGAAATATTCACACCAAAAGCAGAGAATTTTAATTTACAACAAAGTTTATTAGCAGGCAAAGAATGAAATTTTTGAAAATACTGTTCTCACCCAAACAAACAAAGTATCAAACAATATTTTTATGCTGAAGAATAGACCTGCATAAAACAAGAAGATTAAAACCATTTTTAAAAGATTTTTTTAAAGTAATATTTTTTTCACCAGCTAATAAGCTCATATCTACAATTCTGAAGGAAATATGGAAGTATTCTCCAAAAGAAGGAATAATTTTGCCATCATCGATTTTTTACTCCTTCGTGAGGTTAAATCATGCTATACCCCAATATTCCACCTGCTCCAGTCTACCATCTCTATGTCAATTAAGATGGAAACTAAATTTCCCAAAGACAATACCTAAGTGAGAATACTCAAAGTTAAAGTTGCTTATCTGCAGAGGTCTGCAGATGTTAGGGTTGTGCCCACGCAGAACACAATCTTTTGCTGATCTAACTCTGACACAACCAAAGCTGTGTTAATGGCTAGCTTGGGCTTGGTACTGAGCTAAGAACAGTCCATGTCTTCCAGTTCAGCATAGCCAGCCTGNTAACAAGAGTAAATTTAAAATGCAGCATAAGCACAGCTAAAGAAAGAGGTAAAAAAGAGTAAATCTGTTCAAGAGCAAAAAAGTCATAAAAGGTACTTATTTTAAAAGGAGCCATCAATCTTTCCTTGGCTGGGAGTTTAGAGCGGGCCAATGAAATGCCTTGTGAGCAGGGGAAATACAGCAGGCAGTGGAGAGGGCCTTGGACAAATCCCAGCTTATGAGACAGGTCTCTTTAAAAGGGAGAAAGCTTAAGGACATGTTTTAGAGCATGTTTAGGAACTGCACTAGGATAAGTCTGTAGCACTGGCCAAGAGAGGCTTGTGGTCTGAAATATAAATCAAGCAGCAGGCTCTTGACATCCTAACTCTCTTCTTTTGAAGAATAAAGGGAGGTAAAATGGCTGAGGTTTAGTATATATGACAACAACTGTAGGCATTTTTACTGCTGAAAATTCCATATGAAATTTTTATAACCCTATTCACACTAAGGGGCTTTTTTCAAGGCTGTGGGTAAGAAATTAACCACGCAGTTTCAGTTAATGTCAGTGACAGCTGAGCAGCTGCTAGTAATTTCCAGTTAGTTCTCAATAAGAGTTCCTTCTGTGGGAGCGACCTCCACCTGCAGGAGACCACAGAATAAACCAGTTCCTTTTAAATTGCAACAGAGAAGGAAATGCTGATTTGTTTTCCTCTTTTCATGGAAAGGACTTCTTCCAGAAAGTTAAAAAAGGAGTGCAGGCTTCTTGGCTGTGTATTTTCCTGCTCTGGTTAAGACCGACCATGTTACATAGCCTTGAAAAAACTGTTTCAGAAAGGCTTCTAAAAAGCTAATCCAGCCCAGTGCAGATTTCAGCAACAGAAAGTCCTCTTAATAACACAAACTCAAGACAGGGGGTAGAGCCAAAGTCCTCTGCTGCAGCTTAGCAACATGGCACAGTTTGTGCTACTCCTGGTGGCCCAGCCACCTCTCAGTGCCATTGCAGCTTCCTGAGTTTCTTTCCATAGGGAACAGCTTCTCCAATCTCTCCTCTTTATGAGAAGTAACCATTCACTGTGACACTTTTTTTTACCTCCATCCCCACCTCTTCCCTCATGGAACTTTACCCTGGCATTTTGATTTAAACACCATGACTATAATCTGTGGGCAATGCAGATACAGAAATGTGGTGGATCAGCTGCCCTATGACCAAAATGGTCATGTAACAATCATAGAATCATAGAATCCTTAAGGTTGGAAAAGACCTCTAAGATCATCAACTCCAACCATCAACCCAACACCACCATGTCTCCTAAACAGGGTCCTGAAGTGCCACGTCTACGTGTTTTTTGAACACCTCCAGGGATGGTGGTTCCATCACCTCTCTGGGCAGCCTGTTCTAGAACTAGCAGCAGATAAATAAACTGGGCTTCCTAAAAAATAGGAATGGAGCTCATCCTTGCAATAGAAACAAACAGCAAGTACCGTTCAACAGTATGGCTCTGCTATTCAAAAACACATTCTATATGTAAGAGGAATACATCATATTCTTTCAAGCAGGTACAAAGATGTACAGAATCATCACTGCCATTAGAAAATAAACGTGCATGTGGACAGGCTGTCCTTTTGCTGGAAACCACCTATGGCTGCTGTGCATTTAGTTAAAATATTGTGGTTTTATTTTTTGAACAACTGTTTAAGGTTAACCAGGTTTTTCTTTAGAGTGAGGGAATCAGTTAAGAAATCAAAGTGCAAAAATAAAATGTGTCTTTGAGGTCTTTTCAGTTCTCTTCTGATAAAGAAAAGATAT
>WAAD01040255.1:3327-13392 GCA_013389945.1 Fregata magnificens | reverse complement strand
GACTGTGCCCAGTCCTCGCAGCTGATAATTTTTGTAGAGATTTCACAGAATTGTTCATTCTCACAGGATACTGTGGCTGCTCCACAAATATTTCTCTGCTTATGAGGATGGGCAACCTGCTGCAGCTGACCCTGCTTGGGCAGGGAAGGTGGACTAGAAGATCTCCAGAGGTCCCTTCCAACCTCACCCGTTATTGTGATTCTGCGATAATCCAGTTCCATAAGCTCATGAATGGGCTCAGAAGAGATTGATTAAAAATACTCGGATTTGAAAAAATGTCCCAATCTCTGCTTCCCTTAAAGGCCAGAGAGAAGACATGCTATTGTTCTAACCATGTTCCCTCTTCTCCTCCCCTAGGAATTTTAGGAAAAGGAAATTACATTAACCAAAACAAAACCAACAAAAAATCCACTGTTCAAAATGGATTAAAGCCTCATTAAGTAGCAACCAGGACTGATGTTTTCAGTCAGTATGATTTATGAATTTTGTTTGCCTTGTGCTGTATGCCAGCAAACAAAAGAAATGCTCCGGAACCATTCCCTGGGGGAAAAAATGTATGCAGAACGAGTTCAATTTTAAGACTCTCAGGCTGCATTTAACAACAAAACTATGTAAAAATATTAGTTAATTTTCATTGCATCTTAATTGAAATAGTATGATGTCATTATTCTTACTTACTGAAGTGTGTATGATCTGCCCAACATTATCTTCACTAGTTTTTGGTGTTTCACCAGACTGATAAATTTGAAAGCAAAGAATTTTCAGAAAGCTTGCTAACTATGCAAGTGGTTTCATAAAAAAGTCTGCGTTTTTCATACAGGAATCTGCATCAGATCTATCTGGTGTCTGCTATTCTAGCACTTCCTGTGAATTGATAAAGGTAACGCTAGCTCTTTAAATATTTTTATGCTTTTTATATAGGAGGTGTTCTTATGTCATCCGTAGACTAACTTTAACATCAAAATATTGTCCTCAGCTTCTCTCCTAAATGTAATGCTAAAATAAACACAATGTTAAATGAGTACTTGTCTTCATTTTAAAACAATGAAAATGCACCTACTGTACAAGGAATCAATACTGTGTATCTTAACAGAAATAATTCACACGTGCATATGCACTATCTTAAAATTGTATACTTTGACGTGAACACCCCAAGTATCTTCTGTTAATGTGAACATAAGCAAGTAGACAGTACTCTCTTTTGGAAGACTGATTAAAGAAAGGGCTATCAAAGCGGGTATTTGCTATTTAGAATCCAACTTATCTGGGCATTAATATACAAAAATTCTGCTTAAAAAAATCCATAAAGCTACATTTAATTCTGATTGTTCTGGCAACTCTGATAGTCTTTACCAGAAATATGGTTCCTACGTCTCATAAGGCAACAATTAAATACAAAAAGTATGGTATTGTTATCATCTCATGCAAAATGTATCTAGTCATTTGAAAAAGGTCTAAGAAACTGGTGACATAATTCATATACATATGCTGGTGACATGATTCATCTAATTCTACCTTTTGCAATTAGGCTGGATCTACATTATTTCTGAGAGATAACTGTCTATCCCCTTTCTTAAAAACCTCTAAGTATTCCTGTTATGGGGAGTGAGGTTGGGATCAGGTTTAAAGAGGTAGCTGAAAGACTAATTATAAAGGGACTAACTAGATAGCTGCTAGACATTATACAAGGAAACACAGTTTAGATTCTGTAGTTTGTAGGGAGGAAAACTTTTTTTTTGTTAATAAAAGCTGCAATAATAAACATATCTTCTGTACTGCATTTGATGGACAGCTTTTCTGTGAAGTAAAAGAATGCACCTTAAATTAATACAAAGATGTTACATTTTGCATATGTAAACATCACGATTATATGTCTAATTAAGCATGCAACCATGCTTTTAAACTATAACAGGTGATACCTAAGAGCAAGAGAATAGTTGCATACTTAAGTAATAGCCTAGAGAGAACTGGATGAGCCAGAGGCACTGGCATCTATTTAAATATGCTATGCCATTTTCAACATAATTAGTTATCTAATTGCAAACCCAAACTTAGTCGATGCATTTGCACATGTAATTAATTAGTTTGTTTAAAAGCACTTCATTTGTAGTGTTTTATTCTTCATTTCCTGCAAATCACATTACCAAAGGATAGATTTGATTTTCAAAAACAACAGAGACAAATACATAAAATGAAGAAAGGCATTAAATGACAGGAAGTACTATAGGGTAATACACCATTGGTGCTATCTAGAATTTCAGAAACTCACCTTTTTTTTCCTGAAACTATTTTAACTATTTCAAGCTGCAATATATCTAAATTCTAACAGTCATGTTAAAAGACTCTTTAAGCTTTCTATATAAACAGAGCCTCAATTATATAGGTCAGATTCACATTGTAAACTTCATGCAGGCAGGTAATTGTGACCAAATAAAGCCCTTATTTATTGGTATTTATTATTTGTGCCATACTAGCATCTAGAATCTTTATCAACAGATCTGGAATTACTAAGACAGCTTTTCTATTATTATGTCCCAAGTGGTTTACAGTCAAAGTATAGAAGTTGCACTGGATGCAAATCAGTATACAGGCATACAAAGAAACAAGGAGATCACTACAAAGAGGAATACAAAAGCATCTTCTGTAAAGTTGCAAATATTATAAAGATTGTCACAAGCAGCTAAACAAATGGATTTACCGAGGTTTACCTTTTTTTTTTTTTGTGGGAAACATCAAAGAAACTAGACAGTATTTACCTGAATTATTAAATCAGTGGTCAGAGGAAGTTATTTCTCAGGCTGAGAAGAGGCAGAAGCCAAGTTCTGTGTACTACAAGACAATGCAGAAAATAATAAAGGACTGAAAACGAAGAAAGAACTGAGTCTTGAGAATGATGATTTGCAACTTGTGCTTGACAAGATCATTTACAGATGGACCCAAAGAAACAGAGGTGACAAGATATATCTATGAGCAAGAAAAGTCGCAAAGTCCCATCTCTAACACTCCTGCCCTCCTAAAAAAAAAGGTGTATTTGCATTTGTAAAGACCAGAGAAGTCAGAGCTACAGTAATCAAGTGTAAAGATACTCAGCCTTCACTAGACTTTTACTTCTGAAGAGACACAGAACCCACACACACATTTTTGAGCTATGAAATATTCTTTATGATGAGAGCCTAGAAGGCATAATTGCAGCCTGATATGAGGAGTGACAAAATCATGTAGTGGATTTTGGCACATTGACCCAAGTGAGATGAAACACAAGCAGAGACAGCATGACACACACTCAAAAAGGAAACAGTGAGACCAGCCTGGATGTAGGGCAAATAAGAGCCCTGGAATAGATGTCGAATGGGAGTTGCGGATTGCACATCCACAAGAAGGTGTCAGGGAGGCAGAACAAGATTTTACTTTGGACAGCTGGAAGTAGATCTGGAGTAGAGATAACTCTGTCTTGCAGTTACACAAATGACCTCACCTAAAGTAAACTTAATGATGGTGACAGCACAGTGTATATGCAGAACCCTGGATATATATTCAAGAAAATAACTTATGCAGAATATTGGATCACAAAATAAACCTGATTCAGTGATGGGGAAAAGAAAATAACAAAACCCAAAAAATCCTTGGATTTTACACTATACATAAGCTTTGAGTGCAAGGAAGAAAATAAACTGTAGCTGATAGATCAAGGAAGATAAGAACAGAATAATGGTCTTGAAATTTGGCTCAGAAGACTTCGGTGAGAAAAGTTTCAGGTAAATGGGCGAATCAAACTGGAGAGTGCCTATGACAGAAGAGTAGGCCAGGAACATGAGACACTGATCATAAGAAAAAAACAAACACAAACATTCAGTTATTTTATAGATGGAAAAAGAGATTAAGCAAAATGAGACACATGTTAAAAAGACAACTGGGATCAAGGACAAGTTCTTTAAGACAGAGAAGAATAATGAGTCAGAGTGAGGGTGAAGAGCCACATAAATAAGATTAAAAATTCAGAAGATTAAATAAGAGAGGACGAAGAATAAAAATTCATGAAAGAGCAGAGAGGACAGAGAAATAAAGTTGACAAAAAACTGTTGCATCTGTGACTAGAGGAAGAAGGAGAGAAAGTTGTAGGAGAAGAATAGGAGGTAATAAGAGGGAAAAGGAGGGAACCAGGAATCACCTTTATCCCACAGAAATCACTGTATTTGCATAAAAACTAAGAGAGTTGAGAGAAGAATCATATACATGTATAGAATTTATGGAAAAGTTTATATTTTATTTGGTGAAATCTTTAATGACAGAAAAATCTTGAAATGCAGTTGTCTTCTGATTGTTTATCATTGTCTCTTTTAAAAGTGGTGTAGAGATTGGGGGGAGTGTAGAGCTGCTAAGAGTTACTAACAGCATGAAAGAAGGGATGTTACTAGACAGAGAGACATGATGCAGTTGCATGGTCAGTTAGGCCTTCTGTATAATGCACAACGTGCCCTTTCCCATTAACACTATTAGTTATTATAACGATTATTGTCCAGAAGGAATTTTCCCTGGGCTCCTCCTCCAACAGCATCCAGGACAAAGGAAGAAAAGGGGCAGTGCCTGAGGAAACAACTGGCACACAAAATCTCTAGGGAAACAGAGGGAAAGCAAGAGATAAGCAGGTTCAGAAAATGTTCAAATAGCTTAAATTTTTGTCTTCTCTCTCTTGCCTGAAGAAGTGATTTTCATGCATACATGTAAAAGCACTGAAACTCTTCTAAATAGTTGTGCTCCCTTCTNATAATTATATATATGTAATTATACACATATAAAAGCATATCTAATAATACAATATATATTTTATACTTACTGAATATATGTCTCTGTGTATATACATATACTTTTATACAACAAAGTCTCCATATGTTTTGAGGACAAAATAAACAAGGAGAATTGGAATTTGAGCCAGTAACTTGCTTCCCAAGATTATAGCTAGACCCTCTTCAAATGGCTATCTCTGCATTGCCAACTGCAATCACTGACAACTGATGAAAATTACTTGAAAACCATGACATTTTGAAAGGCCATGATTGTGGAAGGAAATTACCTTATACCTGAGCCTTCTGTTTTCACTTTATTACCTTACTATGGGAGCTTATAACTGATGCAGCTCTGTATCTCCAAGTTTCAGTTTCCTATGTGGTACATAGTATTTTATGTTCTGGGCTTCTAACCAGTCCATTAGTCTATTAAAATTAAGAGATTCAGCCTATTGCCAAACTGTAGGTCTCAGGAACACTTCCTGGCTTCCAGATCACCCCTGGTCCATCCTAGTCCTATGTTAGTACAAGACCCACAGGTACATCCTGACCTCTTCTTCCCTTCTTCCCTTGGAAAGGAAAACCAAGTATAGAGAGGCTAGAAAGGAGGCACAGAATAAGTTACACAGAAGCAAAGACAAGGGGTCCATTATGGTATATACATACTATGAAGATTAGACAACATTTCTTTTCTAACTCTACTCTATACACATTTCCAGAGCTCTGATGTTTTTAATGGAGTCATGTGTTTCCTCCTAGAGAAGAATTTTTAGGTCAAGTCATCTTGAAAATACAGTCACAAGCAACACATCCAAATTTTGTTTTCTCACCCAAAACCAACATAGGATGGGACTAATCTCTCCACATTAAATATCTATGCTATGGGCATTCACACTTAATCTTAACAAACAAAAGTCTAATGAAGTTTAACCATCTCTTCAAAAGTTTGTTTAACCTGTTATTACAATCTTCCAGTGGCAGAAATACCACAACTTTCTTGCATAAAACAATATGTAGTACATAACTATGCTTTAGTTATCAAATTATTCCTAATATTTAATGCATAATTCTTAACAGTTTAATCCAATCACTTCTAATCTCATATGTCTTCTAAAGCCATGGGGAGTAGTTTATCATATCAATCATGTAGCAAACTTTTACATATTGAAAATTGTTACCAGATCTCCTCTATCAATCTTATATTTTCTAAATGTTCCTCTTCCTTCAGCCTTCCTTCATCTATCCACTTTGTGTGCACCTTTTAGGTGCACTCAAAAATCAACCCTTTGTTCTTGCTGAGGCTTCCCCATTTCTGTACTGAACAGAATAATTATCTACTATGTCCTAAAATGATGTTTCTGTTAAGTAACTAAATTTAGTTTCTGTAAAACTGTCATATTCCTGCTTGCTATTCACTTTATGTTGCACAAATTCCCCCCACTCCAATCTCTTTTCTTTTACAACAGCTCCTAGCCAATTATCTTATACCTTGCAATTTTCATGACAAATGTGATGACAAGAATGATGCCTCTCTGTGAAGTAAAAAGCACATGACAAACTACCTTATCATCTCTGACAGACTACCTATATTGATGCATCAGTACAGGAAAGACATAGTCTACTCTGAATTTTTATTTCCTTATTTGTTTAATTTAAGAGAAGCTGGATTCTTTGACTGGATATTTTTTTATGGAGGCTTCTTGGAGAAAAGATTTGCCCTATTCCATGCTACGGACTGGGAAAAAAAATTATATTACCACTTTTTGTATTGTCAGATACTATTATACTTTGTTTTGTTTTGAATACCAACTCATTGGGATTATATTGAATTTAGCATCTCCAATTCCAAGAGGATTACTGATAACATATATGCACTGCAAGGAAAAAAAGCTCTAGCTTATACAGATGTCAGTGCCATACATTCATCAGCTTACTGACAGGAAGTCCCCTAGTTTGGGGCTCAAATCTACTTAATGTTCCCAGTGCAAAATCTTGCATCTGGATCTTTCATTTAGACAAACAATGCATGAAATCACATACAGATTGGTAGTTCCCTATTGAACTTACATCTGGGAAGACTGATTTACATTGATTATACCAACAAATACATGGAATATATCAGTCATACAAAGTAAGTCTGATTATCTAGTTCTTAACAGGATACAGGTGGTTGAGAGATGTGTAGAATTAAAAATTTCTCCAAAACATTTGGTCAAATATATTCTTACACTTATTGTCATAGGCTATAGCATGTTAGACATTAATAACGACATTAATCCACTTCTAGAAGTCGGTAGACGCTAGTGGAAGAGCAACCTCAGACACATATTACTACTAGCCTCTTAAACATAAGTTTTATCTCCTAGTACAACCCAGTATAAATCTCAGAAAAAAACATAGCTCTAAATGAAGTGAAATAAACATAAATTAACTACTTAACATATACTTCCCCCAGGCTAGAAACTCTAGAACTCTCTGGTTTAATTTATTTTTGTGCAGTTCTACTGTAATAAAATAGAAAAGACATGTAAAAAAATTACTGAACTTGAATATTATATCGGAAGGATCACTGATGTATTTGCAGATTTGCTACTGGGTTTTCCAAGATTACTGCTCAACATTTTTTTAAAGCAATGACCACAAAAAATAGAAGACCAACTATGAATTATTTACAGCCATATTAACTGTATATTATACAATCATATATTCAGTAACATATCAAAATCCTGAAACTACTGTTTCATAATATCTATACAAATCAAAGTATGTTGTCAAGACTCAAGAGCAAATTGTATTTGTTATTGCTTCCGCTACAGGCATTGCCCAAAAGATGTAATACAGTGGTTGTGGAGATGCTCCATACCGTGACAAATCTCCAGAGCCTCTTCCAAAGAAGAGCAGAAAAATGACATCTGCACCTATTATTTTTAGTGAGTTGTGGAAATGTGTCAAGTTTTCAGTCCCTCATATTGTCATTGTTGTTGAGCTTTTCCATTTTCACAAGGATGAAATTACAAGTACTGTTCCTGGGAGCAGAGAAGACACTGTGTTTGCAACAGGACTGAAACACAGTGTGATTGTTACTGTTAAAAAAGCTTGGAGAAAATTACAAAACACAAGGTTATTAATTTGGGGACTTAATAAGAGCTTTCCTAATTTTCTATCAGCCAATGTTCTCAGGAATTCTCATTAGCTTTAATGCACATTAAATATTGCAACTTAACAATAATTTCCTGGTATTTATATCTATATACATTTGGTGTTCTTTAATTTTTGGTGATGGTTCCCCTTCTTCCTTTTGACAGCCTGAATGTCTGGGTTACAGCACAGCCAGACAGAGCTTCATGATAATGCAGTTCTTAACTGGATTTTGTGTGTCTAAAATCAGCTGGTTTCAAACTTACCCAGGGCCTTGATCTGCTGTAACCAATAATGTGATACTAATGGCATTCTGATGTTATGCTGATGTGAGTGTGGTTTGGTGACTCATGTAGTCAAGACTTAAAGAAACTTCTAAAACAACATTAAAAGTAACTGATGGTGATTTGGTCAGAATTTGAGACTCGTTTTATTTTAAATATCGCAAGATTAGGATAATCAGAACACGGCTGAGATGGACTGGAGATACATCTACGTGAAACTGGAACTCCATTCTGTTTTGCAAATGTGATTTCTTTTGTGAAGCTCCAATTTGAACCACAAGTTTTATTTTGGAATTCGAGATTCACGCTGTATTGCATCTTCCATTGGGAACTACAGACTGCATTCGGTAATAAGATCTTTATACCTAACTTAATTACAGTATCTGAAAAGCTGACAGGGAATAAACATGACTAATGATTCTGATTATCTCTCAACTGCTGACCTATCCAACAATCTCTCTGCACAGAACCTTGCCGGGTGATCACAATTGATGATGTTTACATGTCTGACATTAGAAATAACTATTGTAGCAAATCACACTTGTGTCTGTGCAATACTTTAAAATCGAGGTAAAAACTGAAAATAAAATAGCTATGTTCAATTTAATCTGAATTTCAGGGGTAAATTCTGGCAAATATCTCATTTTCAGAATAAGTGAAACATTTCATTCTTTCCGCAGATCTACAGGGATGCAAATCCTCTTTTCAGAAATGTCCTGTTCATGACAATATCTTTGTTGTATCACTTTACCAAACAAAGCCCAACAAGAGGGAAAGCAAAACAATTTAAGTTGTTCAACTTAAGTTGTTTTCAAATTTTCATTTTTTGGATGGAGAGTTTCAGGTACTTCAGAACACTAGCTTAGCAATGTTTCCTTGTTTTAAGAGACATGAAGTTTATTCCTCCAATCTGGTTCTATTTAATCTAAGCAGAATTTGCCTCCAGTGAGTAACGGATGTTTTGAATTTCTTGTAATTAGAGTCAGTGTGTTTAAGCATATATTATACACTTAATTTATATTTAGACTGAAAGCTTCAGTTGCCTGTAAACTGACAACACAGAATCTAGGTTTGAATAGCTGAATCATGATTCATTTCAATCTATTTTTCAGTTCTGTTCCCAGGAGACCTATCTTATACCTCTTGATTCTTGACAAATTTGGCAGGGGTTTTTTTCTCATTTGTGTATACATCACTCATACATATATATAAAAATATATTTATATGAGTAGATATATGTATATATCTGTATTCTATATCCAAATTGAAAATCTATGTACACTATATGAAATATTGAGAAGGGCTTATAAATTTAGCAAAAACAGGGCCTTGCCACTTTCTGTCCTTACTGTAGACTGTCACAGCCAGTGCTCTATACAAATTTCTTCTCCAGAACAAAGCAGCTTTCCCAGCATCATATGTTAAATCATGTCTACAAGACAATTGCACTGGAAACTGGTCACGTATATTAACATCAGGGATACTTTTCTGTTATTGACCATTCTTCAAATATCAGCCAGTGAGGATACTTGGGAGAAAAGGAGTGATTCAAATACAAATAGTTTTCACTCATTGCTGTTAAAGGTGTACTCCTTAGACTCCAAAGACGTACACCATCCTTAAGCTAACTTCACATACAGATAAGAAAATTCAAAGAACAATTTCTATACATTAAAAGACTCAAAGATTTAAGGCCCAAAAGGTTGCTGGATGTTTGCCAAGACTTCAGCATGATATTTTTAATTGCTTCTCATGAACCATCTAATTTGTTATGAAGAGTGACTTGTGTGCCTACACATAAGTGACTGGCGCTATTTTAGGTAGTCTACTGAGACATCCTCATGACAAGGGCAAGCTAT